>SJYT01035277.1:1031764-1131867 GCA_006410635.1 Cephalophus harveyi | reverse complement strand
CTTACATATTACTGTTATTGACTGTCTTGGCAACATCTAGCTCCCTTTTTAAATGCAAAGATAAACATTATTTGAGAGCAGCATTACAATAGCTCTTTAATAAGAGTATGTTTAATATGCTTAATGATGAACAATCTGACATGTTTGCAAGATATCCAAAATGCAGTGTGTGGAAGGAAAGAGAAGTACAGATTCATGCTTCTATCTGGACAAGAGGTGTTGAGGTAAAAGGCATTTGCATAAATTCCAAATAGGTTTTCAAATCTAGAAAATCAAACCCTCTAAGTGTGGAGTAAGTCCTATTTTGAACAAAGGCTTGCTTTGGTTTGAACAAAAGCAGCAGAAAGGGGACCAGTTTTGAATTCAAAAGAATAGGAAGAAACAGAAAAACAAGAATCACCACAGTCTTCCTAAAAGTATTATTACTGCCATCATTAACACATCATAGCATTAAATGTATTATTAGCTTCTTAAACATAAAGAGGGCTTTCCTCTTGTTGAAATACACTAGATGGTGGCTGGATTGTGGCCCAGGACATCTTTCATCTTACAAAACTTAAGACCAAGGGAGCTGTAGGAACCTTCAGAGTCTAGGGCAAGATCCCGGGGTTCAGCCCAAGTCACAGCAGCCCCGGGCCCCCAGGGACTTCTTGGAACTTGGACCGACTGGTCGCATGCTCGGCCACCACCTGCAGTCTTGCCGCGGCTTGTCGACTGCTGAGCAAACACGGGCGATTTGCAGAAAAGTACAAGGTTCAGTTTGTCAGAGAGGGAAAACTGGACACCTAAACTTAGAAGCACAGGCATGAGGGGCCCACACGAGCTAGCCAAGGTCAAGGCCCGCCGGGGCTGTCTGGGCGGAGGCATGAATGCACCCCGCGGTGAGAGACCCTCGGGGCCCTCAGCTCGCCACCCACACGCCCCAGCCTGTGGCGGGTTCCTGCCCTCGGGGCCTACCTTGCTTCTGTCGAGCTGATAAAAGTCGAAAGTCCCAGCCGGCAGCGGGCCTCCTGGCCGGCTGGGCGCATGGTGTTGGTGGCGGAGGAAGACCGGGCCGGGGGCTTCGGCCGCGCCCTCCTGCGGCCGCGGGGACACCCAGCGAGTCCCCTCCTCTGTGAAATGGGGCCAAGCTCAGCACTACGCGTCCTACCCGCGTCAGGGGCTATGAGAATACTTAGAAAACGGCGCCTGATTGTTCTAAATTAACTCACCTGTGAAACCCACGTCCTTCTTGACAGCCTTCCTAGATTAGAGCTGATTTGGGCCAATGGGTTTTCTGTTTTCTCTTCCTTCTGACTCAAATTTTAAATGTATCTTTTCTTCCTGCACCTGTGATTTCCTGTTCCTACCCTGCTGTTTATAAATCTTATGTCTATACCAGCCTACACGCCAAGGGCCAAATATAACACTTTTTGCTGCTTCAGATCCACTATTTTATTCTTTTCTCCAAACATTTAGAATTGGGTTGAATGGTGAAAACAATTTCACGTACTTCAATCTTTGCCTGAGGAGTTGTTGTTGTTTAGTCACTAAGCCGAGTCGGACTCTTTTGCGACCCATGGACTGTAGCCTACCAGGCTCCATTCTCCATGGAATTTCCCAGGCAAGAATACTGGAGTAGGTTGCCATTTCCTTCTCCAGGGGATCTTCCCGACCCAGGGATTAAACCCATGTCTCCTGCATTGCAGGCAGATTCTTTATCATCTGAGCCACGGGGGCTTCTCTTTGTCTGAGTATTTTTCTTTTTCCTATGTATAATAATAAGTACATGGAAGTGAGCAGGATCCTATGGGGCCTTTTCAGGACAGACCCCCACCCCCCCATACCCTCTGCTGCAGCTCCTCTCTGAAGTATCTAGGTAATAGTATCTGATTGACCTTTCCTACCTTGTTTCACAGATACTAAAACCACCATTAAATGGAAGAAATTATCTACCTAATGACCATGAGCATGTAGCCCCCAGACCTACTGGCACCTAAGGACTGATAATATTAATTCCTGTGACAATGGCACCCCACTCCAGTACTCTTGCCTGGAAAATCCCATGGATGGAGGAGCCCGGTGGGCTGCAGTCCATGGGGTCGCTAAGAGTCGGACACGACTGAGCGACTTCACTTTCACTTTTCACTTTCATGCATTGGAAAAGGAAATGGCAACCCACTCCAGTGTTCTTGCCTGGAGAATCCCAGGGACGGGGGAGCCTGGTGGGCTGCCATCTAGGGGCTGCACAGAGTTGGACACGACTGAAGCAACTTAGCAGCAGCAGCAGACTCTGCCCTTCTACTTCTCTGATCAGCCAATCAGAGAACTGTGCACAAGCTGATCCTACCCTGCGCTGCCCCTCCCTCCCTTTCTCTTTAAAAATGCTCCCCTGAAGCCCATCTAGGAATTTGGGCCTTTTGAGCACTTGCTGTCCTGAACACCTTGCTTGGCACCCTGCAGTAAACGCTGCACCGTCCTTCACCACAACCCGGTGCCATAGATTGGCTTTACCTCTCATGGGCAAGAAGACCCCAGTTTGGTTCAGTAACATGTATAGTTAAAGTTACTCAACTCCATGTAATTTAACTCACAGACCCACGCTATAGAATTTGGTATACCCTACATTTTTAAAAATTTATTTATTTTAATTGGAGGATGATTACAATATTGTGGTGGTTTTTGCCATATACCAACATGAATCAGCCACGGGTTCACATGTATCCCACCATCCTGAACTCCTCTCCCACCTCCCTCCCCACTGCACCCCACCCCTTTGGGTTGTCCCAGAGCACCAGCTTTGAGTGTCCCCCGCTTCATGCATTGAACTTATACTGGTCATCTATTTTACATGTGGTAATGTACATGTTTCAATGCTATTCTCTCGAATCATCCCACCCTCGCCTTCTCCCACATAGTCCAAAAGTCTGTTCTTTACATTTGTGTGTTTTTTGTTGCCTTGTATATAGGATCATCATTACTGTCTTTCTAAATTCCATATATATGCATTAATATCCTACATTTTTTATTAAGCATCATGTTAGTATTTCCCCACATCATTTAAAAATCTCTGTATGTAAAGTTCACCTATGATCACCATTTCACCATTTAGTAAGCTATACTATGTTTTAATCATTTCCCTACTATTGGACATATGAGTGGTTTCCAATTTTCTGCTATAATAAATAATAGTGAAATGAACATCTTCATAAAGCTATTTCTGCTTATCTCCTTGGAATAGATTTCCACGAGAGGAATTCTGGTTCAAAATGTATGAACATTTTAAAAAGACTTTTGGATGAAATGATGTACAGAAGTAACACTGAAATAGTTTGGAGCGATATGGATCTCATTGAAGAACTATGATTGATACCTCAAAAGAAGACATAAGGGGAAAGGTGGCATGAGGAATCTTTTTAGAGCTTTAGGCCCTTGTTCTGAATAATATAAATAATTAAACAGATAAAACTTCAAAAATGCATGAAATAATTGTATGCTTTAATGTCTTTTCCCTGGATGTTTACCCAGCTTTGCTCATAGCCTACACTGAAGTAGAAAGTTAGGAGAGTGTCTGGCAGGGTGGAAAGTGAAAGTGAAGTCGCTCAGTCATGCCTGACTCTTTGCGACCCCATGGACAGTTGCCTGCACCAAGCTCCTCCGTCCATGGGATTTTCCAGGCAAGAGTACTGGAGTGGGTTGCCATTTCCTTTTCCAGGGAATCTTCCTGACCCAGGGATCGAATCCAGGTCTCCCGCATTGTAGACAGACACTTTACCATCTGAGCCACTGCTTATTCCCAGTTCCTTTGGCTTCTCAGGGAGCAATGGGCCCCACACAACTCTCACCACAGCTCTGGTGACTGCAGAAGTAGACGTGATCTTAGAGCTGTCCATCTAAACTCCTTCTTTATAGTTGAAGAGTCTGAAGCACAGTGTACCTCGCACAATGGTCCTGAACCCAAGATTCATATTATAATCACCTGGTGATTTTTAGAAATCCAGATTCTACTCCCAAATACTCTCATGGCATTGGTCTGTGGTGGAACCCAGGCATCCATATTATTGAAGAGTTCCTTAGGTGATACTGTTAATAATAAGCCCTAAGATTGAGAAGGGCTTTCCTGGGAGCTTTGTCAGTAAAGAATCCCTGCCGTGCAGGAGACTTGGGTTAGATCCCTGGGTCATCAGGACAATCCCCTGGAGAAGGAAATGGCAACACACTTCAGTATTCTTGCCTGGAAAATCCAGAGGAGCCTGGTAGAATACAGTCCATAGGGTCACAAGAGTTGGCTATGACTTAGTGACTAAATCACAACCACCACCACAAGTTTGAGAAGCTCTGGAATAGCAGGGACAGTGTGAGTTTTCAGTTCAGTTCAGTTGCCCAGTCATGTCTGACTCTTTGCGACCCCATGGACTGCAGCACATCAGACCTCCCTGTCCATCACCAGTTCTCGGAGCTAGCTCAAACTCATGTCCATCAAGTCTGTGATGCCATCCAACATATCATCCTCTGTCGTCCCCTTCTCCTCCTGTCTTCACTCTTTCCTGGCATCAGAGTCTTTTCCAATGAGTCAGTTCTTTGCATCAGGGGGCCAAAGCATTGGAGTTTCAGCTTCAGCATCAGTCCTTCCAATGAATATTCAGGACTGATTTCCTTTAGGATGGACTGGTTGGATCTCTTTGCAGTCCAAGGGACTCTCAAGAGTCTTCTCAAACACCACAGTTCAAAAGCATCAATTCTTTGGTGTTTGGCTTTCATTATAGTCCAACTCTCATACCCATACATGACTACTTGAAAAGCCACAGCTTTGACTAGACAGACCTTTGTTAGCAAAGGAATGTCTCTGCTTTTTAACATGCTATCTAGGTTTGTCATAGCTTTTCTTCCAAGGAGCAAGCGTTTTTTAATTTCATGGCTGCAGTCACCATCTGCAGTGATTTTGGAGCCCCCAAAATAAAGTCTCTCACTCTTTCTATGGTTTCACCATCTATTTGCCATGAAGTGAACTGGACATGAAACAACAGACTGGTTCCAAATAGGAAAAGGAATACGTCAAGGCTGTATATTGTCACCCTGCTTATTTAACTTATATGCAGAGTACATCATGAGAAACGCTGGGCTGGAAGAAGCACAAGCTGGAAAGCTGAGTGCTGAAGAATTGATGCTTTTGAACTGTGGTGTTGGAGAGGACTCTTGAGAGTCCCTTGGACTGCAAGGAAATCCAACCAGTCCATTCTAAAGGAGATCAGTCCTGGGTGTTCATTGGAAGGACTGATGCTAAAGCTGAAACTCCAATACTTTGGCCAACTCATGCAAAGAGTTGACTCATTGGAAAAGACTCTGATGCTGGGAGGGATTGAGGGCAGGAGGAGAAGGGGACGACAGAGGATGAGATGGCTGGATGGCATCACCAACTCAATGGACATGAGTCTGAGTGAACTCTGGGAGTTGGTGATGGACAGGGAGGCCTGGTGTGCTGCAATTCATGGAGTCACTAAGAGTTGGACACAACTGAGCGACTGAACTGAACTGAAATGAGCTGATGGGACCAGATGCCATGATCTTTGTTTTCTGACTGTTGAGTTTTAAGCCAACTTTTTAACTCTCCTCTTTCATTTTCATCAAGAGGCTCTTTATTTCTTCACTTTCTGCCATAAGGGTGGTGTCATCTGCATATCTGAAGTTATTGATATTTCTCCTGGCAATCTTGATTCCAGTTTGTGCTTCATCCAGCCCAGCATTTCGCATGTAAGTTAAATAAGCAGGGTGACAATATATAGCCTTGACGTACTCCTTTCCCTTTTTGGAACCAGTCTGTTGTTCCCTGTCCAGTTGTAACTGTTGCTTCTTGACCTGCATACAGATTTCTCAGGAGACAGGTCAGGTGATCTGGTATTCCCATCTCCTTAAGAATTTTCCAGTTTGTTGTGACCCACACAGTCAAAAGCTTTGACGTAGTCAATAATGCAGAAGTAGATGTTTTAGAGTCGATGTTCATGAGTAAATGTTTTAGATGTTCATGGGTAGATATTTTAGATGTTTCAAAGTGCGAATTTTGGAGTCACTCAAAAATTTAGTGGGATTAATCTCACTAAATGAGGTAAGGCCTTACTGTTCTAATATCAACCGAACATGGATTTTAAACTTCTCAGTATCATACATATTCATGTTCAAAGATTATCCTATCAAACAAGCATCAACAAGTATCATGCACTGCATGAATATGCAGTGCAACCAGTAATCTGATCTGGATCAGGTCTCAGCTTTGCCATTTATCAGCTGTGTGATTCTGAGTAGGTTAATGACCTTTCTCCTCCTTGGAATACTCATTTGTAAATCATAAGACTATCATGAAGATTTAATGAAATAACATACGTAAATTGTATTTCAAGGTTCCTGGTCATAGTTGGCATTTAAAAATGGTGGGTCCATTAGTATGTACCTAAGTTCTCAAAGTCAGTTATTTAATGGCCAACTAGAACCATGCAGTGCAACCAGTAAGCACCCACTGATACTTGTTGATGCTCGTTTGATAGGATAATCTTTGAACATGAATATGTATGATACTGAGAAGTTTAAAATCCATGTTGGGTTGATATTAGAACAGTAAGGCCTTACCCCATTTAGTGAGATTAATCTCACTTACAGGCATTAATTTGCATCCAAGTTTTTGATCTTCAGCTAAAAAGGAAACATTTTTATTTCGATAATGCAATTGATTATGATTGAACTGATAGAAAAAAATACTTTTATAATTACATGATTGTATGAGAATGTTTATGTAACTCATATAATAAGCTAAGAATCTATTAGTTAAAATGTCCTTTTAAAAAATGTTGACATGAAAAGTGTAAGACTCCTCAAGCAATAAGCTAATACTATTCCACTTTTCACTGACTTTAGCCTAAAGGTCTTTAGCATAATATTTTCTGTCTTCATCCTATGATAAACGATAGACAGAAAGGGCTGGATTTCATTTCAAAGGACCTAAGACTGAAACCTGGACCCCACCATTCACTGTGTGTAAACCTTGGATGATGGTTTTTCTATGCCCTTTGCCTTCTCATGAGTAAAATCAAGGCCTTCACAGTGTGATCTGGCTTTGGCACAAAGTGAGTCTAGAACTGTGATGCTGACCCAATAGAATATAATTATTAAGTACTTATTAAGCACCTGCGTGTGCTCAACAGGGCTTCCCTGATGCCTCAGGGGTAAAAAAAAATCCACCTGTTAAAACAGGAGACATGGGTTTGATCCCCGATCTGAGAAGATCCCCTGAAATAGGGAGTGGCAACCCCCTCCAGTATTCTTGTCTGGGAAATCCCATGAACAGAGGAGCCAACAAGCTGCAAAGAGTCAAACATGACTTAGTGACTGAACAACTGCAAATGTGCCCAGCACTAGAGTGAGTGGGAAACCGTAAAGGAATTACAAAGCCTTGGACCTCGTGGGGAGTAGAAGAGTTGGAGTCTAGGTAGAAGAAAAATATCCCACATATGAGGAATAGTTAGGGACCAATTTCCACCTCAGAGCTGTGATAAGTCCAGCCAAGTGACTCATGCAAGAAATAATTAGGAACATTTAAGAGATGATGATCATGGAGAAATGGAAGGGAGCTGAAATTCAATTTCTCTTCTGTCTCTGACACAAAATCCTGGATGGTAATAACCTGTAACAAAAGTGCATAAAGCTAGATGGAGCAGAGCATCTCCTAACCACACACTCCAGCCCTTTGTCCACATTCTGCATCCCATTACTTTGTCCAGTTTCCAGCAGCCTTTGCAAGCCCCAGGCTTGGCCCCATTCCTGTTTAGACCTTGTGTGCCTCTTACAGCGCTCGACAGAGCCCAGAGTGTGTAGAGGATACACAAAGGGATGCACTATGCAAGTAGGAAGCCAGGCAGCAGGAATGTCTGGGCTGTGCCATCTCACAGATGCCCCCTGGGAGAGCAGGTCCCAAGCTGTGAGTCATAACCCTTGGCAGGCGTGAGCCGTTGATGAGACTGGGGGGAGTCTTTGTCTGACCCCATTCTAAGCAATTCCCTGAGGGCTTCAATTACCCATTTGTAACTTTCTCTTCCAACAGCCGGGTATGGGGAGTGGGGAGGGGGACCAACTGTGGCAGCCCATATATAGAACCTCAAAAGTAAAGCTGTCTGGATTATGAAGATAGAAGAGGAAGTTTGAGAGACTCACAATGGAAGAGTTTAACAAGAGTTGCCTGTGAGAGTGTTGATTTGGAAGCTCTTGGAGCATTGAAAATGATTTCCTTAACAACGGAAGGAAAACTGACTGGGGGCATGAGTGTTTCATTCATTTCTCAGATGAGCACAGCAGCATTGCCAAGAGAAAAAGAATGTCTGCTCTAGTTCCGGGTTTTCGCCTTTAGCCCAGTCACGGACTCCCTGTGTTTCCTCCTCGTGTGAACCATTTCATTTTCCTGGGTCTCAGTTTATCCATCTGTAAAATGACCAGTTGATCCAGATAAATTGTAAGGTCCTTCCTGACAGGAACATCCTGATTTTTTAGGCAAGCCATTTTGAAGGCTGCTAAATTATGCATTGCTTCACCCACAGAGCTCTAACTTGTGTAAGAGATGAATCAAGCGCACTCATTGACTTTCTAAGTGGGCTGGGACACCTCCACGCTGCCGTGCAGTGCAGTGTAGAGATGACGGGTCTCTGCCCCAGGGAAGAGAGAGCTATTTTGAGGCAGGGCTGATTAGAGATAAGGTGTCTCCTTTCTTCATCTGTCTCTGGCCCTGACTCACCCAAAGTTCTTGAAGGGCTTGGAGCTTAACCCTTAATGGAGGATGTAAGCTGACCCCTCAACTTGCCTAGGACACTGGCGCCCGGTACCAGCAAGCCCCCGCTTATCAGTGTCCTTTAAAACATTCTTTGACCTCTCCTTGCTTAGAGAGCTTCTTTGAAGAATCACCCTTGCTTGTAACCTTTCTCCTTGACATCTCTTGTTTGCTCATTCCTATTATTCCTAGAGTCTTCTGGGTTCTATAAAGGAGAATAGTAATCTCAGTAATCCTCTTAACAGCAAAGAAATCTGGCCACCCCTGTTAGGCTGGGGCATGGAAGTGTCACAAGATTCTTGAAAGAGGCACTGGGCAAAGCTGCAAAATACTTTGGCACTTTTGCATGGAAAAGCCCAGAACATGAATGACACAAAATACCACTAGAGTTTTGGGACTTTTTTTTTTTTAAGTGCTGCTTTTAGTGCCAACAAAATTAAACTATAAGGCAAAATTAACCTAATATTTTAATGTAAAGAGTTCTTTAAATCAATATGTTATAAACATATGTTATGAAGAGATTTTTCCTTGTGCGTCTTTTTTTTTTTCATTTATTTCTTCTCTTGGTGCGTTATCACTGATTGATTTGTTTATTTTTTGACGTGGGAATGTTGAAAGCGCCCTCGTGACACTTGACGGGACAGGACTGTGGAGCTGTGGCTTGGGCTGTGCCTGATTTTATTCAGTTGCTTCATTCCTCACAAGCTGGATACAGATGGGATTGTTAAAAACTGACTCGTATTTCAAAGACACTTGAGAGAGTTCACCTCTTTAAAAGGAAATGTTCACCAAAGTCCTTTTGAATGAGAATAATCACTTCTGTTTGTTTTGAAAATTAAGGTTTTTGGATTTAAAGTTTTCTTGAAGGAAGAGAGAAAATCCTATGTGGAGAACACTATTCTGGAGAAAGTAATGGAGTCACAATGACCCAAGACTATTTGAAAAAGATATTCATTTCCTTTACGATCTTGGTCTTCTTCACCTGTGAAAATAGAATTGTGGGTATGCGTTGAATTCACAGTGGTGAAACTGGATGATAGAACAGAAAGAGGCCAGTCTCCGATTCAGGCTCTGTCCCTACCAGCTGTGTGAACTTGAAAAGATCACTTTATTCTTTGCACTTTGGTTTACTCATCTATCACATGAAAAGTTAGTACAAACTGGTCTCTTAAGTCCCTCTCAATTCTGTAATGTTAGGGGTTGAGCAATTTACTGTTTGACTGTTTAGTCATTAAGTTGTGTCTGACTCTTTGCAACCCCATGGACTGTAGCCCACCAGGCTCCTCTGTCCATGGAATTTCCCGGGTAAGAATACTGGAGTGGGTTACCATTTCTTTCTGCAGGGGGCTTTCCTAACCCAGGGATTGAACCTGCATCTGCCTTGAACCTGCATCTACTCCATTGGCAGGCGGATTCTTTCCCATTGAGCCACCTGAAGCATCTATGAAAAGGAAAAAGATCCCCTGGTAGCACTGGTTCAAGTTATGAAGCAGTTTGTGCACTGGTGCCATCCTGTGACCATGCTAGGCCTTGTGGAGGATATGAATTCAAGCTTTCACTTGCTACAGACACTTATGAGCACCTGTTGGATGCAAGGCACTGTGCTGAGGATCAGGGACATAGACATGAATAAAACCCAGCACGGGTAAGGGGCTGTCAGTTACACAGAGGAGATAGGCACATGGAGCTCATTTAAGAAATAATAATTTACTTATTAAATCCACTGTGTGTATGTGTGTATCTGTGAAAGTCACTCAGTCATGTCCAACTCTGCAACCCTATCGACTATACAGTCCATGGAATTCTCCATGCCAGAATACTAGAGTGGGTAGCTATTCTCTTCTCCATGGGATCATTAAATCCATTAGACTCTCAGATTCTTGATTACCAAGTAATATATCAAAGAGACATTTTCCACCCCACCTGCTCAGCTTTTTTGTCATGACTCAGAGTCACTGGATAGAGATGAAGCCAGGGCTCCCCAGTGATTGTTTTTAAAATTCAATCATGGAAATTTTAAGTGTGTTTGTGTATATATGAGAAATGGAAAGAACCCTTATGTAAATATTGGTTGGTGATGGTTTAGTCGTTAAACCATGTCTGACTCTTGCAATCCCATGGACTGTAGCCTACCAGGCTCCTGTGTCCCTGGGATTTCCCAGACAAGAATATTGGAGTGGGTTGCCATTTCCTTCTCCAGGGGATCTATCTGACCTAGGGATCCAACTTGGGTCTCCTGCATTGCAGGCTGTCTTCTGAACTGCAGGCAAATTGTTTACTGACTGAGCCACCAGGGAAGCCCATGTAAACATTACCCAGCTTCAATAATTATAAACCTTGTTTAATATGTACCTTTGCTCAAATCCACTACCAAACAATTGTGCTCATCTCACACACTAGTAAAGTAATGCTCAAAATTCTGCAAGCCAGGGTTCCACAGTATGTGAACCGTGAACTTCCAGATGTTCAAGCTGGATTTAGAAAAGGCAGAGGAACCAGAGATCAAATTGCCAATATCCGCTGGATCATGGAAAAAGCAAGAGAGTTCCAGAAAAACATCTACTTCTGCTTTATTGACTATGCCAAAGCCTTTGACTGTGTGGATCACAATAAACTGTGGAAAATTCTGAAAGAGATGGGAATATCAGACCACCTGACCTGCCTCTTGAGAAACCTGTATGCAGGTCAGGAAGCAACAGTTAGAACTGAACATGAAACAACAGACTGGTTCCAAATAGGAAAAGGAGTCCGTCAAGGCTGTATATTGTCACCCTGCTTATTTAACTTATATGCAGAGTACATCATGAGAAACACTGGCTGGAAGAAGCACAAACTGGAATCAAGATTGCCGGGAGAAATATCAATAACATCAGATATGCAGATGACACCACCCTTATGGCAGAAAGTGAAGAGGAACTAAAAAGCCTCTTGATGAAAGTGAAAGAGGAGAGTGAAATAGTTGGCTTAAAGCTCAACATTCAGAAAGCGAAGATCATGGCATCTGGTCCCATCACTTCATGGGAAATAGATGAGGAAATAATGGAAACAGTGGCTGACTTTATTTTTGGGGGGGCTCCAAAATCACTGCAGATGGTGATTGCAGCCATGAAATTAAAAGATGCTTTCTCCTTGGAAGGAAAGTTATGACCAACCTGGATAGCATATTGAAAAGCAGAGAAATTACTTTGCCAACAAAGGTCTGTCTAGTCAAGGATATGGTTTTTCCAGTGGTCATGTATGGATGTGGGAGTTGGACTGTGAAGAAAGCTGAGCGCCGAAGAATTGATGCTTTTGAACTGTGGTGTTGGAGAGGACTCTTGAGAGTCCCTTGGACTGCAAGGAAATCCAACCAGTCCATCATAAAGGAGATCAGTCCTAGGTGTTCATTGGAAGGACTGATGTTGAAGCTGAAACTCCAGTACTTTGGCCACCTCATGTGAAGAGTTGACTCATTGGAAAAGACCCTGATGCTGGGAGGGATTGGGGACAGGAGGAGAAGGGGACGACCGAGGATGAGATGGCTGGATGGCATCACGGACTCGATGGACGTGAGTTTGAGTGAACTCTGGGAGATGGTGAGACAGGGAGGCCTGGTGTGCTGCGATTCATGGGTGCACAAAGTGTCAGACATGACTGAGCGACTTAACTGAACTTGCTCAAATCCAGATTATTTTGAAGCAACCAAATATATCATTTCATCTGTAGATATTTAAGAATATGTATTAAAAACAGTGCTCCTCCTTTGAAGAACATCCTCTAATGCTTGCCACAGTCTGGCTCTTGATCTGTAGACTGGTGATACGAGCTGTCGCTCAGCCATGTCCAACTCTTTGCAACCCTATGGACTCCAGCTCCACTGTCCATGAAATTCTCCAGGCAAGAACACTGGAGTGGGTTACCATTCCCTTCTCCAGGAGTGATATGAATGTTTTCCCTTAAAAAAAAATTGTACACATACATTTTCTTTCAGTGTATACATTATACTTCAATAGAAGGCAAAACAAAACATAATCACAACACCATTACCATACCTCAGAATGTAACAGTAATTCTGTAATACTGAGTTTCTAACTAGTGAGGAACATTAACTTCCCAGCAATGTGGGGGTTCAGCAGTAAAGGCAGGTGTAGGGCGTGATGACTGGAGGGTCCCCTCACTCAGCCTGGAGTTGGGGTGGGGGCACAGTTGGATGGTAGAAAGTGTCACAGTCACTTCCCCCACCTCCCGGTTCTGTCGTGGCCACAGGCGGTGCACAGGCAGGCATTCACAGGCATCCACATAAAAGGAAGCAAGCACGCTTCTGGTAACTCTTAGCAGACACTTGGAACAGGGGAGAAAGTTTTCAGGGCTAGCTGGAGGTCCCACAGGACTAGGTAGAGATAGTGGAAGATATCCTTAACTTACAAATGGCCAACAGGCACATGAAAAGATGTTCAACATTGCTAGTTACTGAATGCAAGTCAAAGCAACTTGAGTGACTTTGACTGAGTGACTAAACAACAGTAAGATATCACTTCACATGGTCAGAATGGCCATCATCAAAAAATCCACAAACAACAACTGCTGGAGGGGATGTGGAGAGAAGGGTACCCTCCTGCACTGTTGGTGGGAATGCAAATTGGTACAGCCACTATGGAGAACAGCATGGAGGTTCTTTAAAAAACTAGAGATAGAGCTACCATATGACCCTGCAATCCCACTCCTAGGCATATATCCAGAGAAAAATATGATCCAAAGGATACATGCATCCCAGTGTTCATTGCAGGACTGTTTACAATAGCCAAGACATGGAAGTAACCTAGATATCCAAAAACAGAAGACTGAAACTGAATAAAGAATATGTGCACTCTCTCTCTCTCTATATATATAATGGAATATTACTTATCCATTAAAAGAATGGAATAATGGGAATAATGCCATTTGCAGCAACATGGGTGGATCCAGAGACTGTCATACTTAGTGAAATAAGTCAGACAGAGAAGGAGAAATATTGTATGACATCCCTTTATATGTGGAATCTAAAACGAAACGATATAAATGAACTTAGTTACAAAACGGACTCACAGAACTCACAGACTCACATGAACTTATGGCTGCTGGGGGAAAGGGATAGGGAGTCTAGGAAGGTCATGTACACACTGCTATATTCAAAATGATACCTAACAAGGACCTATTGTACAGCACATGGAATTCTACTCAGTTATGTGCCAGCCTGGGTGGAAGGGGAGTTTAGGGGAGAATGGATACATGTACATGTATGGCTGAGTCCCTTAAAGATTCACCTGAAGCTATCACAACATTGTTAATCACCTATATCTCAATACAAAATAAAAAGTTTAAAGTCTGAAAAAAAAAAAAAAAGATTTCCTTGTCTGCCCACAGAAGGGAAGCCTGGGGTGCTCAGCATTCTCAGAGATGTTCTAAGCTGGGGCCACTCGAAGCCAGACTCAGGCCGCGTGGGTGGCTCGGGGCTCACCCTGGGCACGCCACCAGCACACACAGGGCTGGCTGGCCATCCTGAGTGATGAAGAAGCAAGAAAACGTACTTTTCTTTCTCACTGAGCTACTTTTCTTCAGATGTGCCCATACACTCTATACTTTTTGTCTGGAATCCTTGGAAAGGTTCCCTTCTTGTCCCCCACCCTCAGAAGCTCGCTATGTGGTTATGAAACAGTGAAGTGTTTTTCACCTCCCCTGTCACCACCAATACCACCCCGATCCCTTGGATTTTTCAGCCTCTGGTCCTGCCCACGCTGTGGAGGCAGCTCCCTGAAGGCTCCTTTCTTCCCTGTTCTCCGACAATTCCTCAAGGCCCAGCGTCTCCACTGGGGGCTGCCCTGGGGGCCGCTCTGCGGGTGACCTTTGCAGTCAGCACCCTCTAGAAGGCTGGGTCAGGGCCCAAATAGCCCCAGCTCCCAGAGTGGCTGGGAAGGCAGGAGGGGGCAATGCAGCCCACGCTTTCACCATGGAAGTAAACCTCAATAAGCTTGAGGTTTTGGTGTCAGTCCTTTTTAAATTTTTATTTAAAAACGTTATGTTGCAGGAAATTTTCACATTCACAAAGCATCTTATGCACCGTCAGTCTCATGCATTCATCCCCTGGCTTCAGTTGTTCTCAACTCACCACCCATCTGGTTTCACCTGTATCTCCACCTCGTCTCTCCTTCCCACGTGTCCTTCAACATCTGGATTCTTTCAAAGCTAATCTCAGGGAATCTATTTAAATTTTCAGTTTTTTTGAGTAGGGTGTATTGACATGACTCAAATTCGTAAAGCACGAAAGGCTACAAAGAGTTGCTCCTGCCTCCCACCTGCCTCATCTCGTGGTAGATTCTGCTGTATTTTTATAGCTCCTCTCCTTAACACACCGGGTCAGGAATTCCCTGGTGGACCAGTGATTAGAACTCTGTGCTTTCATTGCCGAGGGCCTGGGTTCAATCCCTGGTCAGGGAACTAAAATCCTACAAGGCACAGTGTGGCCAAAAAGAAAAATAAAACGCCCAAAACAACAGCAACAAAAACAAAGGCAAAAACAAAACACGGAATCTATTTTTCTACCTTTAATTTGGGCTTAGTTGTGTGAATTGCTTTGGCCAAAGAGAATTTAGCAAGCATCATGCAGATCAAGGCTTGAAAGTGTTTGTGTGCTGGCTAGCTCGCTTGCTTCTAGGCACTTTCTTGTCACATGCAGAAGCTCCAGCCAACTTATAAAAACATGAGCTGGTAAAATAGTGGTGGTTTTCAGCTACTAAGTTTGGACTGGGCTGGTGTACAGTACAAGTCAACGGCTGCCTTCCCTGCTCCCACGCCCACCAGGCACATTCCTTCCCAGGGGATACAATATCAGCAGCTCCTGCAGTCTTCCAAGACAGACTGCATAAACAAGTGTATAAACACATAGTCTCCCTTCCCACTCCCCCCCCCCCTTTTTTTTAAACAAACAATAATGTACAGTTCCTAACCTAGTTGTATTTGTTGGACATACCAGTGTATTTTGGAGCTCATCTCCTACCGATGAATGAGGGGCTTCCTCTACAGTGGACTATTGTACACACACACACCGTGCATTTCTCAATCAGGCCTTTGCCGATGGCATTTAGATTGCCTCCGGTCCTCTATGATGAACTCCATCATCTGCACACACATGGGTATTCCTGCAGGACAATCTCCTGGCTGCGGCTCGCAGGGTACAAGTGGCTGCTCATCCCCTCTGTGTCCCTACCTGTCTCTTCCGCCGAGAAGAGTGGAGCGGCCAGGAACGAGCCCTCTTGAGTCTGTCTGCCCAGCTCACCCGCCTCCTCTCACCCGGGACACCATCCTGAGGGATGGTCTGCCCGCTGCCTCCTCCCTTCGGTGCCCTAGAATGTGAAAACACTGGCGTGCGAAGCTCCTGGGGAGTGCATGACTGTGATTCTGGGCACAGTTCAAATAAGTCATCGTGTACCGACAGACATGGTCAGTAAGGCCAATAAAGCAAGAGTCGAGTACAGACAAGCAAGGGTCTGGAGCTGGGGACAAAGGGGCCTGTGTGCAGTGAATGCTAATTAAACACCCGCCCCTACCTCACTCCCAGGCCATGAACCCCAAGGAGTGCTCCAGCCACAAGCCTAAACAAACCAGAGTGGCGTGGATAGGAAGTGTCCTTGCCACGTTTTTTAGGGGTCAACAGGGAGCCGTGGCACTGGTGCAGGGACCCAGGAGACCGGCTCCCCCCACCCCCACCTGCCTGGGTCCCAGTGGGGTCCTCAAGACCCACTTTTCAAGACATGGGGCTCGGCTGCATCTCCTGGCTGCCTGGGAGGAAATGAGTTCCCAGAGGAGACTAAATCCCCACCCTGACCCACTGCTCTCTGCCTCGACCCCCGGCGGGAGCCAGTGGGAGTTGCTGGCTTTCTCTGCCACCCTTGCCCCCTCCCGCTCTCCTGAGGGAGCTCAGCGTCTGCTCTGTTCCTTGTCAACACTTCCATACAGCTCCCCCTGCCTCCCCAACTCTGGTCTCACAGCTTTGCTCAAAGACCCCTGGGGTTGCTCCCAATTTGGCAGGTGGCGGCAGTGTTCAGTCCCAGAGGTGGCTGGCCCTCCTCCGCCTGGGTGTGTGGAGAATCCTGGGCTCGGAGCTCCCGGAGGAGCGGGGAGACGATTCCGTCCACACCTGATAAGACTGACGCCGAGGTGAGGTCAGAGCCAGGCAAGGAGCCGGCGGGCCGGGGCCGATAACCTGAGGATGCTCTGGGCCCTGGGGGTGTGGGGTGGCCGTCTCAGTCTCGGGAGGGAAAGTACCTGCACGAGCTGAACGGCAAACTCCGGGGAGCAGGGAGAAGAGAACAGGGAGTGAAGAGGAAACCTGTGAGGAGTACCTGTGTTGTAGCCTTGGGGTTCCTGGGGACCTCCGTCTGCCCACACTCTGGTCTTTATCTCCTAAGCTGCAGACACTCTGGAGAATTTTCTCTCACTTCCTGTATCTCAGATGCTGGAGTCAGCTGCACATTGCTATGGGTTTTATTTACTTCCTGCCCAGGTCCCTTGCTCCTGGAGAGGGTGAGCAAGACTTCTCTTCATCTTCCTGCTTTAAAAAATAGATCTTTAATAAATACTTGATGGTTCATGGCTTAAAAAATCACGCCTCTGCTTCTTAGGTGGAATTTAGTTTGGACAATACTAAGTGGCTACTATTGATTGAGCAACAGCGGGCAGACATAGCCTCATTGAACCTCTCAGCAGGGTGGGTACTGCCCCCATTTAGCAGGAGAGGATGAAACTGCAGAGAGGCTGAGAGACTGGCCCAGGCTCACAGATTTGCAAGAGGTTGGGCTGGGGTTTGAACCCCAGAATCCAGGCTCCTTTCCCTCAGCACCCAGTGCTGCTCTGGGTTGAGGGGGTAAAAGACGCAAGTCGGGAATTTTGTACCCAAGAGCATCCCCTGCACTGGGGCCATCTCTGGGCACCAGGTGGAGAGCAGGCATGAGCAGATCGCTGTGAATGAGCACAGGGCAGAGCCCGGCTGACATCTGCACTTACCAGTAGGAGAGCGGATGAGGGCGGACCTCCTTCCCACTCCCCTGGCACGAACTGTGGCTTGTTCTGGGCCCGTGAGAGGCAGGCGCACACAAATGTTGGCTGAGCATTTCTAAGGCTACTTAAATGGCGCTAAAGTGATACTAAAAGTAACAAACTGTTGGATTCTTCCCTTTTATTCTAACCCCAAATCTCTTGCAAACTGGGGCTGCGGAAAGTTTGCAGAAGTTGTATAACCTCCCCAAGGCTCATCTCTCCACTTTTAAATCGGGATTGTCACTGTATGTGCTATAAGACCCACGCCGTGCTCAGCGTTTGGCACACGGAAGGAGTGTGCCGAGTAAATGCTTGATGCTCATGTGACTGAAATATAGGGACTGCCCGACTTGTTTTGCTCTTCCTGTAGCACCTAGTGTGCTCTGGACTTTTGTGTGATTAATGAATATTTGTGACTTTGAAGTTATCTTTATCGTTAAGAATGAGGACAAGCCCCATTTAGGAAAAAACAAAACAAAACATTAGCTCCACTTAAACACAGAGAAACTTCTGTTACGAGAGCCTGTGATTTGCTGCAGAACCCATGGGGAGTTGTGGTATTGGAATTAATAATAAAGGTCTGTTAATTCTCTGCCTTTGCCCCGGCCACCTTCCAAGACGTAATGTGGAATCCTGCTGTTTCTGCTCCAGATAAATCAATGATAATCTCCAGCCCAGTGAGGGGCAAGTCATGGGGACATACGCCCGTGTCCATGGCGCTGCTGAAATCAGATTTCTTGGAACCCATTTACGAGTGGCTTTGAATTTGCCAGATTGCTTGCAGAGCCTAAAATACTGCACACATGTGGCAACCTTGACTTGGCTGTTTCCATGAATCCTCTTTTCCCTCAAGCCGTGGCTGACGTTTCCAAGCCACACGGCAGGGACCGGGCTTCATCTTTATCTTTCCACTAATAATTATTGTCTGGATCTGGCCCATCCTCTGTGCCTGTTAACTTCTTGGCCTTGACTCTGCTCTGACGGGAGCAGAGGGGCTGGGGAGGCAGTTTGGGGCGGGGTGGGGGTGCTCAGGTGTCTTCTAGGGGCTGATACCCTCTCTTCCCTTCTTGGTTCCTTCACTGGGGCTACTTCTGGGTAAGAGAACTTTTTCTTCCACCTTCTGTCCACTTATCCATCTATCTGTTACTTGTTTATTCATCCATTCATTTAAAATGCATGACCCAGTCCCTGCCGAAGGGAAGCTCTGTGGTAGCTGTGAGGGTACAGAGGGGAGGGGAGGTTTGGACTTGGTCACTGAAGAGCGGAATGTTGGCAGAGAAGAGAGACCTGAACCTAAATTAGGCTACACCCCCGAATGCTGACAGTGATCACCTCCATGGGGTACATATGAGTGGCTTTTAGTCTCTTCTTTGTGGGTGTCTGTGTTTCCTTCAATGAGCATATATATTAGTATTTGTGTAACAAAAGTTATTCAAAAGGCGAATATAAGGTAAACAGGTTATAAGTGCACAGGGGGGTGCAGATGAAAACACTGGGTGAGTAGAAAGGAGGAAAGTGGTATTTCCAGCCCAGATGGATTTGAAAAGGCGTTTGGAGAAGGTCACCACTGAGTTGGGCCTTGGAGCTGGAGGGAGACCTTTCAGTGGTTGTCCGACCTTGTGGTCAGCCTAGCACCTCCTCTCCTCTCCTCGCCTCGCCTCCCTTCTCCCCTCCCCCCTCTCCCCTCCCCTCTCGTCGCCTCCCGCCTCTGTCTCCAATCCTCTCCTCTCCTCCCTTCTCCCTTCTCCCCTCCCCTCTCCTCTCTTCTGAGCAGCTCCCCCCTTCTGTGGCCTACAAGTAGCTCCCTCTTTCCTAGCTGACCTTGCCCTCCTCCCCATGGTACCATGTTGATCCTTCAGAAGGGCTCTCATCTGAAAGCTTGGGGTCAGGGGTCCATCTTGGGGGCAAATGGGAAAGCTAGAGACACAGATTCCAGAGGTGAGGGTTAGAGGCTGTGCCCTCTGCCCTCTTGGTCTATAGATTCCCTGAGTAAACCAAGGATAGGCAGCTGGTACCCAGGCCTTGGACAATTTCAGCCATATCACATATTGACAACTGCACACTGGAAACATTTCGATCCTCAACCTCTACCCCTCACCCCACCACAGCTGCAAAACCTCGTCTGCCCAGGAAGAGTATTCAGAGAGTCTAGGCTGCCACCCAGCTCAGGCATTTCTCCTTGGGGGGTGGTCCCTGACCCCGAAACACATGCTCAGCCACAATCGATTGGCCTGACTGTGAATCTCTGGCTGAAATGGGGGCTGTTTGGACACGTGGGTGGAGGCAGCAAGATCACGGGCTTGTTTCTGTTTCATCTCACTTGGTTACCTTAGCAACAGGAGACAGAGGAGGCAAAGCACCATCTACCGTGGCCTCATCCACTGATCCCTCGAGAGGCGTAGGGAGTAGAGTCAGCGCTTGGCAGACAGGAGGTGGGGGTCCCGCCCAGGCTCTGCTGGCCCCTGGCTGGCTGTTCCTAATGAATTGTCTCCTCCCTGTGCTGCTCTGTCTAGAGCAGGCCCAGGGCTCTCTGGACAGCTCAAGGATGCCACAGAGAAGCATGACCCTCTGGGGAGAAGGCTGTTCTCTTTCTGTTCTTGATGGCTTTGGCAACTATTTGTCAGCCAGTCTTCTGTCAGACATAACTTGTCCCTTGCCACATCTGACCAAACAGATGACTGAGCTCCAAGGAGGCCAGCATTTGACAGTACCTGGATTAAAAGGATGGATATTTCTTTAGCTAGGGAAGGAGGTAAACCTGGTTTTGGTCCCCAAGCGTGAACTTGTAGAAGAAAAGAGATAAAGGTCAAAAATAATTATGAGGGACTTTCCTGGTGGTCCAGTGGTTAAGAATCCACCCACCAATGCAGGGGACATAGGTTTGATCCCTGGTCTGGGAAGATCACACATACCATGGAGCAACCAAGCCCATGCACCACAGCTACCAAGCCTGCGCACCTAGAGTCCATGCACTGCAACAAAGAGTAGCCCCCACTCGCTGCAACTAGAGGAAGCCCGTGCACAGGAATGATGACCCACTGCCACCAGAAATAACAGGTAAATAAATAAAAATTTAAAAAATAATTATGAGTAGCTCAACTCTACAATATCTGTTACAACAAAAACAATAAAAATAATACCTTTGGCATGGTCTTTGAAGTTTTCCGAGAATGGTCACATCCCTTCTTATGTCACGTTCTCATAACCATCCGAGGAGGCAGGCAGGGAAGACAGGGTAACTTCCATGCTTCAGTGGAGGACCCTGAGGCCCGGGGAGGCTGAAGACCCCAGGGTTTCTTGGATAATGGCTGAGCCAGACCTGGACCTCTGCCTCCTGGCCACAGGACCTCTTCCTTGAACACGATCCATGAGAGCTATTACACAGCAGAAGCATCCTACAACCCTGTGTGCTGCCATGATTCTAGATTTAACACATGTCAGGCACTTTTCTGAAGAAGAAAGAAAACAAAGATGCAGTCATCCAACAAACGATTTTATTGAGCATCTACCTGGCGTGCTGCGATTCATGGGGTTGCGGAGAGTCGGACACGACTGAGCAACTGAACTGAACTATGTACCAAGCTCTGGGCTTGAACAAGATGTGGTTTGTACCCGCAAGCAGCTACATCTACTAGGCACTTGCTCTTGCTTAATTAAACCTCCCATGTTGGTACTAGATGGAATCACCAACCATGGCAGCCTCAAAGTAAAACCTGTCACTCTGCAGCCATTTTGAACTCCAGCAGGCTTCAGCTGTACTAAGAAAAGGCATGTGTGTGTGCATGCTCAGCCACTTAGTCATGCCCAATTCTTTGAGATCCGAAGGACTGTAGCCCACCAGGGTCCTCTGTGCATGGGATTCTCAGGCAAGAATACTGGAGTGGGTTTCCATTTCCTCCTCCAGGAAATCTTCCCAACACAGGCATGGAACCTGTGTCTCCTGAAATGGCAGGCAGATTCTTTACCACTAAGCCACCTGGGAAGCCCAAGAAAAAGCACACTTCCCCTAAAATTCCTGAGAGGAAGACCAGAAGCAGGGAGCAAAAAGAAAAGCCTTAAGCAGAGGTTTTAGCAGAAGACAAGGCCTGGGTTTCAGGGAGGTGAGAGAGGCCCTCTGGCTTGGGGAGGAAGCTCTTCCAGGAAACCATGGGGAGGAGCCCAGTGGACCAAGTCTGAGGGGCTGACAGGGCATCAGAGAAGCAGCCTTGAGAACAGGTGCAAAGCAATGTTGAAGGAATCTGAAGTCCTTTCTCTGAACACACGCAGCCATCAAAGTCCTGTTGCCACAGATGGGGAGCTGGGGGCCACACCCCACCTATAGAAATCACCTTCTGACTTGATGTGTAGAATCTGAAAGGCAGAAGCCAAACGAGTTGACTCAGCTTGGCAATGGGAGACCCATCTCTGCAGCCTGAGGACAACTGTTCAGCGTTTTACCTGTTTCCCTACACTGGGGCCACCGGGCCTCATCCTGAGAACAGGAAGTGTTCCACAGCCTTTCGGACTCTCTGAAAGCAGCTCTTACTTGCTCAGGGACATGGCAGTGCGGGGACATGTTTCCACATGAAGAACCCAACACTCCAGGTCTAAACAGGGCTCCAGTGATACGTTCTTAGCCCACAGGAAACAACTTCTAACTGAGATTTCTGCTTTCCTCCACAGAATTGGCTGCCCAACAATCATGTGGGTTAACCTCAGCAGACCTGAAGACACAAGGGAAAGGGGTTCAGAAAACCCCATGACTGATTGAGCTGCTGATACAAGCAGGAACATCAGAGGGCAAACAAGGGCCCACGTGGTGTCAGTTTTAACATACAGTGATGTAACCCGTGAAACAGGAAAAGAAATTCCTTGCTTAGCTTTGTTTTGTTTTCATTATTAGGACCACCTCTCCATTAGCCCATTTTCAAAACAGCTAAGGAAATTTTCAAAACAGCTGTAGGAGCTGGACCACTGGTGCAAGTGACAAGTGGAGCTGAATTACCCTCATGTTACAATCATGGAAAATTAAACATGAAAAGTGGAAGAGGCCTCAGAGATCACTTAATTGACAGATTATTTTTCCACGAAGAATCTGAAGCCTCCATCGTAAAGATAATAAATGAGATTACCTAGCATCTATTGGTCTCTCACTCAGAACCTGACTTACAGCGCTTGTATAAAAAGTTTGTACTAGTTTACTAGGGTGGCTGAAACAAGGTACCACAAACTGGGGGCCTTGAACAACAGCAATTTGTCTCACAGTCCTGGGGGCTATGAGTTCGAGATGAAGGTGTTGGCAGAGTTGGTTCCTTTGGAGGGCCAGTGAGAGAAGCCAATCCATGCCCCTCTCCCCGAGCTTCCAGTGCTTTGCTGGCAATCTTGGGCTCCCCTTGGCTTGCAGAAGCTTTGCCCTGATCTCTGCCTTCATAGTCATGTGCATTTTCCCTGAGAACATGTCTGTCTCTGTCCAAACTGCTTTGCTTATTTTTAATTTTTTTATTATTATTTTTTTTAGCCGTGCTGCATGGCATTGTGGGATCTTAATTCCCCGACCAGGCATTGAACCCATGCCCCCTGCATTGAAGGTGAAGTCAACTACTGGACTGCCAGGGAAATCCCAAATAGCTTTTGTTTAAATAAAGACACCAGTCAGATTGAATTAGGGATCCACCTTAAATGACCTTCATTTAGCTAATTGTTATCTGCAATGACCCTATTTCAATGGTGGGGGGACATAATTCAGCCCACAACAGAACTCTACCTACATTGCAGCTGGTCTTCAGAGCAAGGCTGCAAGCTGGACACGATCTGTATTCTTTAGATGGGTCAGACCTTGAGAAGTAGGCAGCTCCGAGGGCACAGCCAGGTAGTCACGAAGAACATGGACCCTAGAGCCAGCCTGCCCCATTGGTAGACCAGTCGCACCTCCCACGAGGTAGTGAATGTGGACATTATTTCACCAACCTGTGCCTCAGTGTCTTCATCTGAAGAAACAGGGAGAATATAACTTCAAAACCTTAAAAGCTCTAAAGACCAAAAATTATATTTATAACTCACTTGGCAGCAAAACCTGATCTGGAATAAACTCATCTGATAGGAAACCCTGTCTTGAGTTGACACAAGCTACTTTATTTACACACCATATACATCTCAGTATAGAAATACTGGTGGCTCAGTCAGTAAAGAATCCGCCTACAATTCAGGAGACTGCCTGCAATCCAGGAGACACAGCCTCCATCACTGGGTCAGGAAGATCCCCTTGAGAAGGAAATGGTAATCCATTCCAGTATTCTTGCCTGGAAAATCCCATGGCAGAGGAGCCTGGTCTATGGGGGCTCCAGTCTAGAGGGCTACAGTCTATGGGGTCACAAAAGAGTAAGACACAGCTTAGCAACTAAACAACAATAAGCACGTATATTCTTTTTTTAAAAAAAATAATGACTGTCCTTTTAAAATCACTCAGATGGTAACGAGAAGAGAAGCATTTGGCCTTTGAGTGCAGGCACGTCTGACACCGGAAACTGTGCTTTCTGTGTAGCCTGAGTTACCGCTGATGCACCAGGGCTGGGACTCACGTCCTTAGGTCCTTAAGCTAGCCTTGTTCGTACAGTAAGTTGAAGCACTCTCTTCCTTTGCGAGGGTTGTTCAGTGAAACCAGGTCTCCTGTTTGTACCGGTTTGGTGGGGCTGCCATAATAAAGCACCACAGGCTGATCAGTTTAAACACAGAGATCTATTTTCCCACCATTCTGGAGGCCGGAAGTCTGAGATCAAGGTGTCTGCAGATTTTTTCTGAGGCCCATCTCTGGCTGACGGCCTCCCCTGTCCTCACATAGTCTTACCTCTGTGCATGCCTGGGTCCTAATCTTTTCTTACCAGTCACATTGGATTAGGGCTCATTTAAAGACCTTATCTTCACTTAATTACCTCTTTAAAGTCTCTGTCTCCAACTACATTCACATTCTGAGTGAGTTCTGGGGGGTTAGGACTTAAATACATGAGTTTGGAAGGTGGATCACAATCCAGCCCCTGCCACTGTTTTAAGACACTGGATGAATTACCTCTCACACTAGCTGTGACCCATCCACTTGCTGGCTCATTTCTGCCCTCAGTGTTTCTCCAAATGTGATCCAGGATCACCTGCAGCCCAATCACTTTGGTGCTTAAGCAAAGTAAGGTTGCTCCCCAGAGTTTGACTGAGAGTTTGGAGGAGGGGATTGCAGAGCACAGATATGGTGCTTGCTTGTTTATTGCATTTATATAAAGGCTTGGCTTAATTAAAGTGATTCAGGAAAATCCAAGTGGCCTGGTGGCTCCTACCCCATCCCCACCCCCCACCCCACTATAGTGACCTTCTCCACCTCTGGCCCCTCCCCCTAAAAGAGTGAGTGAAAGAGGAGGCAGAGAGCGAGGGACCGCCCTGTGGGACATCGGAAGGGGGAGCACAGTGCATCCTGATGACCCCCATAGTGTAGGGCACCCTACTTTCCTGCTTAGAGCCTCCGGGCCCCCTTCAGTGCAGCCAGGCAGAGCTTTGCAAGGTAGGTGCCAGGAGGGCAGGCTGTACTCCCAGGCAGTGCCTAGGTGAGCCTGACCACGGGCTCCAGTCATCTCCCGTGGGCAGCACCTCTGCCTCTCTCCCCAGCTCCCAGAGGCCTGGATGCTCTCCTTTGCCCTTGGATTAACAGGGGACCTGAGGCTTGAATCATATTTAAGAGACAGCGATGGGGTATTTTCCAGAGCCACACGTTGAACCAAGAAGCAGCAGGTGAGGTGGTTCCTGCAGCTGCTGACTCTGTTCCAAAACATCCAATGATGTCTCAGGGGTTGGGGGTGGGGTAACGGGGGGAGTCATGCAGGCTCCCTGCGAGCTGATGTCCGGGAGTGCGTTTACCACCCACACGAGCACAGCCCATGAACCACGGACCAGCTGATGTGAGCCTCTGGAGAGGGTGTCTGCTGCGGGTGTGTGTGCATGCACCCTGTGCCACGCTGGTGTCGGGGTGGCCACCAGCAAAACAACAGTGAGCCAGACTCCAGCTGGAAATGGTTTTTCCAGCACCACGAAAACCATCCAAGTGAATGGCGATAATCCATCCCTCACCTTTCTTTGCCAGTTCTGGCTTAGATTCCTCGTGTCTTAAAATACTTGCCTGACTGAAAAAGGGTGACTCACCTGGACTCGGACAGGCAGAAGACACTTTCTTCTGAAGAACTGTCAGAAACCCTTTCAGCGTCTGAGATCTTTCCCGTCTCATGTTGTTCCTGTCAAGCAGAAACAAGTTTCCTGCTCTTCCTCAGGGTTGAAGTCACCAAAGAAGGTAAAGTGGTTAGAATGTGTCAAACTTTGACACTTGTATTCAACAGAGTTTGAAGGAACCAGGCAAGTTCATCTGGGAATCTCTACCACTTCCTCTCCTCAGTGCAAGAGGGGCCCCATTTTCAAAAAGGCGCTCTCACAAATCAAAGTTCATAGGTGGAAGCCATCACCTCCTTTTAGGGTCCTCTGATGGCACCTCAGTCAGCGTCAAGTTCTAACTGTTGGGATTCCATGAATCCCGCGCGATTCACTACTTAAAAACTCTCTCCAAGCTGGTAATTTTGAAACGGTGATGTTTATACACTGAATTAATAAAAAGCAGGGTCAAGAGTTTTATTGTCCATTAAACTGTGTTTATTGGTCCTCTTAATTCCACCGGAATTCCACAGGCTGTAAAGTGTGGTTTATTGGAAGTCAGACCTGGATTCAAACAATAGGTTCGTCACTTGTTAGCTGTGCGACTTTGGCCAAGTTAGTTTACTTCTCTCAATGATTGTTTCCTCAGCTGCCAAGGTGGAACTGATACGATCATCCACCTAACACGGTAGTGTACATGAACAGAGATCACAAATGGGAAAGTTGCCAGCACAAAGTCTGACCCATAGGGGTTCGTTTCTTTCTGTGACGCTTCCCTTTCCTCCTGCAATTTGAAATGAGCGTCATTCTGGCTTGCTGCTGCTGCTGCTGCTGCTGCTAAGTCACTTCAGTCATGTCTGACTCTGTGTGACCCCATAGACGGCAGCCCACCATGCTCCCCCGTCCCTGGGATTCTCCAGGCAAGAACACTGGAGTGAATTGCCATTTCCTTCTCCAGTGCATGAACGTGAAAAGTGAAAGGGAAGTCGCTCAGTCGTGTCTGACTCTTCGCGACCCCATGGACTGCAGCCTACCAGGCTCCTCTGTCCATGGCTTACTAATGTCCTAATACTGACACATTTCAGTATGTGGCTTTCCCTTTGGAATATCCTAAATAATCCTCCAGCAGGATTGAGAAATGAGCAGGATACAGAGCCTGACACCA
This sequence comes from Cephalophus harveyi, assembly GCA_006410635.1. Taxonomy (NCBI): domain Eukaryota; kingdom Metazoa; phylum Chordata; class Mammalia; order Artiodactyla; family Bovidae; genus Cephalophus; species Cephalophus harveyi. The sequence continues at coordinate 1,104,709 of SJYT01035277.1, read as the reverse complement.
GCAGCCGCTGAAGTGGGGAGAGGTGGTTTGGACGCTCAGACAGAACATCAGGAGCAAAGTGCCCATGGTCACTTTCAGAGGAGTGAGTTGCAGTTTCCTTTTGGAAAGTCTGTAAAAAATCTTTGTGAAGTGTGACAAACCAGAGGGCAGATCCAGGCAATGCCCCGAGAGCCCAGCCCTCCCCACACGTGGCCTCCATCCTACACCCACCCGCTGCTGTCCACCCCGGTCGAGCCCAGCTCCAGTTTCCGCTGATTTCTCTAGCTCTTCCTGTCAGAACCTCAGGTTTCAGCATTTGCTTAGTTTTCCCGTCCTTTTTTCATCACTTTGGTCTCAGCTTCACACCAAAGAAAAGATGAGTTTGAGCCCCACTGCACCCTGTATTAATTGGGTCATTATGGATAAATTACTTAGCCTCTTTGAGACTCAGTCTTCTCACCTGTAAATGGGGATCCTACGTTGCTAGGTTGTTGTAAAGACTATGAATAAAAGCATATCAAAGTATTTTGTAAAATGCTGAGAAAAAAAGAATTCAAATCCCTCTTAGCATATGTACCTCCCCAGCACATAGTAGGTGCTCAAAGATACACGTTAGGTTACTTTCTGATTGCAAATCTTTGCCCTGGGAATGCCGTGGGACTCTCGACACACCAGGGGTCCTGAACAGTCTTCCAAGGGGCCCATGGGCGCCCAGGTGGTTTCTGGGGTGAATCTGACATTTGCTCTGCATTAGCCATGTCCAGGCTCTGGCCTGTGGATGGTTCGAGGGATCCCCAAGAGGTAGGTTTTACCCAAGATGCCCTCACCATGTAGGGCAAATGAAGTCACATCAAAACTAATAATCCAGATATTAGTTGGTTATCACCAACTCTTACATAGAACTTACTCCTAGCAAAGCGCCCTGCACCCTATACTTCGGGGGAGACCCTGAGGTGAGATGTCCTACCCTTTCTCACCAACAGGTCGGTGGCTGGGAGACAGGCTCACCCTTTTCCCTGCTCTGCCTTTTTGCTCTGGCAAGCCTGCACTGTGGAGAAGATGACTTTCTCCCTGTTATGCTCCTTTCCAGGGTTCCTATGACCATGAGCCTATATTACTACCTCTGTAGACAACCTATTCGCTTTTAGGGATGGCTTTGCCTAGGAATCAGACTTGGCTCCGACAGGGGTAGGGCCCAGAATAGACCAGCCTCTGTGAGCACAACATACTGAAACCTACTCCATTCTCAGACCTGGATGCTCTGACCTTTCGGTGAGCTCACCACACTGGGTTCCTGGCAGCTCCCTACAAGCCCCAGGGTTTCCCCTCTAACTGGGCAGACAGGACCGAGTCCCAGTGGTGTAGGCTCCAACAAGCAGGCTCCTGCTATGTCAGTGAAGAAAGAAAGGCTTGGAGGGGAATGCAACTCGCCCGAGGTCACGCAGCCAGCATGGGCGGGCAGCCAAACCCAGAGCATAAGTCCAAATCCCATGTTCTCTCTGATCCAGATCCCACGATCAAAGTGGCAACCTGACACGCTGTTCCGACCCTGGCGTCCGCACAGCGGGGCACGATGTGCCGGTCACTCTTTACTGTACGTACTTTTCTCCTCCCCAGAGGCTCCCGTCTCCTTCTGCTTGTTTTCTGTTAGGATTTATGCTTTCAGCATACAAAATTGGGGATTCCTTGCCATTTCACCCTCCTTAGTTCCCTCCCATTAGATTTGAGATTTATTTCCGTATTATTTGGCTCATGGTTAAAAGCACCGCAGTACTTGACAGATGAGAGAACAAGCAGGTCTTGGCTACAGCAAAGAGACACCTTAGCCAGGGTTAGTAGATCTGAGAGAAACACAAATCCCTCGGTTCCCACAGCCCCTACAACGTGGCCATGCTACCCCAACCCTCTTCGTGCCGTGCATGCGAAGTTGCTTCAATCGTGTCTGACTCTCTGTGACCCCACGCACTGTAGCTTGCCTGGCTCCTCTGTCCATGGGATTCTCCAGGCAAGAATACCGGTGTCGGCTGCATTTCCTCCTCCAGGGGATCTTTCCGACCCACGGGTGCAGCCTGTGTCTCTGATGTCTCCTGCATTGGCAGGCAGATTCTCTACCCCTAGTGCCACCCAGGAAGGCCATGCAAACCCCCTGCTCCAGCCTATTTGACCCTAAGTTCTTCTCATTCTGCCCCCAGAGTAGTCAGGCTCTCAGAGGGCCGGGGCCTGTGACCCCCTGTGTTACCCAACACAGCTGTCCCTCCCAGCCTATTCCAGTGACCTGGCCTTGTGACCCTTCCTCACTGACACTCAGCTCCCAGGAGGGACCCACACCCAGTCCTGCCCCCACCCTCCTGTCCAGTATTCTGCCCCTAGAGTAGTCAGGCTCTCAGAGGGCCGGGGCCTGTGACCCCCTGTGTTACCCAACACAGCTGTCCCTCCCAGCCTATTCCAGTGACCTGGCCTTGTGACCCTTCCTCACTGACACTCAGCTCCCAGGAGGGACCCACACCCAGTCCTGCCCCCACCCTCCTGTCCAGGACCTTGTCTTTCTATCTCAGCCTTTTGCCAAAGCTTTTCTTGGGAGCTGGATGCCCTTTACCCCAAGATGCTGCCAGGAGGCCTGCCTCCATCTTAACAAACCTTCTCCTGACCCCAGAAAAGATGACCCCATTTCCTCCTCAGGCATGAGCTCTCTTGACTGTCCCCGAACTGGACTGTACTGGTTCCACTGATCAGATCTTCGGGGAGGGAGGGCATGCACAGCCGGTCTTCCTGAGATGGCCACTTCCTGGGGTCAGGTGACTTGTCAGTTTCTTTGGCGGGCTCCTATTTTACCAGCAGCCATAGTTCTTGGGGGCTCAGGTAACACAAGGATGAGGGGAGGGGACAGAATCTTCTGTTGTACCTCTCAGAGACCCTATTCTATACCACATAGCCCCCTCCCCATACTCCCTGTCCTCCATTCTTTCTTGTTCTCCATGGCCCTTATCAACAGTTTGATGTCCTACGTGTCCCCCGCTCTCCCGGAGAAGTGAGCTCCCTGAGCTCCGAGTCTGCTTTGCTTGAATGCCTGACCCACGATGGGTGCCCCATAACTCTGTCGAGTGGATGACTGGGATGCTCAAGGCCTTGGCAGGCAGCACCAGAGCGCACACCCCGAGGTGTTGGGAAGACCAGGAGTTCCCGTTTCTCAGCTGTCACAGAGCCCAGCTGCTTCAGGGCTGCCAAAGAGAATTTCCACACCATCTCCCTCTTAGTCGGGGCAATAAACCATCTTACAAGGGCTTCCCAGCACTGCACCGGGCGCTGTGGGAAACGCAGTGCCTTCAGGCAGCTTCTTATCCTGACGCGCCTGAGCCGTCCACCTGGCTGAAAAAGGAGTGTTCCCTTCTGCAAGCCCTCGGCTGTCGCAACCCCTCCCCCACCATCTCTCTCCTTCCCAGACAGGAGCCTACCTCGCTCATCTTCATAGCCCAGTGCCCAGCACAGTGCATAGAAGTTACGAAGGGTAAGATAAATATTTGATGAATAAATGAATGCCTGCGTTTCACTCGAGAAAGGCAGCCCCTTCTGAATTAATTATGTGACTCAAATGCCAGGGCGTGATGAGTTTATTTTTCCTTATTGTGATTAATGATTTTTTTCTGAAGAGTTTTTCAGTTCTGAGATTTAAGTTTTATATGTAATAAATTTTTAGATATCCTTTATGGACTAATACTCCTTCCAAAAAAGACACAGCATAAATTTTAGAGTAAAATTGATGACTATGTTTTCTCTCCCTAGACCTTAAATATCTCCTTTTACCGAGGGCTGATTTTTTTTTTTTTAAATAATGTGGAGTGTTTTATGATATTGAAAATAAAAGTCTGTGAAGAAAAGCTGACACTGTCTTTACTATCTCTCCTGGGATAATTGCACTTTGTATTTATTACAAAAAGCCTTTTTCTTTTTTCTTTTTTTTTTAATAAATAGGCAACAACTAATTATCTAGTTCCCTTGGATTTAGGAGATGGGTAATTTACTTTTAAAAGAGGAAATAATACACAGAGAAAAAGTAAGACAGTTGTCACATTCAAAAGAGGAGAGACCAAACAATTTCTAAATGGAACTATTTATGGACTGTATTGGAGAAGGAAATGGCAACCCACTCCAGTATTCTTGCCTGAGAAATCCCATGGACACAGGAGCCTGGCAGGCTATGGTCTATGGGGTCACAGAGTCGGACATGACTTAGTGACTGAACAATAACAATAATGGATTGTATAAGCTTTAAACCATACTAGACATTCTGTTGATTCAGTTCAGTTCAGTTCAGTCGCTCAGTCGTGTCCAACTCTTTGCGACCCCATGAACCGCAGCACGCCAGGCCTCCCTGTCCATCACCAACTCCCAGAGTCCACCCAAACCAATGTCCATTGAGGCGGTGATGCCATCCAACCATCTCATCCTCTGTCATCCCCTTCTCCTCCTGCCCTCAATCTTTCCCAGCATCAGAGTCTTTTCAAATGAGTCAGCTCTTCGCATCAGGTGACCAAAGTACTGGAGTTTCAGCTTCAACATCTGTCCTTCCAATGAACACCCAGGACTGATCTCCTTTAGGATGGACTGGTTGGATCTCCTTGCAGTCCAAGGAACTCTCAAGAGTCTTCTACAACACCACAGTTCAAAAGCATCAATTCTTTGGTGCTCAGCTTTCTTTATAGTCCTACTCTCACATCTATACATGACCACTGGAAAAACCATAGCTTTGACTAGACGGACCTTTGTTGACAAAGTAATGTCTCTGCTTTTTAATATGCTGTCTAGGTTGGTCATAACTTTCCTTCCAAGGAGTAAGCATCTTTTAATTTCATGGCTGCAATCACCATCTGCAGTGATTTTGGAGCATATAAGCTTTAAACCATACTAGACATTCTGTTGATTACGTTCCTCAAATTCAATGATCAGAAATTAGCTATTATGGTAAGAAAATGTAAGAAGAGAAAAATTCTGCTTTATGATTTTCTTTTTCCTTTTAATGTTTCTATTTATCGATTTGGCTGTACTGAGTCTTACCCAGGGCACTCGGGATTTTTGGTCTTTGTTGCAGCATGTGGGATCTAGTTCCCTGACTAGGGATCAAATCTGTGCCCCTGTAATGGAAGTGTGGGGTCTTAACCACTGGACCACCAGGGAAGTCCCTAGCTGGTGATTTTTTTTTCATCAGCGATCTACACTGATAACAATTTATGGAGAAATGCACAGTGCCAGTTCACTTCATGCTGTGGAAACACTCCACTCAAAGCTGAGAGTTTTAGAAAGTTAACTTCCCAAAACATGACGTGGTGTGCCTCTGTTGTGCCTGCCTCCGTAACAACCAGTACAGCATTTCTGCTAATTGTATCCAGATTGTTTTTGAGAAAAAGCCAAGTCTCTCTCCATTCTCAGTTCCTGAGGTTAGGAATAGTCATGCGATCTGGGCTTGACCAATCAGGAACTGATTCAGAGATGGGGACATGAGTAAAGGTGGGCCAGTGGGAGCCTGGTTTGGGGTTGTTGCTGGTGCTGTTGAGAAAGATGTGTTTTACCTTTTGGAATTGCTGGTGGGAGCTGCTGCCTGAGAGTGAAGCCAACACAAAGGAAAGCAGACAAAACGTAAATTCAGCTCACACTGCAACTTGGATGTATTAACACTGTAATTTCTCTAGTTTGCTCATAATCAATCTGGCCTGCCACAGGTCAGTAAGGATTAAAATGAGTTTAAATCTTGGTACAATCCAATAATTTCAATATTGAGAACATGCTCAATTTATCAGATGGCCTTTCCCATCTTCTCCCCCGATAAAGATGATGGTGTCTGGCCAATATTCACCTGTACGTTGTCACTGAACTCTTTAATAAAAATACTGAAATATACCTGGAGCAGTTGGTTAGCAAGTGCTACCTTGAGTTCCCTAAGCACCTCCCTTTGCCCCCCTCCCTGGGCCCCCCTCCCTAAGTACCTCCCTTTGCCCCCTTCTCCCTGAGCTTCCCACAATCCATCAATGAAGACGTTAATCTTGGACACAGCAGGGCACTCCATTACGACTGGTCAGGGCCTGAGCCTGATTTTTAAATGCTTTGATCATCATCCCTGCAGGGTGTATATGGTAGCGGTAGAAGTGGGGATTGTGTTTCTGTGTCTCTCCTCAGTGTGGAGAGAAAAGGAACCCGTGGCCTTGCACCTGCTGCTGGGCACAGATGCATCGTGTCTGGCTGTCAGGAAGGTCCATGTTTTGCCTGGACTGGATGTGCTGCCAGCCTCTGATGTTAAGTCTTCTGATGGTGAGTCTGTGGTCCACCCTCAGCTTCCCTGATGGCTCAGTGGGTAAAGAATCAGCCTGCAATGCAGGAGACACAGAAGACATGTGTTCGATCCCTGAGTTGGGAAGATTGCCTGGAGTAGGAAATGGCAACCCACTCCAGGATTCTTGCCTGGGAAATCCCATGGACAGAGGAGCCTGGTGGGCTACAGTCCAAGGGGTTGCAAAGAGTCGGACATGCTTGATTGATAAGTACAGACTCAAGTCTGAGGAAGTGCTCCCCGGCTAACGTGGTCTCTTCTCTGCTCTTCCAGGTGCTTCTGACTCCCTATCAGTCCTAGTCCCAGGGGTCTACCTGCAGCCAGGACTGCTGAGGACCTTACCACAGTGATCGTCCTGGAAAGCTGGACACAGGTTTGCTGCTACATCCAGGTAGGTTCAAAGCTACGTGGGGACCTAGCATAGCTTAAAAAGTCCTTTGGGGGCCTCCGTTTATTTGACCAACACCAGACTACCCAGGCTATCCCTCTCATAATTCTGCAAATGGCAGGGGATAAGGTCCTCCCATGTTTGCAGGCCTAGTTGTTACTTTCTTAAACCAGTTGCTCCTTCCTCGCCTCTGGTCTTGTTCTGCTGCTTCTGTCCTTCCATAATCCCCCTTTCTCCCTCTGTCTGGACCTCCTATACATAAAACCCAAAGTTTAGTCTACCAAATCCAGTCCTTCATCTGCTAAAGAGGAAGGTTATAGGATGTAGAGGCTATTTTTCTCAAGGTAAGAGTTTGAAATACATGGCCATAGTCTTGCTACAAACTCTGTTTTTGAATGTCAGAAGCTGAGTGTTTTCTTTTTCTTTGCATACCTCCTGGAAAGACTCTCCATCCCCTCCCCCACCATCAGATAAATGCCTTGAGTAGACTAAATTCGTATGCTCTCAAAGGCAAAAGAGAAAAGCACACTGATAACTTCAAAATAATCCCTATTTCTTCTGACATCTTTCAAGCCCCCAAACCTAACCATGCCTAAAGCCAGCAGATGCAGTTTAGCAAACCAATAGGTTCCATTTTGGGTTTAGCTGATTCGAGCTGGGTTTCAATCACCTGCTACCTGGAGACCTGACTGACATGGGAATAACAGCATCTGTCTCACAGGATTTGTGTGGCATTTGGCACAGCTCCAGTGCATTTGATGGTCAGATGACTGCCATGGCTAGATCCTGACACAGACGAACCTTGCTTTGCAGAACTCCTGAGTCTGTTTCTAAACCTTCCCAAAGCATTGCTTCCTCTCACATGGTAGAAAGAAAAGAACCACGGGAGAGGAATCCTTCCTTTGGTTTATCTGGGATCAGAATCCCCTCTCCTCTCATTTGCCTCTGTGGAGGCTCTACTGAGATCCCATCCTTGTCCTGCCTGTTAACCCTTTCTGCTTCTCCTTAACCTTTAAGCACGTCTTAGCTTCCCGAAATAGTAAGGCAATGACAAAAACTCACGCCCAGCTGTAACTTCCCCCTCCCTGCCAGTCAGCTCTCCTGCAGCAGTGGGCTGTACCCACTCTCCCTGCTGCTCCTCCGGCCTGCCTGCATCGACTTCTAAGCCCCTGGGACTCGGTTTCTGCTCTCACGTTCCCACTGAAACTGGAGTCACACAAGTCAGTAATAACTTCCTCATTGTTGAGCTCAGCAGGCACATTCCAGGGCGGGTGCGCTGGACCTCTCTGTGTCATTTCCCACTCCCTACTACCTCCTCACCCCGAACAGTCTCATTTGCACTGTTTGATGCCGCTTTTTGTTTCTTCTAGGTTTCTTCCCACTTCTCTGCTGCCTCCTCAAGATCCCTATTTGGTCTTTGGAAGCTGGTGTGTGTCAGGGTCTCATCCCCGCTATGATCTTCTCAGCCTGCCTGCTCTGAGTCATCTCAGCCCCAGCGCAGCTTCAGGGACCACCTCTATGTTGACCCTTCCCCAGTGGGCATCTTATCCACTTAACTCCATTGCTGCTTCTTGTGCCCTGTCTGCCTAAGAAAAACATAAACTGCACCATCTCACAGAACATATTTCACCCTGATAAGAGGTCCCAACGTATCTCTGCAGCCACCATGAGTCACAGTGAGAGTTGGGCGGGGAGGAAGGGAAGAGGGAGGGGGAAGGACAGGGCAGCAATTTTCTTCCCACTTCTCTGCTGCCTCCTCAAGATCCCTATTTGGTCTTTGGAAGCTGGTGTGTGTCAGGGTCTCATCCCCCCTATGATCTTCTCAGCCTGCCTGCTCTGAGTCATCTCAGCCCCAGCGCAGCTTCAGGGACCACTTCTTTGTCGACCCTTCCCCAGTGGGCATCTTATCCACTTAACTCCATTGCCGCTTCTTGTGCCCTGTCTGCCTGAGAAAAACATAAACTGCACCATCTCACAGAACATATTTCACCCTGATAAGAGGTCGCAATGTATCTCTGCAGCCACCATGAGTCACAGTGAGAGTTGGGCGGGGAGGAAGGGAAGAGGGAGGGGGAAGGACAGGGCAGCAGGAGGAAAGATAACCAGAGGCCATTTCCTCCTTTCCCTGTCTTGCCAGGTCACGTAACCCTGTGCGAGTCTCCCCAAGTGCTGTGCTTGGGAAAGTACCTTCCCTCTGGTGCAGCCTACTTCTGTCTGGAAATGAGAACCGTGATTGTCTCAGGAACGCCTGTGAGCCTAGCACTTGTGACTTCTCAAAACATTGCGTGAATATTTGTTTGAGTGACTTACAAGTGCAGGCTACACGCTAAGCATTGTGCACCTTATCTCATTTAAGCCCAGTGTGTGACCTTAGCATGTAGGTCCTTTTTTGTTGTTGTTAAATCTCTGTTTTGCAGACGAGAAAACTAGGGCTTAGAGAGGTTAACTGCTTCACCAGCCCATTCAGCTAGCAGAGTAGCAAATCAAACCCAGGACTGTGTCACTCTATGCCCAAGTCTCCGATGGCCACGGTTTCACTGCTTCTGATGTATTTGTGGTTATCTTTCATACCATACGTACATTTAGGACATGGTAAGTCCAGGCGCTAAATAAATGCTCAGTGAACCAGTGCCTAAACCTTGACAATAAAAGCTGGATCTGGTCCCAGATTGCAGAATTCACAAGTGCAGCGTCAGGCGGTTTCCAACACTTCCCTGGAGCTCAGTTTTCTTATCTGTAAAATGCAAGCACGAAGCAAACGCCCTTCAAAGGACCTTTAGCCTTCTGTGACTCTTCCAACAGTGCCTTGTCCCGAACACGTTGCCGGGAATCTAGACCGACAGGGCCCGGGTTCTCTGAAGGGGCCCCTCCGGGGCCCCGCCCCACCACCGCTGACGCATGCGCCCTGGAGCCGAGCCCCGCGAGGGCATCGGCCTCTCTTCGCGCATGCGCTAGTCTGGGAGGCCGGACCGCCGGCACCCCGGGCCAGGTGACTCCCCTCCCCGGCTCGGGGGAATCAGTGCCCCAGGTAGGGATGGGGTGATCCTGCCAGGAATGAGCTGGGGCCCACCAGGGAGGCGCCTGCTCTCGTTAGGAAAGGCCATAGCCTCCCCAAGACCCCTGGAAAGCTGTTCCCCTGCGGGAGAGCGTGTTCCCGCCTCCGCGCCCGCGCGCTGAACGTGCCAGGCAGCACAGAGAGGCCGTTCTTTCCCAGCACAGATGGAAACGCTCCCTGGCACCGCGGTCCGGGCGTGGAGGAGGGGAGGGCCCCGCCGCCTCGGAAAGCCGGGGAGGATTTTCCTCTCAAAAAACCATAGTGCTGATTAAAATAAAACCGTCTGAGGTCACCGAGGACATTTATCTAACTAGGCGTGGGGAATGGGAGGCGTGAGCATCACCTGATAGTCTAAGCTCCTAAAGGGCAGCGGGCCCTGCAGGGAGGCCCACTCTTCACTGCTGCTTGGGGATGAATAACAGACCCTGGACAGCTATTTTTATACTGGATGAAACATGGAGGGGGAGAGGGTGTGTGTGTGTGTCTGTGTGTTGGGGAGGTGGGAGCCATAGGGGAGAGGACTTAGGGAGAGAACAGGAGCAGCCTCTTCCCTCCTCACCCTGTGATCTTACTCCTCTTCCCACCGCAGATTCTAACTCCCCAGAATTAACTTCCCAAGAGGTTAAGCATTATTTATTACTTTGAAATCAGAAAAGGAAAAGGGATGCTAATCCAAACATTTCCTAAATGGTGAAAATAAATGAGAGTCTCAGTGTTCTGAATTTGCCCCTGTTGGTCCCCTCAGCCCTCTCTCTCTCCTTGTTGGCCATCTTTTGAATGCCGAAGCCCGGGGTTATGGATCTGAGTTCCGCTTTCCCCACTCAGGGGTCCTGGGGTGGCCTCTAGGAGGCTGGGGTCAGTGGTCTGGAGGAGGCAAAGACGCTCCCTTCTGCCAGGAGTCCATTCAGGTGTCACTGCTGGGTGTATGACTCTGTCCTGAAAGGCCTGCTTCTTGAGAAAGGGATTTTTTTAGGCTGAGGTAAGTTCTGGGAAGGCAGAACGATGTCCACAAAGGGTGGTTGCTTTGAACGCTGGGCTGACCTGAGGCAGGCAGAGACTGCCAGTGCTGCTTCTGTCAGAATCAATACTGTGGTGGACTCGCCACCCCAGGAGACATGCCGTGGGAGACGGCCGCAAGCTGCTCGGGGAGCCGCTGCCGCCACCAGTTCATGTCAGACCACTCAGTTTACTTTGATTCCACTGAGCTTCATTTTCTCCCCAAGCCCTAAGAAATCTGGAAAAAGAGACTTGAATATAATGTCAAAATTTAAACAAGGCATGAAATAACCCCTAACATTAAAATGAGACTGTAAAGGGTCACCATCTTAAGGGTTTGCTTAGTGGGCCTTTCAGAAGTTTTTGTTTGAAAATTATGGAGACGAAAAAATACCTTCCCCAAGGAGGACAGTTTCTATCTGGAGCTCTTTATTTCATTGGTCACTTCTAAGATTCACCAGATCACGATAAGGATAAAGGGTGGAGATATGTGGGGTGCATGGGGGGAGACTGATCGTGCTTCAGCTGTGACTCATGTCTGCAACAATGAGAAGAAAGTAATCTTTGCCTTCTGCAAAGGGAAGTTGGAAGTCAAAGTTGTGGGGAAGCATCCAACCCTGCAGGACAACAGCCTCCTAGGTTCCAGGACAGCTGGGCTTTTAGACATTCATCCACTTCTTCCAAGGGAAGCTCAAAGAAGATGGTGTTTTAGCCCTGGTGGTCCAGTGGTTAAGACTTCACCTTCCAATGCAGGGGGTTCAATTCAATACACGTTCAATTCCTGGTCGGGGAGCTAAGATCCCACATGCCTTGTGGCCATAAAACAGAAGCAGCATTGTAACAAACTCAATAAAGACTTTAAAAATGGTCCACATAAAAAATTCTTTAAAAAAGAAGGTGGTGTTTTATTAAGGAGATAATACAGTTCAGGAGCTCTTCCATGGCAGAAAACCCCCGAAACACCCACAATATCTGTATGCAAGGTCCTTTTTAGGCAAGGTTAACAGGAGATCCCCCAAATGCTCATCATTATTATTTGTTTGCATGTGTGTTTATTCTGGTTTGCTTTTAAAAGCATGGTAGATTTTCTATATCCAAATGGATGAAGATGCTGAGAGCTTTCAGATCATCAAAAAAAAAAAAAAAAAAAAGTGGGAGCAGAACCATCCATATCCATTCCAGCAGACAGTTCTACACTAGTCCTCTCTCTTCTATCCCTGATAGATTTAGTGATGGTGCCACACGGTCTATTCAAGTGTGATCCTCCCCTTCAGTCATGTTTACTGGACTGTCAATATGTGTCCATAGCAGCTTAACCTAGGTCTGAAAAATCAGAAAATCAGGCTCCTGAAGAGATTAGGTTTCACAAGAGATTAGTATCAATAATATGCCTTTGTGGGTATCCTATCAGCTATCACATTTATTTTTAAGAAATCTAAAATATCCAAGTTCAAAATTTAGTGTCCTTTTCCTGTGATATAGTACAGGAGAAAGGGTTCCGGAAGTGGCAACTTAATTTGTATCTAATTTCGGCAAAATAATTGCAGACTGCTTCCAACTTGAATGAGCAGTGAGGTATAGCTCCCAGTAGTTACTTATTTTAGAAGCACTCCCTCAGGATGAATGCTAGCTATTTTCAGTTGCGTGTGGGAAAACCAAGGGCACTGCCAAGCTGTGGCAAGTTGGCATCATGCATATGAGCTGTCAACCTCGATGCTTAGTTCCACTCAGATTCATTTCTAATTTCCAGTTGGCGTGTAACCTTTTTCTTTATTCAATTTGGGGTCCTGATCACTTCCTTTCTCTGCCTCCCTACCTTCCCACCTATCTCTACCCACACAGGCAGCTTTTGGCTGAATCCATCTAATAATAACAGTGTGAGTGCCAAGTGGGTTGTATAAAATCCTTAGGGAGAGATGTGAAATGAAGCACATTGTTCTTCAGGGCTCCTGAGGACCAGCGTGTACCCATCGACAAAAACAAACTAATATGCAGTGAAATTATATGCCTTTCTCTATAATTTATGCAGAGTGAGATAATGCTGTGATCGTGCCTGAAACAGCTATGGTGTGTGTCGTGGGCAGCCTCTAAAACAGCCCAGTGATCACCACCTACTAGTATTCACTCCCTGTGTGAACTGCCTTCTCATGTGGGCTGGTCCTAGTGACCCTCTAAACAAACAGAAGATGACAAAAGTGATGAGATGCCAGTTTTTGAGATTGAATTACAAAAGATATCTTTCCCCTCCTCTCTTTCTCCTCCCCCCCAGCCCCCTCTCTCTCTTCGTCTCTCTCTCTCTCCTTCTATCTCTTTGCCAACTGCCCATGTTGGGAGCTTCCCTGTGGAGAGGCCCATGTGTTAAGGAACTGATGTCTCCAGCCAGGAGACAGTGAGGACCTGAGGCTGACCAACAGCTATGTCAGTGAGCCTGGAGGATCAACCTCCCTTGTGGAACTTTGAGATGACCACAGCCTGTGAGCCCCTGAGCGAGAGGATCACTAAGCTATGCCCAGATTCCTGGCCCACAGAAACCATGAGATAATATATGTTTGTTGTTTTATGCACCTAAGTTTAGTAATGTGTTATAAAATAGAAACACTAGTATTAATACTAATATTCCCTTGCTGCTGCTGCTGCTGCTGCTGCAGCAGCAGCAGCAGCAATATTCCCTTAAGCAGGTAGTTAGGAGCTTCCAGTGACCCCACCAGAGGTCTGTCTCCAATCTCACCTCCAGCTACAGTCCCTACCATCACCTCTGGGCCTGTTTTTTGGCCACATCTTACTCTTAGGTATTTTTGTGTCTTTATATGAGTTGTTTCTTCTGCCTGAAATAACCTGTCTTCTGTTCTCCATCTACATTCCTGCTCATTGACATTTGGCTCAGATATGTCTTCCGGAAAGCCTTCCTAACCCCTCCAGGCAGAGTGCCTGTCACCATCCTCCACCTGTACTATGGCACCCACGGTGGGGTCCTGATTGGCAGACCTGCTAGGCAACAGCTCCTGGAGGGCAGGAGGCGTTTATTCATCTCCCAGTTCCTGGTACCTAGCACAGCACAGTGATAAAGCACCATTCCTGGAACAGATCAATGGCTGTTTTGCAGAAGCAAGAGTCTTAGGTAGAGGAGGACACGTGGTAGCTAGTTCTACCCCCAGCTAATGCAGAAATCCTACATAGCGTTCTCTAAGCATGTGGTAGAAGAATACTTTAATTGGATAGTACATGAATGTTAAGTACTCAATCAGCAGATCCAATGCTGTAGCAGCATGCAGTGTTGTAAAGCTCTCTTGGTCTGCTATCAACCCCTCAGCCCTTCAGTTAAGGTCATGGGAGTTGACAGTCCTGTAATCTGAGTTGTTGTCATTTCAACCCATGACCTTTGATATATTCCAGGCATCACAGACCTTCCTTCCCTTCATTTTTAGAGGAGGCCAGAAAGAAACCATGAAGGCATCTTTAGGGACAAATCTGGAAGAAGGGCAAGTTGTATTTTTATCTTAGATGGCAATCTAGCCCATGAAGAGAGGGCTCACTGCAGGGAAGGTTGTTGGGAGATGGTGTGGGTGTGGAATACATTGTAAGCCTATCTACTTCATCACCACATCCTGATAGTTGTGCCTCCTAATTAGGATCTTCCCCCTTTCTCTCCTCCATGGTTCTTCTCCTAGTTTTGAATTTACCTGTAACAGCTTCTTCACTGGTATCATGACATCCACTTGTGACCCTTTCTGAAATGCTCTTTCCAAGCTCTTGTAGCCAAAGCAATCTTTCTAAAATGCACATTTGACCCCATCGCCTGTCCACTTAAACACTTCAGTGGCTCCCTGTGCATGCTCTGGCTCTAGTCCAGCCTTGTCCTACATCCTGTACCCATCCCTCTCTGTGCTCTGTTCGCACTCACGTCTTTCACGACCTTGAAGGCACAAGTACCATCCCACCACAAAGAGGCATGGACCCTCTTGCCCTAGTTAATCCTATTCCTTCAGATCACTCACCAATTCCTCAGAGATTTCCCTGACATCCCTTATTAAATCAAACCCCTTATCACTTACACAATAGAAAAGGAGATGACCTTGATCAAATAACCACACATTGCAATGTTGTGTTAATTTGTGTGATTATTTCATCAAGATCATCTCCTTTTCTATCCTGTAAGTTCCATGAGGGCAGGGACTGTGTCGATTTTTGCTGACATTGTGTTCATGGCACCCAGTATGACCCAGCAAAGAGTGGAGTTGGCATTCAGTTAGTATTTGTTGACCTGAAATGAATGAATTTTGGGTGCTATTAAGGGTACATGGAAGAAACACAGAAATGCAGGAAGTATGAGGATTTAATGGAACCCAAAGCTAGGGCATAGCAGGATAATTTGAATGTACCAGTTTCTTTGCTGCTGCTGCTGCTAAGTCGCTTCAGTCGTGTCCGACTCTGTGCGACCCCATAGACGGCAGCCCACCAGGCTCCCCCGTCCCTGGGATTCTCCAGGCAAGAACACTGGAGTGGGTTGACCAGTTTCTTTAGACTAATACAAAATTTGCAGAAGTGCACACACAACATTTATCGCTATGCGTAATCTCCCTTAGCCCAGGCCACAACCGCCTCAGGGAAAAGGAAGGATTTGGGGTCAGTTCCCGGAGGTCTTCCTGCCTTCTTAACCTCTTCTACTCATGCAGCCACCAGCTCCGCCTCCCTGGGGACTCGTGCCAGCTCTCTTTTGTAGGCAGGTGGGGAGGGCTGTGCTGGGGCCAGAAATATCACGGGGGGCCCTTTCTCAGGAGCGCCACGTGTTTGTGTCACTGCAACTCCAGCGCAGATCTGGCGAAGGTCCGCGGCCGACATGCACCTCCGCGCTTCTCCGCTGGGGGCGCAATGGCGCCTCCCTTTGCACCTGCAGGTGCTTCTGCGCCTCCCTCCCCTCCTCCCGCGGGCCGGGGGATTTGTCCCCCTACCCCTTCCTCTCCCGTAGTTGATTCCTATCCTTCCTCGATTGTCATCCCTCTCAGCAGTTTTGTAGCAGGGAAATCATTTCGTTCATGAATCTTAAATGGAGGGGTCTAGGGCCTGCCGGTTTCATTTCTCAGTGTGTTTCTTTCAGGGCCTGATGGACTGGAATGTTTCATCCCACAAACATTTACTGCATCAGAGAGAGAGAGAAAGAGAGAGAGATGAGCACATGGGGCCCTTGTCCCAGGAACGTGTCTTCTTCCGGAGTTCTTTACAGGTACCTTCACCTCTGGGTGAGGTATTCAGCTGTCAGGCCCTGGCTGAGAATCCATCCTTTCTATACTAGTTTTTGGCAGGAGCCAGGAATTCAGAAGAATGTTAATCTGTTTTTCTTCCAGCTTTTCTTACACAGATGACAATATTATCACCCTCAGCTTTTACAGTGCAAGTCTGTACACAGATCACAGGGTCCAAGAGGGCTTCTGAGTCATTTGAGATAATTACTTTTTTTTTTTTTTTTTTTTTTTAGGTCTTCCATTTCTGTGAATCAGCGATGTGGAAAACCCAGGCCTCAGAAAAATTAAGGGAGGCTTGAAGTGAGCAAAGCAGAGCAGAGTGTTGGCAGGAGCTGAGGGCTGCCACAGCGGGAAAATCAAGCAATGCGTCATCTAGGAGAACTCGCGGTGCTGTCTGCCTCCTCTCAGCAGCATCCACACCGGCTGGGACCGTCAGATCACTGTGACTTGGGCAGAGATGAAAACATGCAGCATAGCCAGAGTATTAGAGAGGTGTGTGGTGTCAGGACGGCCTGTGCCAGCTTCATTTACTTTTCTGAGTCATTTGAACAAAGCAGTTGTTGGGCTAACCTTGCTGTGACGAGAATCCACAACAAATCCAACAGCCTCTGCCCCCACCGCCTTCGCCCTGCAGCACGGCACAGTCGTCTTTTCAGTGGCGTGAGCCTCATCACATGGCGATTGATGGATGAACTGTCCCTTCTCTCTCCCAGAGCTCCTCCAGGCAGGCACCTTGGCCCAGTTTCTTCTATGTCTCAGAGGCCCGGCACTGGGCTCAGCATCTAGTAGGTATGTGACGAGTAAATGAATGGGTATAGGGACATGTGGGAGACATAAGGGGCTCCCACTGTGGGAATGACTTCAGTAGCACCATTCTGTGCTAGTTCTCTGCAGTTTGCAGGACCCAAAGGAGGAGTAATTTGTCCTCTGTATAGAAAGCATGTCTCATGTGGGGATCGCACAAGGGAAGGTGCTGGCCAGCTGGGTATCAAGGTGGGCAGAGGTAGAGGAAAATGGGGAAAATGACATAGGAAATGACGGTGTTCGTCCTAGGGACACTCCATCGCATCCCACACAGAGCCCCGATTCTCCATGAAATTGACGGAGTGCCTGGCAGAGGCCAGAGCACCGCTGGGGGAGGCCAGCTCTCAGGGAGCCGCTCCTCAGCCCCCACAAAGACCCTCAGGCGGACTCCCACGCTTTCCCACAATCGTCCACTAGGGGGCAGGCGGAGGCAGGAGAAAAGGTGAGACGGCAGTCTGTAGGCTCTTGGGTTGGGCTCATCAGGCCGCGGTGCACCCAGGCTCACATCCAACACCACCCTGGGCTGTGTGTATTACTCAGACAACACGGCCCGGCCTCTCTTCCTGCCTGTCGTTGTCTCTGTGATTTTATATGCTATGACCTGCGACATGAGTTACCACGAGACCATGGTAACCAAAGTACACAGCTCGGTGTAAAGGGAGACAAACAGGAAAAAAACGAATCCCTAGTTTTCTAACTTTACTCACCATTTGCGGTTTTTCTATCCCTGCTTCACCTATTCTTTGTTATCCTGAACAATCAAGATGTACCTGAATTCCAGGACTCTTAAAAATGAAAAGATAAACGAGGAAAATATGCCCTGGTCCCCTGTCATCTAGCCTTGAAGATAGCGACTCATTTCCTCATGTGCAAGTTATCACTTTCCCTGGATATCCTGTCCAACACTCCTCTTGTGTACCAACATACCATCTCAAGGGAAAATTATGTTCTTGATAATTCCCACATGCCATGAAAAGTAATTTCCTGCTAAGAAACTGCTGGTGATGGAAGTTCTTAATTGGTTTACAATTTCCCTAATCCTTGAAGATTGAATATAAAAAATACAACTGCCCTCTTGTACAAATTATCCTTCTATACATATTATTCAGCCCATAGACATGTGACTCAAATAAGCTAGATTGAACATAAAGAAACAAACATTTTACCAGGCCAGATCACAGAAATGAACGTCCTTGTGTGGAAACGAGCATTGCTTCAATGCACAAAATCAGAGCGTTTGAAAGCTGTTTTCCTGCCTGCTGAGAATGTCCGATTAGAACCCCATCAATGCTTGATAACATTAACAGAAAACTTTGCTTTAATGAAGTTAAAGACTCTTTAATGAATTGCATCTTTAATTGGAATGAAAACAAACCAACCATATTACATGAGCCATTGGAAAATGGTAGTCATCCTAAAAGAAACCTTTTTCTAGTGGAATCAGAATTCTTATGCAAACCTTTTCAGGCTGCAGACGTCTTTGAATGCTACCCTTGATTTCATTCCAACAGCAATCACAGCTGAGAAATATAAAGTATGATGTCAAGTTACTTTAATGGTTTGCAAAATTCTCAAGAATTTTCTAAAAATATGCATTTTCAATGATACCATAGAGTAGTTGGTCTAAAATTGACTTTCAATTAAAAACATAAACAAACAGGCCTGGATATATTTGGACACAGATGTTGCTGGAGGTTCCAGATTCCATTGTTTAAAGGTATTCCATAAATACGACAAAAATTGTGGAGAAGACATCCATCTGATTGGGTATTCAGGTTTACAAAGGGAAGTAATTACAGGGCCAGAGACTGGGTGTCAGCCCTCATTCATCTAGATTCTCTTTCTCACATCAACCTAGCTTGACCTTGATTTTTTTTTTTTTTTAATTGCAAGTAAAGGACATCAATGCAATTCGAATAAACCAGTGTTTTAAATTCCCTGAGGAGTCTGGAATCAGAAATGACAGACTTGATGGACATAAGCTTGAAGGAGTAACCAACTCTTAAGTAATTATGGTGGTTTTAAAAACAGTATCTTCCTTTCTTACTGAGTCAAATTTTCATTTTTCTCTCAAGGGAACATTTATTTGTCTGATTCTTTGGAAAATACCCAAATGCTGGTTTCCACCCCTCCCCTCCCCTCTCCTCGCTGACATCCCCACCAGTGAGAGGCCCTCTCCGCCTCCACGGTGGCCTCTGTGGTCCGTGGCCATCTCTGCTGCTGAGTGACCTCCAACCTTCCTCGCCTTTCTCTGAGGGCAGGGGCCTCTCTTCTCTTCCTGACAAAGCACTTTCAGTCAACTCTTGGATTTCTTCATGGTTGATTAAACTGTCTGTGTTTATTCAGGACCCTTCTCCTCTTTCTGTGTCCGGCTGCTGACCTTTCTGTGGGTTCACTGTAGAGGAGAAAGCTCCCAGGGCAGTCCATCTGCCTGCTTGTTTGCAGCTCTGGTAAAGATTTGATCCTGGAAAATGTTTAGGCCATTGAAATATCAGTACATCTTCAAAACATGTGACTTTTTGCCTGGGCAGTTTTCTGAGTTGCTGTTACTGAGTGAGATGGTAGGCACATAAACAACACGAGATGCCCTGTGAGTCAGAGCGGCTGACATCTCCCTTGAACCTCACCGATGTTGATGGTACTTACCACTAGGCTCCATGGGACGTCACAGGGTTAGGTTTCCTAATAAGAGCAGTTGTGGCCTTAACTGAGGCTTCCCAGCTGGCTCAGTGGTAAAAGAATCCACCTGTCAATGCAGGAGACACAGGAGACCCAGGTTCGGTCCTGGGGTCGGGAAGATACCTTGGAGAAGGGAATGGCTACTCACCCCCGTATTTTTGTCTGGAAAATCCCAGGGACAGAGGAGCCTGGCAGGCTACAGTCCATGGGGTAGCAAAGAGTCAGACGTGACTGAGAATAAACACAAGAAAACATGGTGGTCTTAATTGCTTGGAAATGGGAAAGAGAGAGAAACTGAAGCACAGAGTCTTGTTGAGTGACCAAAAGACAAGCCAGAACAAATACCTTAGTCAGAAATTCTTTACAGAAATTCTTGTCAGCCTGATAACTAATCCTCAGCCTGTGTCCCTGGTCTGGGGCTCGCAGACAAGTTCAGCTTCCCCCAGAGGCACCCAGGCTCTGGGCCCAGGCCAGATGCAAGTTCTACCGCATGCAGGCATCACCCCCTTCTCCAAACACTCTACCATCTGGGGCTGTACCTCCCAAAGTGACATTTTAAAATTTTGTATATTTGTGTATGAATCTCAGGGGCCCGGGGACTGTGCCTTCTGCATCTTTGCCTGTCTGGAAGCATGCAGTGCATGCTTTTGTGAAAGTGTAGATAAATGGAGGTGCTGATGGACGCTCCCCAAAGGCCTTCTCTTTCATTCCTTCAGTGCCCCCTTGCTCACTCAGCCAGCTCTACCCTCCCTCACCATTCTTAGACTATACTCGGCTCCTAGCCTGCACAGTTGGCATGACCCGATTTTTCTCTTTCTTTATTTGTTCATCTCACCGTTTGATGTCTAGTCTTTACTCTCCAGCTCATTCTGTAAACTCTTGGAGGCCGGAGGTTTCGTGGGACTCTTTTCACCAATCACTTTACTGTAACACTGTGAGAGGCTGTCTGCTTAATGGAGTTCAGAAGATGATGCTGATGGATGAGAGCAGTGGCTCACCAGGGCTGACCGCTGGTCCTGTTCACAGTGTTTGATGACCCAGGATTTGCTGTGTACTCTCGGTCACCATTGAGCTCTCTCTCGTTATGAATCCCTCGTGTACACTGTTGGGTTTAGTGGCATGTGAGTTGGTGAGAGACCAGGAGCATCCTCTGAAGGCAGGGTTTCTCAGCAGCGGCTCTTTGACATTACGGGATAATTCTTTGTTGGAGGTGGGGGTGCTGTGGTGTGTGTTGTAGGATGTTTGACAACATTCCTCATCTCTCCCTCACTGGATGCTGGTAGCATTCCCAGGATGCGCAGTTAAAACTGTCTCCAGACATTGTCATATGTCCCTGTTAGTTGGGGAGGGAGTTGGTGGCAAGCCTGCCGCTTAGGGACTACTGCTTATGGGATAAAGCTGAAAGAAAGGACAGTCATAACCAGAGTTGCTTCCTTTCTCCAGGGAATTTTTTTTGGCTTTTAAGAAAAAATGTAAGCAGTGTGGTGTCTTGGCCTAGTCAGTTTTGGGGAGAGTCTCCCAAAATGTATTTAAATTATACAGTACTTCACCTCTTTACCCCCTTTTCCCCCTTAGAGGCCATTTTTCTCCCCATCATTATCACTGGGTTGGGCTCTGCTTTCTGTGGCTTGATCCCATCTTGTTTTAGGAATCTCACTGGCTTTCAGCAAACTCTGAGAGGCACATGATGAACCCCTCAAGGAGGCGGCTGGCTGGAGGTGCTGGGCAGGGCTGCCTGCCGTCCTCAGCCTGGATATGGCCCTTGTGAGGACATCGTGCTTGGGGATCTACTCCTCCCCTTTGCGCAAAAACCAGATTTTTATCTCTTCCCTGGGAGTGAACAGGCCATCAGAGCAATAATTCATACAAAACAAACACACCAGAAACTAGGCTATAAACCAGACTGCAACCATATTGCTCTAAAATGCTTATCTCCTCAGAGCTCTCCTCAGGGTTTGAGCTCTGAATGTGGGCGGCATGAATGTGGTGGACCATCCAGAGTGCATGCAGGGCCCCAGGCCCTGGCCGGGTGCCTGGCCCCTTCTGTCTGTCTGTCTCAGCTGCCAAGGGATGACCCTTGTGGGCTGGTGGGGGAGGGAGGGAGGGAAGGAGGGAGGAGGCTGGTGTCTGGGAGGACAGCGGGAGCGGAAAGTTGTTCACAGTCTTTAGACATCATTTACAATTTCTGCTTCACTTACAGGTCAGGTCCTGAGGCTGAGTGCCAGTTACCCCTTTCGAGCAGACACCTTTCCAGTAGACGCCCATTATCAGGATGCCTGCTGCTAAGTCGCTTCAGTCGTGTCCAACTCTGCGTGACCCCATAGATGGTAGCCCACCAGGCTCCCCCGTCCCTGGGATTCTCCAGGCAAGAACACTGGAGTGGCTTGCCATTTCCTTCTCCAATGCATGAAAGTGAAAAGTGAAAGTGAAGTCGCTCAGTCGTATCCGACTCTTCGCGACCCCATGGACTGCAGCCCACCAGGCTCCTCCATCCATGGGCTTTTCCAGGCAAGAGTACTGGATTGGGGTGCCATTGCCTTCTCCGATCAGGATGCCTAGGAAACTGCAATAGCTGCGATGGACGTGGAATCAGAACAGAGGGACTCGGAAGATCTCATGAAGTGTTCTCTCTGGGCTGTGGGAAAGCCTGATGAAATAGCCCTGCTTCTGGGGAAAGCTCATCTCCCTAGAGATGGAAACAGTCCCCACTGCCCTGGGGGAGCCGACTGCTCACTGAAGGGGGCTGATGACCCCTGCAGGCCCTGGTTCTTCTCATCCCCATCACCCTCCTTCCCTTGAGGATCACCCTCCTCTGTCATCATGCGCTTTACTCAAGGGTCTGACTGCTGTGTTTGCTAATGCCGAGTCTCTCAGGAGTGACCTTTGACATTCCGTGCACAGGTTCTGGAACCCAGGTGTCAGTGAGGGGTTCTCCTGAATGGAGCTGCAGCCCTGAGCAGTAACCCTGGGTCAGATGTGTTCTCCAGGCTTGTCGCTTGGTCATAGCCTGTAGGATGTCTTCTCGTTGACCGTGGTCTAATTTTGATAGACATTTCTGCCAAGTGGACAGGGAATGCCTTTGTGAAGTTCGTATTTCTCCTAATAGAGGGGCAGGAAAAAAAAAGTAACAAACACAGTGTTTCCCATGTCTTTAACCAAGGAAAGCAGGAAGTTTTCTGTTTTTCTGTGCCATCCAGGTGTCTGGTGCTGTCTTTGGAGCCCTGTCCATCAGAGGCTCTCTCCAGCTTGGGCCCTGGCAGGGGCGCAGCTCCACGGGGCTGGCAGAGGCCTCAGGGTGTGGAAAAAATGCATCAGCTCAACCCACTTTTCTATCACAAACCAAGTGAGGCAGTAAGCGAACCACGCCGAGAGCCCTTTTAGCCATTTGAGTCATTCTCACCCCCATGGCTGGGCCTTTGTCAGCATCCTTTGTCACTTTTGAAAATGCCATTTCTTAGGAAATAAAAGAACACGGTGGCCGTGGTTAGTGTTGCTGATAAGTTCCACTACTTGAAGCGTGTTTACTGCAATATAAAAATATGAATCTGATCAGGGTGTCACAAAGTCTGGTACTGCCTCAACATCAGCATGGCACTTTGCACCTCAAAGGCCTGTTCTTCAGAAACCTTTGTGCTGGGGAAACGGGATGAACAGTGCTGTGTGATGCTGATTTCCGTTCAAAAGGAAAGAGAGGAGAATGAAAAAAAGCTGGGTGGTTGCAGCAAGACTCTCTATAACTGCTGCTTCCACTCTCGTCTGGCTCGTTGGTCAGCTATCTTGAAAATACAGGGATATTCTATATTTTCTCAGTGTATCTAATTCGCATGACTTCTTGTTCAGCCCTAAGTCAATATTCTTCATGCTTGTTTAGGTTAAATGTGCCTTTTCCTCCTTACAGGTGTCTCTGCTTCTCAAGGGCTTTCTCAATTGCTGTGAGCATCCTCTGTGGACACGAAAAGATGTGGGGTTCTGGCTTCCTAGGATCAACGTGGAGCAGCTTTCTGGATGGCTGATTTTACTCCCTTCTGGCGTTCCTCTCCCTAGTTGTCGTTTTGTCAGAGAGACAGGAGCTCAGGAACCCTTGAGAGGTAATATGTTTTTCCCGTAATCTATTGCACCACACTTTGAGCTGGTGCAAGGCTGGGTATCAGACCAGGCCTCCTGACTCCACACTTTTGCCATGGTTCCCTTTGATGTTGTTTCTGAGGGGCTCCTCAGCCCTTGTTATAAAAATTCTCTGCATGTTGTCTCCCACAGACAGTTGCAAAGGCGATGAATTAGGTGAGACTCTAGGCCCTGGATGCTCTGTACCATCTAGTAAGAAGTTTCTGCAGTGGGTTCTTGCACTATCCAGAAAGCTTTTCTAATAGAAGAAATACCTGCTACTTTGTTGTTTATTTTGTTCTTCTTTTTACATATTCCTTAAGAAATTTTTTTAAGTGTAGTTGAAAATATTTTATAAGTTACAGGTGTACAGTATAGTGATTCACAGTTTTTAAAGGTTATGCTCCATTTGTAGCTATTATATTTCCAATATTCCCCATGTTGTACAATATATCCCTTTGGCTTAGTTTCTACCCAATAGTTTGTACCTCTTTATCCTCTACCCCTACATTGCTCCTTCCTCCTTCCCTCTCCCCACTGACTTGTTCTATCTGTGAGTCTGTTTCTTTTTTGTCATATTCACCAGCTTGTTGTACCTTATTGATTTCACATGTAAGCGAGTCATACAGTATTTATCTTTTTCTGTCTGACTTATTCCACTTTGCACAATGCCCTCCAAGTCTATCCCTGTTGCTACAAATGGCAAAATTTTATTCTTTTTTATGGCTGAGTAGTATTCCATTGGGCTTCCCTGGTAGACCTGGGTTTGATCCCTGGATTGGGAAAATCCCCTGGAGGAGGGCATGGCAACCCATTCCAAAATTCTTGCCTGGACAATCCCCATGGACAGAGGAGCCTGGCAGGCTACAGTCCATGAGGTCTCACAGTGACTAAGCATAGGACAATACAGTACTCTATTGTGTGTATATATATATATATATATATCACATTTTCTTTATCTATTTATCTGTTGATGAACATTTAGATTGTTTCCATATCTTTGCAATTATAAATAATGCTGCTATGAACATTGGGGTGCATGTATCTTTTCGAATTAGCATTTTGTTTTTTCTTGGATATATATCCAGGAGTGGAATTACTGGGTCACTTGGCAGTTCTATTTTTAAAGAAGCCTCCATACTGTTTTCCACAGTAGGTGCACTAATTTGCATTCCCATCAACAGTGTAGGAGAGTTCTTAACATGTAATTGTTAGCACAAAGTAATTATTGCCACATAAAAAGATTATATTTTGTTCAAAAGTGTTTTGCAATGTTCTTGACAGGGAAAGAACATTGTCACTTGTAAGAAGAAACCAGTTATAAAGTCTGAGGTCTGCTGAAGGTAACATCTGTGGAGGCCTGTCCTACAGGAACATAGCTGGGTCCTACAGGAACATAGCTGGGTCCTGTCCTACAGGAACATAGCTGGGTCCATGTTAATAAGCCATTAATAAGCGAGGGATTAAATTAGTTGGTGATGACTAATTCCAGATGCAAAGTGACCTAAGTTACATCTTCCTGATGGAGGAAGGTATTGGCGAGAAATCAGTTTGCAGATTTAGGCAGGTTGCCAATTTGTGATTCAGTATTTACACAGATCAGGGTTTGAAGTCAGACTTGCACAGCTCATGTCCTCTCCAGGAAAGCTGGACTCCCCCCTCCAGAGAAAGCTCCAGTCTCCTTCCCCAAAGCAGCCCAGCACAGGGCTCCACACAGTGTTGCAGGTAATTGCAGAGGGTTCAGGCTTCCCTGTTTCACTCACTCAACACACCCAACCTCTGGTTAAGAGCTAGCACCTTCTCCCTTAGTGAGTGGCCTCTTAAACAAAAAAGCTAAGTGCTAGGTTAAAGGGGTATTTATTAATCCTTTTCTATTTAATGCTGGAGCTGACTTGGGAAAAAAAATTTGTGTCTTGGAATGAATAATACTTATTGTATAGTAGTCCTGGTGGCAGAAACTGAAAATCAAGATTTACCGAACGAAAAGACCAGTAGAGTTGGGAAGCCACAGCTGGGTTTCAGGCTGTCGGTATGTGTGGTCCCGCGGCTTCGGGTCAGTGGCTGAGACTCAGCTTCGGTTGCCCTGTCTGCACCCATGCAGGTCACAGTGCCTACTTCAAAGCTGCCTTGTGAGCAATTAATGGGAAGATAGCCTCAATCTTAATGCACCATGTAAACTGTCATATGAATAGGAGGTGGTTTTAATATGGAAAATAATGTTAGTGACAAAAATACCTAAGCATTTATATTTTTCAGAACTTTGTATTTTTAGAATTTTGAGGACTTTTTTACACTCTAATAAAAAGTATATTTTGTGAAAAAAAATAATGAGTCTTGTTCTATCTTATATTCATATTTTTCAACAGTCTTAGATATGCAGATGATACCACTTTAATGGCAAAAAGTGAAGAGGAACTAAAGAGCTTCTTGATGAGGGTGAAAAAGGAAAGTGAAAAAGCTGGCTTAATATTTAACATTCAAAAACCTAAGATCATGGCATCTGGTTCCATCGCTTTATGGCAAATAGAAAGGGGAAAAAGTAGAAGCAGTGACAGTTTATCGTGGGTTCCAAAATCACTGCTGGCAGAGATTATAGCCATGAAATTAAGAGACGCTTGCTCCTTGGAAGAAAAGCTATGACAAACCTAGACAGCATATTAAAAAGCAGAGACATCACTTTGCAAACAAAAGTCCACATAGTCAAAGCTACGGTTTTTTCCAGCAGTCATGTACAGGTGTGAGAGTGGGACCATAAAGAAGGCTGAGTGCCAGAGAATCGGTGCTTTTGAATTGTGTTGCTGGAGAAGACTCTTGAGAGTTCCTTGGACAGCAAGGAGATCAAACTAATCAATCCTAAAAGAAATCAGTCCTGAATATTAATTGGAAGGACTGATGCTGAAGATGAAACTCCAATACTTTGGCTACCTGATGTGAAGAGTGACTCACTGGAAAAGACCCTGATGCTGGGAATGATTGAGGGCAGGAGAAGGGGGCAACAGAGGATGAGATGGTTGGATAGCATCATCGACTCAATGGGCGTGAGTTTGAGCAAACTCCAGGAGATAGTGAAGGACAGGGAAGCCTGGGGTGCTGTAGTCCATGGGGTTACAAAGAACTGGACATGACTTAGCGACTGAACAGCAACAGCTCTCTTGGGAAACCTAACTCAGAAGTTGCAAAGCGGCTCCTAAATGTATTACTTTGCTTGTAGGGGGTTAAACAAGTTTTGTTTGGTTTGTTTTTTAATCAATTGCCAACATTTAAAACTAGAAGTTTCCTATGTAAGACAGAAACCAGAACCTAGATTTCAGCTTCTCTTGGGGAAGACACTGAATGGCCAGTGTGGCTATCTGGGGTTCCCCATGAGCTACTGCTCCTGCCATGAGTCGTTCACTATCTCAGGCCAGCCACACCCAAGGCACCCCCATCTTCCTGGTATCACTTTCCCAGTAGGAGGCCTAGAGTTTTGGATAGCAACTTGATTTGAAAAATCAGACCTGTAAAGAGGTAGCAAGTGCTGTAAGGATGCTCAGACAGGGCCTGTCTGGTCTACCTTTGGCTGGGTCTCCTCAGACCAGCTGTGGGTGGATGTGGCTGGCGTGGACAGAGTTCCTTTCTCATAAACTGGGCACAGGATCCTTGTGAGGATTAAGTTAGATGACGTGTGGAAACACTTGGCAAGAATCCATGCTTGGTAAATGGTAGCACTGAGCAGGCCATCGGGGCATTGGAAAGATTCCGATGAATAATCTGCAGGTCAGACTCCAGAAGTGATGGCCACAGTCAGGCAGCCGCTGAGCACCTGAGAGGATCAGGCTGAGGAATGAGGTGCCCTCTGACTCCACAGTTTCTGTGAACAAGGATGCAGGCCCCCAAAGTCGCACAAGAAGACCTGGAACCCAAGGTGGAGAAAGACCCTTGGTGTAACACAAGGGCCCTTTGCCTTTGGCGAATCTCTCCTGCGTCACCAGGAGTGTTAGAAAGCTCAGGAGACACGAAGGGCCACACCCAGCAGTTGTCCTGTGTGCCTGCTTCTACTCCAAAGAAACCTTAACCACTGACAGCTCGGTGCCTTTGGCCCAAGCACTCACTTCTCCTGCAAATGCACAAGTGACTTCCTGCAGACAGCCAGTGGCCAGGGAGCCTGGACATACATAGGGCAGCCTGGGCTTCTCCCACATAGGATGGAAGCAGTTGCTATGACCTTGATTCCAAGACGTTGGTTATCTTGGAAGTTACCACCAGTCCCTAGAAGCCATGCCCAGGAATGATCTCACCACCTTCCCCTCCCTGTCGTGGATACCACCAAAGCCTGTTTTATAGTTGCCTTTCTTCTATTTCTTCTGAGCTGAAGGGGAGCATCCCTGGGTTGAGCAAAAGATGAGTAAGTGATTAGTAGCTGCCATAAAAAAGATCTCATAAAGCATTTATGTTGTCCCACAAAAAGGATCTTGTTTTTACACGTCTGTCTTTTTAGTTCTTTTGTGGCAGGCAGAAGGCTGCCAAAGTCATTGACTGACACCGGGGTAAGGCTTGCTTTAGGAAACGGGCAGCCAAGGATCTGGTGCTTCCCCACAGCATTTCCTTCTCCGTCGTGTGACCTGACAAAAAGGCAACTCTCTGAGTCACACACTGAGTGACCCAGTATTGAGGAAATAATCCATTTGCTATGATAAACTAGGGAGGTCCCTTAGAAAGAAAATCGGGGCTTCTCCCTGGGTGGGTCCTGCCTGGAGTGAGACAAATGATGTGGTAACGATCCCCACACTGGAGATATTGACGTGAAAAGGGGTGCATTTTTGATAGGAAAATACAAGGTCATCTCAGTTGAAGCTGTAATCAAGTCAGAGCTTCTGAACCAGGGAGGGTCCCCAGGGAGACTGGGTTCAGGGAATCTGGGCTGGAGCAAGCTTCTCGGTAGCCACAGGCACTCAAGATCCCTGAGGAGACCCATCCCCTGCCCCTACCAAGGAAGGCTGTCTGCTCTGCCCAAAGCCTGCATTTCCTCAAATGGCTCCAGTGTGCAAGGAATTCCTGGACAAACACTGTCTGCAGATGGGCTTTGGCCGCTGGCTGTTAATAGTCTCAGCTCTTCCCACATCTGCTTCCAGGAGACTGCGTTGGCTCTGCTCCCATGGCCAGTGGAGATGAGGACACCTCATCCCTATAAATCTCGAGCTTGGTGGCTTCTTACTGCCCTTTAGGCCTGCATTCACACACACACACACACATGCAAAGATTATCTCCTTGATCTCTGGGTCATCAGCTCTGGGCAGAACCACTTGGACAATGGTTTCTCCTGCAAAGCTGAAGAACTATACCCCTTTGCCAATGTTTCCAAGAAAAATATCCTTCCATTTAGTGTAGGCTGATTCTCTGTCTGAAATGTACAGAAATGTTAGGGTCTCACATGTGCAGTGGGGATAACCAAAGCCTGTCTGCTGGTCTGGACAAAACCAAAACTGAATGTTTCTTGAGGTTTCTTTCCTTCCTAGAACATCATGATTCTGAGATCGTTCTGGATATACACACTCAAAGCGAGTTTTTATAAAAACAAATTGGATCTCACAGAAAATTAGTAGTGACTGAACCAAGTACAGAATTTTATTTAGTTCTGGCCCCAGGAGGAACTTGATAATTTACATTTTAGGCAAAAACCCTTTTCCCCTTTTAAATACTGCATAAAATGGCAAGATTCTCAACTGAATAGTAATGTTACCATAGCAAACAAAGGGAAAGCTATGAACATCTGAAACAGAAACATGTGCCCTGTTATTCCAAAAAAAGGAAATGCAACAAAAAGAAGGTTGGCCTCATTCTCTGTCCCGAAGCTCTACACAGCCCATGCCAGAGCCCCCAGCTTGACTTCAGGTCTTCTCCCACCAGGCAGGCCTCTGTCTTTGCTCAGTTCTTCCCAAGCCTTCAGCGCTTTCTCCTCCCGCTTTGAGGGCAGAGGTTTCCTTGTCCATACTTACAGTATGAATTCTCCTTTCAGAGGACCTCCAGGTCACAGGGAGTTTGTCTCTCCCTCTCAGTTTTCCAGCCCTTCATGTGAGGGGCTCTCACCACCACTGGCAGCTTCACTGCTGGCATCGGACCTCTGGAGGGCAGAGACGCGATCCTGGCTGCACGCCCTTACACGGTAGACATGTTTGATACATTTTAATGACGTTTGAGTGAATTGAAGAAGGGTGACCTTTCCTCCATCCTAAGTTGGTCTGTATATGCCACAGATTACTTGGAATGTCATACAAGAGTTGGGGTGACTTCAGTTTAGTTCAATTGCTCAGTCGTGTCCAACCTTTGCGACCCCATGGACTGCAGCACATGAGGCTTCCCTGTCCATCACCAACTCTTAGCAAATACCATCATGATTTCTCAGTCTTGGCACAAGGATCATTTTTTGATGTCGGGGGCTATCCTGTGCATTGTAGGATGTTTAGGAGCCTCCCTGGCCTCTACCCACTAGATTCCAGTAGCACTCTCCCACCTCCCCAGTTGTGACAACCAAAAATATCTGCAGACACTGTCAGTGTTTCTTGGGGGCAAAAATGGCCCCAATTTCGAACCACTAATGTGGGAGATTCCTGAAGGAGGCTGAGAGGAAGTATCAGACACCTTGCCCAGTGAGGATCTTACCCAGACCTGCTCCCCACTGCTATAACCATCCTGTTACAATACATCAGCAGAAGGTGGCTATTTATAGCTTCTGGCCAAATATTTTTTCTCTGACAGGCTGTCATAGTGCTAGCCAAACTCTGGAATTTTCTTAAATGGGGTGGAGAAAGAGGGAACAGGGTAAGGCCCATCCTCTGTGAAATACGGATATCTTTTTTGCGGAGGTTGTCGTCCTGGAGAAACACAACAGCTACCAAGAGGTACCTGGGTTCATGCCAAGAAGACTAAAAAGGCAAAAAATAACAACAACAAAACTGAAATGAAAGACTTTTTTTTTTTTTTTTAATCTTACCAGGTTGTGAGGAAGCCTCGCTGCTTAATAAATCAACACATACAAACTCAGGGAAGGTGTGCACCTACTTTGGCACGAACTGCAGAGTGTAGAAATGGTCGGGTTATTTTCGGTGCACAAGGTCATGACCCCACAGGTCATTGCCTGGCCTCCGGGGGCAGGGGCTGTCCATCTGCCAGGAGGCAGCCCACAGGCCAGTGAAGCTTTGATGAAGTGCATCTGCTCAAACATGGCAAACGGTGTTGAAACAAACCACCACCCTGGCTTTTTTTTGAAACTACAACCCTCTGTCATGTTGAGGAGCTGGGTCTGAGTGAGGCCCCAGTGGCCACGAAGGAGCTGGGGGATTGCTTTTCCCTCGCTGAGGCACGGAAGGCTGTGAGGCTGTGACTGAGGCATTACGCATTCACGACTGTACAGGGACTTTCATTCCACGTATCTCGAGATGACAGTGGAAACTGGAGCTGTTGTACAAAGTGTTGGCTCTCTGCCCTTTCCTCCTCATCATGTCATCTACCTGCTGGGGCCAGGGAGGGAGGGGATGGAGGGCGTGGCGGCCTGTGGAGTTGTAGGGGCTCCAGGACAGGCCTGGCTGAGGACAGCCCTGAGGTTTGGGGCACCGCCTCTCAGCACAGCTGCTGCGACGCTCGTAACCACATGGCCGTTCTCACCTTTGATTTCTGTCGTCTGCTTTCAGACTTGGGAAGCCAGCTGGGGCCCTCTGATGAGAAAAAGCAAAGATTCGTGGCATCAAACAGGTTGTTGATACCATGCACTCCTCTCTGACACCACGAGAGAAACCCTGACATCCTGGCAAGAGATGCAATTGGACTTAGCAAGGCCCCGTTGCATCAGCAGCAACATGGGAACAAGGGCTACAGCTTCTGCGTTGATACACAGGTGCTGACGGACAATTTCCAAGGACAAATCTGCAAAACAGGTGTCGAAGTGAACGTGGGATTTGGGTGAGGTTGAGGTGGCCACACCCTGGAATGTGAGGACCCTCTGACCAGGACTGAGGGGGCCCAGAGGAGAAGGAGGCTGCAGGCACAAGTCAGTTCTGGGGTGACAGTCTGCCCTGGATGGCCCTGCGGACACCTGGCCCACTCTCTCAGTCCCCCAGCCTTGCCCTCTAGAAGGGGTTGAGGGGCTCCCCGGGAGCAGCCTGGGGGAGGGCAGAGCCGGCCAGGACATCACTCTCTTCCTCAGGAACGGTGACTCATATGTTCCAGGCAGGGAGCGCGGCACGTCTAGACTTAATTCTTGCCGTGATGCATCCAGGCTGCCTCCGCACAGTTAGCAAAGTCCCTCTGGTTGGGCCTCGTGCGACCACACCCAGCACTTAGTTACCCCAAAGCACACTAAGCAGACAGAGCGCTGGAAAATGGGAGGGGGGAAAATGGATATAATTTCACGTTTCAGAAAAAAAGATTGAAGCGTTCATCACGGGAAAAATCAGAATGTTGATGTCCTCACACAGTTTCGAAGTTCTGTGTGCGCCAGGGCCACTGTAACCCCTCCGGACACCTCATCCTGCTCTGACCTGGTCCTTGATGGAAAGCCCACCCACCCCAGCTCAGCAGGGGGACGGGAACCAGCAGCCGTCTCCCCACCCTGGGAGGGGCTGGAAGGGCTTACCAGGGAGGGGTTGGGATCGTGCTGCAGCCTTGCTGATGTAAAGATCCTGTAGTTTTTTCTAGAACATGCTTTTGAAGGCAGAAGTTGACCCTGGAAAAAAATGCAGGGCTCTTCTCCCCTCCTTGTGCCCCAACACCCACTTCCCAAGGGAGCAGTTACAGCCCTGCTCCTCAGAATGTCTTCCTCAGCAGCACCGATTCTCCTGATGAGAGCAGCAACAGGTACCTGAGGCCAGGGCTGCTGCCCTTGGTCCAGAAAGAGTGGAGCTGCTGTTTGCTGCCCACCCTCCTGCCCCGGTGGACACCCTTTGTGACACTGTCCCATCCTGGGAACACCTCCCTGACTCTGTGACTTCTCATGTCCCCTACCCAAGTACAATGAATCTTTGTCACCTTGCTTCTGTCCCTGAGACTTACCCGCCCTCTTTCCGTCCTGTCACTGCCTGGCTGAATGATGAGGTATCTGAGCGGGGAGAGATCTGGTCTTTTCTTTGTGTTCCCAAGTACGAGATGCTCCTTCAGGGCTGATGACCTTGTTCATTCCTGGGATGAGGAGTAACTCTCGTCAGCTGGCAGGGAAAGGCAAGGCTGGGAGATCATGTCCTTGGGGGAGAGCTCCTGGGGAGAGCCAGCCTCCTAAAGCTACTCCATGTCCTCATCCACGTTCACTATCCCCCAGCAAAGCCAGGCCACAGCAGCTCTTGACTCTTCTCTTCTGCACTGGTTCACCAGACGGAGGAGGGGACTTCAGCCAAGCAGAAGGTGGCAGGTGGGGCTGGCCTTGGCCCCCTATCAAGACTCCTTCCAGTCCAGTTGCTCCCTGGCTGCTTTTTTTTTCATTTATTTATTTTTAATTGAAGGATAATCACAATATCATGTTAGTTTCCAGACATACATCAACATGGATCAGCCATAGGTATACATATGTGGCCTCCCTCTTGAGCCTCCCTCCCACCTCTCACCCCTCCCTGTTGCTCTTAATTAAAGCCCAGTGTTTCAGATGAAGAAGAGGTGGGGAGGTGAAGAGGTTAAAACTCAGTTCAAGTTGAATCAGGATTTATGTTAATTGGTTGTTTGCACTGACTTCCAGCACAGTGCCTCATATGTTGTGGCTCATATTCAGCATTTCTCACTCATCTCTCATCAAAGCCTGATGGTCCCTGGGCCTCTTTTCCTTTCCAAAGACTGCTTTGGTGGGGTGTGGCAGGATGGGGAGGCTGGGCCCAGAGGTTCACGGTGGTAAAGCATTAGTGTACTTCCCCTGCCGGGTAACATGGTGTGGTGCATAGTGTTTGGTTTGGGCTGGCTGTGCCCTGATTCACCAGTGGGAATCACTTCTCCCACCTACAGGAAGCTGTTAGTCGAGGTGCCTGCCTGTTCTGAGCCCAAGTTCAGACATTCAGATCTTTTGAGGTCAGTCAGATCTGCCTTCCCTGGAACCCAAAATTGGAGCAAAGTCATTAAAAGAATCCAATTCGCCTCATTCCTTATCCACAGCAGTGGACCCAGGAGACACTGGTGAGGGGATCCTAGATCTTAGACCCTTGACTCTGTGCTGCTTCCTGCCCATGAAGCACCTCAGTTCCTGTCCATTTTGTTCTGGTTTCCTTGCCATTCAGAAATTAGCTGTTTTTTTTTTTTTTCCCCAGTAAATTCCCTTTTGGCATAGATTAGCTAGGGTTAGTTTCTGTTGCTTACCACACAAGGAGCCCTAATTCACACCCCAACAAACCTGGGTTTCTGAGCACCCCTTAGGTAACACTTGGTTTCAGAATGTTGCCCCAAAGCCACAGTCAGGGAAGTGTTCATTTACCTTGACTCTGCAGTAGTCATCTCCCAGTGTCCATCTCTTTAGCTGCCAAGCCCATGCTGGCTACTAGCTGACTATGGTTTCTGACTCCCCATTTGGTTTCTTTCTGTATTCTGCTTGGTTCAGACTCGACCAGATCTCTCCTCCCTGTACCTGGGGAACAGACTTGCTTCCCATGGGTTCTGTTGTGTGATGCTCCTCAAACACCCGCTGGAGAAATGCAAACTGGTACCGTATTTTTGTAAAGCAAATAACACAGCCATAAGCAACGGCTTTTAAAACATTGCTTCTTTCTGAACTAGTAAGTCAACTAACTGAGGCCTTTATCCTAAGAAAATTGTCATAGAAGCAGAAAGATGAGTAAGAATATTTATTACATTATTATTCTGTAGTAGCCAAAATTCAAAAATAACTTCAGTGTTTAGCATCAAGGAAATAAAAAATGGCCTGTTCATGTGATGATTTGTGGCACACCCATTCAAAATCACAGTTTTGTGCAATATTTAATATTATGAGGAAAATTCTGACACTACCTTGTGTACCAGATGTAAAAGACAAAAAAAAAAAACACACAAAAAACCAGGACACAAAACTGTATGTACATAATAATCTCAATTTGTTTTATTCAAATTGGGAAGGATTACACCAACATATTAGCAGTGGTTATCCCTTTGTGGTTTAGTAGGAAACCCTCTGAGGTGAGAACTATGCTTTATTTAAAGTTATAGCTCTAATTCCCAGCTCAGGTCCAGTCATATAACTTGCTTAGAGAAGTAATGAGGAAATTTCTTTCTATTTTTCTATGATTTTAATTTCTTGTAAATAATGAAAGTACATTTCATGTAAAATCAGAAAAAAAAAAAAAATTGTAGGCAATAGAGCCTCAGCGCATGAAGTTTGAAAGTGAAAGTGTTAGTCACTTAGTCAGGTCAGACTCTTTGCGACCCCATGGACTGTAGCCCACCAGGCTCCTCTGTTCATGAGATTATCCAGGCAAGAATACTGGAGTGGTTGTCATTTCCTTCTCCAGGGGATCTTCCTGACCCAGGGATGGAACCCAGGTCTTCCACAGCACAGGCAGATTCTTTACCTTGAGCCACCAGAGAAGCCCTGAAATCCTATTTATGCTTCAGGGTCCAAGTGGCTGACATAACTTGCTTAGAGAAGTAATGAGGAAATTTCTTTCTATTTTTCTATGATTTTAATTTCTTGTAAATAATGAAAGTGCATTTCATGTAAAATCAGAAAAAAAAAAAAATTGTAGGCAATAGAGCCTCAGTGCATGAAGTTTGAAAGTGAAAGTGTTAGTCACTTAGTCAGGTCAGACTCTTTGCGACCCCATGGACTGTAGCCCACCAGGCTCCTCTGTTCATGAGATTATCCAGGCAAGAATACTGGAGTGGTTGTCATTTCCTTCTCCAGGGGATCTTCCTGACCCAGGGATGGAACCCAGGTCTTCCACAGCACAGGCAAATTCTTTACCTTGAGCCACCAGAGAAGCCCTGAAATCCTATTTATGCTTCAGGGTCCAAGTGGCTGTTTTGAAACGTGGTGACAAATTTTTGATCTCTCCTTCTTTAGAGAGGTGGAGGTCTGTGTTCCTTCCCTTTAAATAGGACTGCTTCAACCAATGCCATAGTGGCAGTGATGCTCTGTAACTTCTGAGGCTAGGTCATAAAAAGCCAAAATTCTTTACCTTGAGCCACCAGAGAAGCCCTGAAATCCTATTTATGCTTCAGGGTCCATGTGGCTGTTTTGAAACGTGGTGACAAATTTTTGATCTCTCCTTCTTTAGAGAGGTGGAGGTCTGTGTTCCTTTAAATAGGACTGCTTCAACCAATGCCATAGTGGCAGTGATGCTCTGTAACTTCTGAGGCTAGGTCATAAAAAGCCATCCAGTTTCTGCCTCATTCGCTAAGGGTAATTGGTTTATTGACACCCTGAAAGCACAGTGTAAGGGCTCAACTACCCTGAGGCTGCTATGTTGCAGAGGACATCTAGGGGCACTCTGGCCAGCATTCCAGCTAAGTCTGTCCTTCATCCCAGGTGCCAGGCATGTGAGTGAAGAGCCACTTTCTGGCCCGCCCCTTGTCACCCGAGTCACTCTGAGCCAACAGGGTCCAGATACTATGGAGCAGAGACAGGCTGTCCACATTGTGTCTCATCCAAACTCCTGACCCAGGGACTCCTTGAGCATGAGGAGATGGTGAGTATCTTATGCCACTAGGTTAAATGGTTAGAATGCAGTAGATACCAAAATAGTTCTCCTCAGACTCCATCTTTGTGAAGCCTTTATGATCCTTTCTGTCCTTTGCATAATCCCAAATCCTAAATTAAAATTAGTCATTCTTGTCTCCCAAAGCCCGTCTCTATACCTGTGTCAGAGGACTGACTCATCTTGCCTTTCTCCAGATGATGACTTCCTTAGGGGAAGCAACTCTGTGAGTCACTTTTGCATCCTCAGAGCACAGTGTCCAGCACGTGGGATCTAGTTGATGGTCCTTCCATTCCTTCTTCTATTAGTATAACGCACGAGGGAGATGGGCTTCACAGAGAAGCCAGATTTGGTGTGTGTGTGTCAAGCTCTCATGGAGTTCTGGCTGCCTCCACGCTTCTTGGCTGCAGCCTAGCATGGCAATGGGATGACATTATACCTGTACACCCTCTCAAATCTCAGTCTGCTCAGGCTGCCATAACAAATGGGTGGCTTCGACCAGAGAAACTTATCTTCTCACAGTTCTGGAGGCTGAAATCCAAGGTCAAGGTGTTGGCAGGTTTGGCTTCTCCTGAGGCCTCCCTCCTTGGCTTACAGATCCAAGTCTTCTCATTGTGTCCTTGAGCGGTCTTTCCCTGTGCATGCACATTCCTGGTGTCTCTGCATCTTCTTTTTTTATATTGTATGTATTTATTGTGACTATGTCGAGTCTTAGTTTTGGCAGGCAGCCTCTTTGTTGTAGTGCATGGTCTTCCCTCTAGCTATAGCATGTGGACTTAGTTGGCCCACTGCATGTGGGCTTTTAATTTCCCAAACAGGTTTGAACCTATGTGCCCTGCATTGGAAAGTGGATTCTTAGCCATTGGATCATCAGGGAAGTCCTCATCTTTTCTTTTCTTTTTTTTTAAAAATTATTTTTTAATTGGAGGATAATCATTTCCTTGCCTTTTCTTATAAGAATACAGTCTTATTGAATTAGGCTCCCACCCTAATGACCCCACTTATCTTTACCTCTTTAGAGACCCTATCTCCAAATCCTGTCATAATAGAAACTGGAGCTTCTACATAGGAATTTAGGGGTGGAGGGAACACAGTTCGGTCCATAACATCGTAAGTTATTGTTTATACTCCCTGTAGTTGTAGGTGTCAGTGAAAAGAAGGAATGAACTCACTGATCCACATTCTACCCACAGATACTTCCCTGGCTGTTAGTTCAGGCTTATGCTGTTCTTGCTCCCCTATCCCTTTAAACGATAGCCTGCTTAGGTGATAGGCATCTGTGATAACATGCCCTTCTCCACAACCGATGGAAAGATCTAATTTCATGTAGCTTTTGTTTGTTTGCTTGTTTTCCATTTGGTGCCCAGGGAAACCTCAAAACAAATCTTCAGTACCAGACCCAAGACAGGGCTGACTGCAAAGCTGTACAATACGTCACTGTGTACAAGCAAGCACTCTGCTCTTGCAACCTCATCAGTTTATGGCAGCCAAATAAAGAGCATTCAAAAAGGGGCTTTGAGGGAAAGCTAAGGATGATTTAAGGACATGAAGGAATGCCAGGAGCTAGGGTGACTAGCAGGTAGTCTTCAGAACTTTTCTTTGCAAAGTAATTCCTAGTAGTGTCCTTTTTCGTCAATCTGTTTTTATTGTTTTATATCATATTCCAAAAATGAGAGAAAGAGAGAACACAATCTTCTACTGAAATGAATTGGACTTGGGACTATTTTATGCCCGTATCTGTGAGCTATAGGTGCTGAATAAGGCATGGAGCAAATATTCAAGGTCAGATACTTGCCCTTTGGAATTCAAATTAAAGTGTACCTACCTTGCATTTTCCGCCCCTTGTTTTCATTTGGTCTGTCATACTACCTCTGTCAACCAACTAGTACTACTGTCAACCAAGCCTCCCCCGGCCCCTACTCCCACCTTACTTTCACCACTTAAGAAATGAGAAAACATTTCTCATTCTGATTCATGCTATCGCTAATGCATGCGCCACAAGAATCAATCAGCTTTCATTTTCACATAATGTAGCATGTGTACACAATTACCAACCACCCTGACTGCATGCTGCTGCAATATTACAACACTCTTTATGTGAAAATCAGTTCTGAAATACATTTTTATCTGCCAGTTGAAACTGGTAAGAATTTTGTTCCAATCTGTAAGAAGGCTTTATCCCTGCTCAACACTATAAAGCCCTCAAGATTTTATCTTTTTTGAATTATCTAAAGGTAGGAAGAGATTCAATTTGCTAAGAGTCCTTGTTTTTGACACAAAGACAAATATCTGCTCCTGAGCTATACTTCACAAAGCAATGATTCATTTTAAAAACCTCTCAGGATCATGAATTCTCCAGATAGAGAAAATGAACCCAAGTCTTGCTCTCTTCATTAATTTTAGTATGTTCTCTCTCTGCTGCTTCACTTTAGAAAGGAGGTATAATTACTATCTTTATGAGTCAGACTCATAGCCCAGCACCTGTTAGAAAATTAAAAAATATTTTCCCCACATTACATTACAAAGCAAAGCCATTGTTTTCATGCAGTTGCTGGTGTTCACTCATTTGCCAAAATGACTGTATTGAAGGCTTTAAAAGCCATAGTGATAATGAAAAACAATGACTGGAGACTTTCCCAAATGCCAGTCCATAAAGATAGCAACATGAACTTGATAAACTCTGATTTTAATTCTTTTAAAACTGTTTGTAGATTAATAAAGGTGAGTCAGTTTCTCGCAGGCATAATGAAGCAGCAGATTCAGACAGTTTAGAGTTGTCTTCTTAAACTATACCCCAGGTAGTTACTTAGGTATGAGGTATGGAGCCCAGTCAATGCCAGTTACAGAAGGAGATTCAATATGTGTGAATACGTTATTGAGATAAGAGATTAAGGGATAATTCTAAGTAAGAAAAACTGATATCACAACATAAAAGCGATCCAGCTCAGGAAAGAGCAGAGTATGATTTTTAAAAAATCTTTATACAATCCATTTCTTGCCTAACTGCCATATAAAGAGAGAAAGGTCAAAGTATTCCTTATTCTTCTGATAACAAACGTAGTGTTTGATCTCAATGCCTAACGAGACCAATTAGACACCGCCTCTTTCAACTCTTTAACTTTTTCATGACTTCAAAGGCTATTTGTGTACAAGACGAACTCGAAATTTACTTTGAATGAGAAATACATGTGACACAGTCACAGATTGTTTGGGGACATGCAGGAGAGCTCTGCTAACACTTGCAACCAACCCAAAATACACACAGCATTTGCAGGCCTTCTCTATGTGCGCCATGGGGCAAAGGAAGTGAGATGGTGCTTGCCCATGGCCAATGGAAATAGAAAGTGAAACAGAGTTTGGGGATACCTAAAAAGTGAGGGGTGCTGAGTCAAATTTTTATCATTTTAATCTAGGTTTTTTTGATTAAAAGTATTTTTTATATTCTTCTTTTCCTGAAGCCATGAATCTATACTGAATGAATTAGTGGGGAACTGATTCAACAGGCAATATGTAACTTACGTTCTTCATCTCTTAAATTTTTTTGATCCATTTATTTGTAAATAATTATGAGTTAAACAGTTTATTAATGACATAGTCACTGGAGCTCCTGGGGTTCATTCAAAATGTGCTGGAGAATTGTTTAGAAGTGATTTGAAACCAGGTAACCAATGCTTTAGGGTCAAACACTGAGCTGTTATCTCCAGAAAAGCAGGGTTTTCATCTTCTCTAAAAGTTTTTATAGTATTTAATGCAAGAAATTAACAATCTGGTACAGATGTTTTTAATTTACCACCTCAACATAATGATTGGCACAAAAAAACTTAATGTATGTCAAATGAATAAATGAATGAAGAGAAAATAATATAAAGTTTAAGAATATGGATAATTTCCCTTAAAAATCAGTATTTCTTTCCAGGATAATTTTAAAGAGCAATGTTGGTTCTAATATCCTACAGACTGAAAATAACCAAAAAATCAAAATAAATATATCCTGGGGTTTTTCCATACAGAAAGATATATTCTACATCATTAAGCACTGTATGGATTTGCTTTTCCCAGAAGCAGGTGACTAGAGGAAATTTCTAGCTTTGAATTCTAATATTACAAAAAAAGAGAATGGTGGTCACTGGAATAATGTAAGGCCACTTCTGTTTCCATCCTTTGGTCCCAGACCTCTGTACTCTTCTGACACAGTGCTTTATAGAAGCCTTCAGTCCAGCACATATACTGCATCATGGATGATGCCTCACCATCTCCACAGAGTATTTATTGCCTTTAGTTTGCTAAACTAGATATGCTAAAAGATTTACCCAGTGAAAACAACCGAATGCTAGACGAAATAACAAAGGAAGTACTTTTTAAAGACATCAACAAGATGGCACAGAAGTAAGGAATCTGAAGAAATAAAGCAAAACAGAAGTAGTGACTTTGGGAGAAGAGAACCAAAGTGAGTTCTTTTGGTGCTTCTGCTAAAACCTGGAAGGAAACCATGAACATTTTGGAAAATGTTTGATAGGAGTTAAAGCCTCAGGCCCACACAAAATTGGAAGTCTTATAGGAGATAAAGCTGGAATCTCAAAGGGTTTTTACCTTCTATTTGAAGGGTGAGGAAAAAAAAAACAGGCTATGCAGGAGACAGTCACACATCTGATTTGATCTTTGTGCTGGAGGAAAGTAGGAGGAAGTCTCACTTGAGAATCTGTACCTGCAACCTGGCCCTCATGTGATTTCTTGTTTGAATTTATATCACCTGTAATTGAAAAATTGAAAGAAGAGAATTTTAATGAAAGTACTCCAAGAATGTTTGTGTAATCAACTGGGAAGAGCAAAGCAAATCTTTTATGAAAGAACACAGTCTCAACCCAGGTCTCAAAGAAGCCCTAGAGATAAAGTGCCAAGGAACATAAGTTCACATAAAAACATACTTAGGCATGTTCTGCCCTTCCCGCCACCACACATGCACACAAAAATAAAGCACTGTGAGTGAGAATCAGCAGAAACAACAGACAGAAAAATCAGATCTATAAAGATGATCAGATACAATATAAAATAATCATGTTTGGTATGTTTAAGGAAATGAAAAGTTTGTGAAAAAGGAATAAGAGAATTTTTAAGACAGATCTAGCAGATGGAAAAAAAATTGAATGAAACTTTTAGAAATGAAAAAGTGCTCTATGCAAAAGATTATGAGGATAAATGGAGAAAGGTCTGAGATGCAAGGAGAAATGGTGAGCAAAGAAATTGACAAACATTGATCACACATAACAATAATAGTAATATCTAATTTGTGAGGTTAAACAAACTAGATAGAATTCAAGTTCAAAATATAATTTAAATTGGAATGGGGTGAAAATTGTAGTTATAATATTCTAAGGTACTTGTATTGTTTGGGTGAAGCATCAAGAGACTATGTAAACATGTTAACGTGTGGGTGTGTTAACATGCTCAGTTGTGTCCAACTCTTTGGGACCATGTGGACTATTGCCAACCAGGCTTTTCTGTCCATAGTATTCTTTAGGCAAGAATACTGAAGTGGGCTGCCACTCGCTTCTCCAGGGGATCTTCCCAACCCAGGGATCAAACCTGGATCTCCTGCATTGCAGGCAGGTTCTTTGGGTAATTCCTAAAAATAGTTGTAGAGAGAATTATTTCCAAATGAGCAGTAGGAAGTGGCAGTGGGAATAAGAAAAAGAAGAAAAGAAAAAAAGAAATTCTATTCAGAAGATCGGAGAAGGCAATGGCACCCCACTCCAGTACTCTTGCCTGGAAAATCCTATGAACGAAGGAGCCTGGTAGGCTGCAGTCCATGGGGTCGCTAAGAGTCGGACACAACTGAGCAACTTCCCTTTCACTTTTCACTTTCATGCAATGGAGAAGGAAATGGCAACCCACTCCAGTGTTCTTGCCTGGAGAATCTCAGAGATGGGGGAGCCTGGTGGGCTGCCGTCTATGGGGTCACACAGAGTCAGACACGACTGAAGTGACTTAGCAGTATTCAGAAGATAGGGGGAAAAAAAGAGAGAGGATGGAAAGCACATAATGAGACAATAGAAATACATCAAAGGAAGAAGAGCAAAGACAAAGCCTGAAGACCCTTTGCCCCAAAACAAAACAATGGGAGCTCATACACCCTCTAAAATGTTCACACTCTCTATGATTTCATACTGTTAACAAGGAAAAGAGAGCATAAACGACTTTTGAGAACAAAGACTTTATTTCAAGTACATAGTGGTTCAGCCTGAGACCATTCAGCCAGTGTTTTCCATCTCAGGGCTTTTAATGGGGTATTGGAAGGGGCCGAGAGGGCTTC
Organism: Cephalophus harveyi; assembly: GCA_006410635.1. Classification (NCBI taxonomy): domain Eukaryota; kingdom Metazoa; phylum Chordata; class Mammalia; order Artiodactyla; family Bovidae; genus Cephalophus; species Cephalophus harveyi. The sequence goes on along the minus strand of SJYT01035277.1, from coordinate 1,062,203 downwards.
CCTAATAGCTCAGTTGGTAAAGAATCCACCTGCAATGCTGGGTTCGATCCCTGGGTTGGGAAGATCCCCTGGAGTAGGGAAAGGCTACCCACTCCAGTATTCTGGCCTGGAGAATTCCATGGACTCTGCAGTCCATGGAGTCACAAAGAGGTGGATGTGACTGAGCAGCTTAGACTTGGAAGGGGCTGCACCAAAGCCTCCTGTTTTATGTTAACATTATTTACAGTGAAAAGAAGCTTTAGCTTTTGAAGATCTCTCTCTCAAAAGTGGACTTCTGTAGACAATTTTCTGCAATCCATGGAGTCACAAAGAGGTGGATGTGACTGAGCAGCTTAGACTTGGAAGGGGCTGCACCAAAGCCTCCTGTTTTATGTTAACATTATTTACAGTGAAAAGAAGCTTTAGCTTTTGAAGATCTCTCTCTCAAAAGTGGACTTCTGTAGACAATTTTTAGGAGCACTTTTATGATTACTAAATTTAGAATGTGTTTTTATCCTGATAAATTTTGGCCTTTGACTTTATCTGGAGAGCTTTATCTTATGAACAGCTGTATCATTTATTTCCCTCTCCTTTTGTACTGGTCTTAATATACTTTTTCTATTTTGTCTGTATTTAAGAAGAAAATGCTTTTTAAAGGCTACAGCTAGGGCTCCATATTCTGGAAATAAATCAAAAAGCACAGGACCTAAGGACTTAATATAGAAAATGACACGGTTTTTTAAAAAAGCGTGTGAGCCCTATAATATTCTGCTTCTGTAGGATGCTAGATCATTTCCTCAGTTCAGTTCAGTTCAGTCGCTCAGTCGTGTCCGACTCTTTGCGACCCCATGAATCGCAGCACGCCAGGCCTCCCTGTCCATCACCATCTCCCGGAGTTCACTCAGACTCATGTCCATCGAGTCCGTGATGCCATCCAGCCATCTCATCCTCAGTCGTCCCCTTCTCCTCCTGCCCCCAATCCCTCCCAGCATCAGAGTCTTTTCCAATGAGTCAACTCTTCACATGAAGTGGCCAGACCCACGAAAAGATCTACTACACAATCCAATAAGGCCACGCTAGATCATTTCCTAGAGTGGCCTTATTGGATTGTGTAGTAGATCTTTTCGTGGGTCTGTTTGGTTATTTCCTATATGCAACTTTCTTTCCATTGTTCTATAATGCTTGTTTTCATAGTTTCTAAACTGTTTCGTCCTTCCTTTGTTCCTCCCTTCTTGATTTCTCATTCTCAGATGAAGCTAGATCTTTATTTCAACTAACAGAGTACAGGGCTGTCTCTCAAATTTGCCCTGGGGTGAGGGTCACATCCCTTATTAGAGACACAACTGGGAAGAGGGGTGAGGTGATACTCCTGGTACCTGGTCCAGCATTCAGCTTACAGGGCCTATTCCCCAGTCCAGGCTTTGCCACTTCCTAGCTGTGTCACTTTGGGTGAGTTGGTTAACCTCTCTATGCCTCAGTTTTATCATCTGTAAGAGGAAGCTAGTAAATATATCAACCTCTTTGGGTTCCTGGGAGGATTAAATGAAATACCTTTAAAGCTCTTAGTACTGTGCATTGCTCCTCATAAACAACAAATATCAGCCATGACCATTTTCTTTATTATTGCTGCTGCTGCTGCTGCTACTGATTTGTTGCTGTTACTACTACTCCTTCAAGTACCACTGGGAACATTTCACTACCCAGCTGCTCAATCTGTTATGCTGACTCACTGCTATTTGAGAGAATCCCACTTCCCAGGGTACAGTGCATCTCTACCCATCTCTCCCTCCTTACTGCCACTCACACAAGATTCCTGTTTTAGGAATGGCCATCTCAGAGTTCCCAGCAAGGTGGCCCAGGGACCTTGAGCGGTGGCACCCTTGTGGCACAGCAGTGGGGGGCCAGGTAGACTGTGTGCCGTGCGTATGTGACCTTTCCTTTTCCATCACAGGGTTTTTAATGGGCTATTGGAAGGGGCTACACCATGGCCTGTTAGTCAGATGCCACGCTGTTTAACACTGGAAGTCTGCTTTCTGCTTTTAAACCAGGAACACGAAGAGAGGGCATAAGCCTGATGCCTGTGGAGGCCTCCACTTTCACTGGTCAAGGAGGACTCCATGCATTTCAAAGTCACGCTCTTTTGGTAATGAACAAAAACCCAGTCAAACCTGAGTTGACTAAAGGAGTATAATAGTCTCATTTTTACACACATTTCTGTAAGTTAGAAGATCTGAGGTGAATTATCCCCTCCGGAGTACTAGGACTAAATCCAAAGGCAGCCAACCCAGGGAAACTGCTGAGACGATATTCTTATCATACTTCCAGAAAAGTTCAGAACCTTTATGTGAAGAGCTGTATGGAAACTCATGGCAATACATTTAGACTAAGGTTTGTATTAAACTTTTAATGACTGAATTTTAATACTGTGCTGTACATGTGTGCTCAGTCATGTCCAACTCTTTGTGACCCCACAGACTGTAGCCCACCAGGGTCCTCTGTCCATGAGATTCTCCAGGTGAAAGCTGGTGTGGGTTGCCATTTCCTTCTCCAGGGACTCTTCCCAACCCAGGGATTGAACCTGTGTCTCATGCATTGGCAGGCAGATTCTTTACCCACTGAGCCACCTGGGAAGCTTTCTACGAATACACAATTTGAATACAAAATTGGATATAAAAATGTGTATTCAGTATTGTATGAATATACAATTTCTTCACTAAAAGTTCAGCTACTTTTACACTAAGAAGGTCAGAAGAGGCACAAACAACAAAAATAAATAGACAGTTCATAAAGATGTTATAGGTTGAAATACAGTCAGGATCACACAGTCAGATCACACCCTCAGACCCAGCCAGATGCTCACCCTTCCTGGAATCCTTCCAACAGATGTCCTGATCCTGGAGGGGTGGGGATGGTTGCAGAAACTCTGGGGATCTGGGGGCCACTGATAATTAAAGAGTGCACCTATGAATTTAGTATTAGAAACATTTGGGATATCAGTAACTAAAGTAGAAACAGCAATATAGGTTCTATCTACATATGCTGCTGAAATGCATCATTACCAACTTAAAGCATCAAATTACAGGTGGTTTGACAAACATTTTCAAGGGCCCTTAATACATAAACAAAACAAACTCTCATATTGGTTGTATGACTAAATTTGAGTCATAAATAATTAAATCACAACATGGAAAAATACCTCTTTCCATCTTTCTCTATCAACATACTATGTCTAGGGCACAAATGGTAAAAAACAAGTACAATCTCTTTCCCCCAAGTTATTACAATGTAGATATCAAGAATCTGGTGACAGTAATATGTATTGGCTCAGCGTTCCAACCATGTAGTTACAAAGAATTTAAGCCGTCTCTGACCCAAACTTGATCTTTGTGGCTCACATTTCTCTTTACTGCTTCTCCTACTGCTGCCAGCTGGATTTTGAGGAACTTTCTTCTTGGTGATTGCAGGTCTTCCTTATCCTGGTTGGTTCTGAGTCGTCCCCTTCTCCTCCTGCCCCCAATCCCTCCCAGCATCAGAGTCTTTTCCAATGAGTCAACTCTTCACATGAAGTGGCCAGACCCACGAAAAGATCTACTACACAATCCAATAAGGCCACGCTAGATCATTTCCTAGAGTGGCCTTATTGGATTGTGTAGTAGATCTTTTCGTGGGTCTGTTTGGTTATTTCCTATATGCAACTTTCTTTCCATTGTTCTATAATGCTTGTTTTCATAGTTTCTAAACTGTTTCGTCCTTCCTTTGTTCCTCCCTTCTTGATTTCTCATTCTCAGATGAAGCTAGATCTTTATTTCAACTAACAGAGTACAGGGCTGTCTCTCAAATTTGCCCTGGGGTGAGGGTCACATCCCTTATTAGAGACACAACTGGGAAGAGGGGTGAGGTGATACTCCTGGTACCTGGTCCAGCATTCAGCTTACAGGGCCTATTCCCCAGTCCAGGCTTTGCCACTTCCTAGCTGTGTCACTTTGGGTGAGTTGGTTAACCTCTCTATGCCTCAGTTTTATCATCTGTAAGAGGAAGCTAGTAAATATATCAACCTCTTTGGGTTCCTGGGAGGATTAAATGAAATACCTTTAAAGCTCTTAGTACTGTGCATTGCTCCTCATAAACAACAAATATCAGCCATGACCATTTTCTTTATTATTGCTGCTGCTGCTGCTGCTACTGATTTGTTGCTGTTACTACTACTCCTTCAAGTACCATTGGGAACATTTCACTACCCGGCTGCTCAATCTGTTATGCTGACTCACTGCTATTTGAGAGAATCCCACTTCCCAGGGTACAGTGCATCTCTACCCATCTCTCCCTCCTTACTGCCACTCACACAAGATTCCTGTTTTAGGAATGGCCATCTCAGAGTTCCCAGCAAGGTGGCCCAGGGACCTTGAGCGGTGGCACCCTTGTGGCACAGCAGTGGGGGGCCAGGTAGACTGTGTGCTGTGCGTATGTGACCTTTCCTTTTCCATCACAGGGTTTTTAATGGGCTATTGGAAGGGGCTACACCATGGCCTGTTAGTCAGATGCCACGCTGTTTAACACTGGAAGTCTGCTTTCTGCTTTTAAACCAGGAACACGAAGAGAGGGCATAAGCCTGATGCCTGTGGAGGCCTCCACTTTCACTGGTCAAGGAGGACTCCATGCATTTCAAAGTCACGCTCTTTTGGTAATGAACAAAAACCCAGTCAAACCTGAGTTGACTAAAGGAGTATAATAGTCTCATTTTTACACACATTTCTGTAAGTTAGAAGATCTGAGGTGAATTATCCCCTCCGGAGTACTAGGACTAAATCCAAAGGCAGCCAACCCAGGGAAACTGCTGAGACGATATTCTTATCATACTTCCAGAAAAGTTCAGAACCTTTATGTGAAGAGCTGTATGGAAACTCATGGCAATACATTTAGACTAAGGTTTGTATTAAACTTTTAATGACTGAATTTTAATACTGTGCTGTACATGTGTGCTCAGTCATGTCCAACTCTTTGTGACCCCACAGACTGTAGCCCACCAGGGTCCTCTGTCCATGAGATTCTCCAGGTGAAAGCTGGTGTGGGTTGCCATTTCCTTCTCCAGGGACTCTTCCCAACCCAGGGATTGAACCTGTGTCTCATGCATTGGCAGGCAGATTCTTTACCCACTGAGCCACCTGGGAAGCTTTCTACGAATACACAATTTGAATACAAAATTGGATATAAAAATGTGTATTCAGTATTGTATGAATATACAATTTCTTCACTAAAAGTTCAGCTACTTTTACACTAAGAAGGTCAGAAGAGGCACAAACAACAAAAATAAATAGACAGTTCATAAAGATGTTATAGGTTGAAATACAGTCAGGATCACACAGTCAGATCACACCCTCAGACCCAGCCAGATGCTCACCCTTCCTGGAATCCTTCCAACAGATGTCCTGATCCTGGAGGGGTGGGGATGGTTGCAGAAACTCTGGGGATCTGGGGGCCACTGATAATTAAAGAGTGCACCTATGAATTTAGTATTAGAAACATTTGGGATATCAGTAACTAAAGTAGAAACAGCAATATAGGTTCTATCTACATATGCTGCTGAAATGCATCATTACCAACTTAAAGCATCAAATTACAGGTGGTTTGACAAACATTTTCAAGGGCCCTTAATACATAAACAAAACAAACTCTCATATTGGTTGTATGACTAAATTTGAGTCATAAATAATTAAATCACAACATGGAAAAATACCTCTTTCCATCTTTCTCTATCAACATACTATGTCTAGGGCACAAATGGTAAAAAACAAGTACAATCTCTTTCCCCCAAGTTATTACAATGTAGATATCAAGAATCTGGTGACAGTAATATGTATTGGCTCAGCGTTCCAACCATGTAGTTACAAAGAATTTAAGCCGTCTCTGACCCAAACTTGATCTTTGTGGCTCACATTTCTCTTTACTGCTTCTCCTACTGCTGCCAGCTGGATTTTGAGGAACTTTCTTCTTGGTGATTGCAGGTCTTCCTTATCCTGGTTGGTTCTGGGGTCTCTCTGGTTGAGTATGTTGAGAAAAAAAAGAAAAAAAAGAGTATATTAAGAGTCCACAGGGACATGGTCACAGAGAACCATCAGGCCCTGGTGATATTGCACTCAGAAGTTTCCTTTTCTGTGATCTCGGCTCACGACCAGAAGAGGCAGGAGGTGGCTGTCGGGTCCTCTTCTTGACATTCTGCACTCATGGCGGGAGGGGAACACAGACTCTTGTCTTGTATCTGAGGTCTGAGAGTCCAACCTTCTGACCAGAGGTACTCTACTCAGTTCTGTCCAGAAGTTCTAATGCTTTGATGCAAACAAGATTCTAGTTGACTTGACTTGCTAAGTTAGAACAGTGGCCTGTAACATGAGGCATGTTTACCCCAGGGATACTTGAAGGAATTGATGATCTTAAGTTCATAGACATTCCTATGTTTCCCTGACTTCCTTTGAAATAAAGTGTCATGTTAGGAACAATATTTTAGTGCATGCTGGGGTTTTCTCAGTTCACATACAAGGTAGACTACAGCAATGGGAGTCACACAATTTTGGACTAATGAGTCTCTTTTTTTATGACTTGGTTTCTTCAAAGTATGCCTTTGGAGGATAGTTCCAGGAAAATAAGGCAAAATTAACATTAGTAATAAAGGCTGAGTGTTCAAAATGCCACTTCCTGCAATGCATTTAAATATAAGTAGCCTTTTCAGGTCTTCTTGATATTTGTTTCCTGGATACATCCTTAGCTGGAAAGAAAAGAGACTTTAAATAGCAATGCAGTATAGGTTAGCATAGCATCACTAATGATTTTAAATGTGGTTAAAATGTTTTCTTAGACTATCGAAGTTTTTGAGATATGCTAGATAAAATTTCTATCAAATCTTTCCAGTTGGCCATTATTATTTAATGAAGTAGTTAAAGCAATTTTTTATTAGATACTGTTTGAAATGCTTATTATAATACAGTAAAATCCTCATCTTATTTCACCATAAAATGTTTAATATTTTCCTCCTCCTACTAATAAAAAGTTGGCTTAACGTTCAACATTCAGAAAACTAAGATTATGGCATCTGGTCCCATCACTTCATGACAAACAGATGGGGAAACAGTGGAAACAGTGGCAGACTTTATTTTGGGGGGCTCCAAAATCACTGCAGATGGTGACTGCAGCCATGAAATTAAAAGATGCTTACTCCTTGGAAGAAAAGTTATGACCAACCTAGACAACATATTAAAAAGCAGAGACATTACTTTGCCAACAAAGGTCTGTCTACTCAAGGTTATATCTCTGGAGCTATTAAAATGTGACTAGTGTGTCTTAGAAACTAAATTATGAATTCTACCTAACTTTATTTAAATAGCTACATGTATTAATCATGTTTTTTATGTTCTATTTTTTATGATAATTGGACATCTTGGGGACCTTGTTGGCCAGGGAGGTTTGCCCCCTCCCCGGACTAGCTGATGCCAAGAGATAGTAAACTACTTGCTTGTGAGCATGTTTTCCATATGCAAACCAACCAATCCAAAGCCTACACCTCAAACACCTTTATCTAACTCTCACTTACCAAGCAGTACTTACCCTGCCCTAAATCACCCAAGGCCAGATATGAGACAATTAAGGACCACCTCTATCTTCCCTGGTGGCTCAGAGGGTAAAGCGTCTGCCTGCAATGTAGGAGACCTGGGTTCGATCCCTGGGTCAGGAAGATCTTCTGGAGAAGGAAATGGCAACCTACTCCAGTATTCTTGCCTGGAAAATCCCATCGACAGAGAAGCCTATGGGATCGCAAAGAGTCGGACACGACTGAGCGACTTCACTCTATAGCCCAAAGCCCACTGAAATTATTCAGGCTAGCCAATACTACACTGTTTACTGTGCCTTAGCTTGCCTTTTCTGTAAACCACAATAAAGGCTTGTGCCCTTTTCTCTCACCTTGCTCCTGACCAAGCCTCATACTTACCTGTATGGTCATGGGTGGCCTGTTGTGCTCCCTCCTCTTGTGAATGGTAAGTAAACTTTTCTTTCAAGGCAGTTGTCTCCATGTCTGTCATCTTACCATATCTGATTATAACAAAATCCTGGGTCCAAACAAAACAGTATGGCTAGTGGTTACTGTCTTGGACAGCAAAGATCTATAGAGACACCCTTCACCCCAGGAAACAGTTCTTTGTCGTTTTCAGAATGTTAATTCATTCAGAGTGTTTCTGTGGAGTGTCTCCACTTTTGTTAAGAGACTAGAACAGATCAACCTGACTGGGAAGATCTTACCCTTACAGAATTTCATTCTGGTGACTGAAAGATTATATCCTCAAAGATTTCTGCCATGTAGTATTGTCAGGTTGAGTCGGCAAAATGTTTTTGCAGAGGAGCTGCTTCCAATCTTAATAATCTTAATAAAAACTACCATTCACTTTTATCTTCTCTGTGCCAGGCACTCTTATAGGTGCTGCACATATGTAAATAGGTTGTTTCATCTAGAGCTCATAACAAACCTTTGGCATGGTATTATATCAAAAATAGCTTCATTTTGGAAGAGTTAGTATTAAGCCAGCCTTTTAATAGTTGAATAATAAGAACAGTTATTTCTGGAGAGTAGTTTTACTGAGAGAAGAGCAGATAAAATTTTGGCTCTGGTGAATTTCATTCATCAGTTCAGTTCAGTCGCTCAGTCGTGTCTGACTCTTTGCGACCCCATGATCGCAGCACGCCAGGCCTCCCTGTTCATCACCATCTCTCGGAGTTCACTCAGACTCACGTCCATTGAGTCCGTGATGCCATCCAGCCATCTCATCCTTGGTCATCCCCTTCTCCTCCTGCCCTAAGTTGAAACTTCAATACTTTGGCCACCTGATGCAAAGAGCTGACTCATTTGAAAAGACCCTGATGCTGGGAAAGATTGAAGGTGGGAGGAAAAGGGGACGACAGAGGATAAGATGGTTGAATGGCATTGCCGACTCAATGGACATGAATTTGAGCAAGCTCTGGGAGTTGGTTATGGGCAGGGAGGCCTGGCGTGCTGCAGTCCATGGGGTCGCAAAGAGTCGGACACGATTGAGCAACTGAAGTTAACTGAACTGAACTAATATAAAGTAAATAAGGTCCTGTGTGTGTTTGTGTGTGTGCTCGGTCACTTGTGTCTGACTCTTTGTGACACTATGGACTATAGCCCACCAGACCCCTCTGTCCATGAGATTTTTCAGGCAAGAATACTAGAGTGGGTTGCCATTCCCTTCTCTCCAAGGGATCTCCCCGACCCAGGGATTGAACCTGCGTCTCCTGTGTCTCCTGCATTGTACGTGGATTCTTTACTGCTGAGCCACTGGGGAAGGCAGAAGTAAGATCCTATGTATAGACTAATTATGTTGGACTGCATCTACCTGCTTTTTCATTACATGTAAAGGGAAACATTGGGTATTGATTCTTCTTATCAAGAAATGCATTGTCAACAAAACAACTTTGATGCTTAATAATTATTTATCAACATTTAGTATTTATTTATGTTTTTTAACTGTAGCATATTAATAATGACTGTAGGAATGCCCTGGTGGTCTAGTAGTTAAGAGTTCACCTTTCAGGGGATGGGGTGCATGGGGTCCCTGGTTGGGGAGCTAAGATCCCACATACTGTGAGGCCAAAAAACCAAAACATAAAGCAGAAAAAATACTGTAACAAATTCAATAAAGAATTTAAAAATCTGCCACATAAAAAAATATAATTGTAGTAACTCAATTCAGAAGAACTTTGGAAAGTTACATATGTGTTTTTGTAGTAATTTAATAGGACAGGATGGAGAAGGAAATGGCAGCTCACTCCAGTGTTCTGGCCTAGAGAATCCCAGGGATGGGGGAGCCTGGTGGGCTGCCATCTCTGGGGTCACACAGAGTCGGACACGACTGAAGTGACTTAGCAGCAGCAGCAGCAGCAATAGGACAGGACACGACTTGGTGACTGAACAAAAACAATAGGATAGGAGAACAATAAAAGGTTTACAATTATAAAAATAAAGTAACAATTTTATTTTTAAATGTCCATATTTATAATTTACTGGTTATCATTACAATGTCCTTTGCAACTATTTAAATTTATAATAATTGTTTTAGATGTCAACCTAAAAATGTTCAAGAAGTACATAGTTTAAAAAAATTCTTTTTCAGGGTACACTGGCAAAAATATTGACTAACAATTCTGGAAAGAATGTGTAATAAGTCCTTACCTAATCACTTCTATTAAATAAGGTAGTGGATTCTTTCCCCCTAACTTCATCTCCTCTCACTAACCTCAGCTCTATACTGATTACCATGTGCTCCTTGGAAGAACAAAAGCATTCTAATTTCGAGATCCCATGAGATCCCAGCTTAAACTTCAACCATTCGAAAGTCTAGTAATAGAGAACGCAGTCCATGGGGTCGAAAAGAGTCAGACACAACTGAGTGACTAAGCAACAATAGAGAATGGAAAGCTGGCTACCCTGGGTTTTAGAAATTCCATTTTAAATAAAAGAAGTAGGGCTTCCTAGAGGTCTGGTGGTTAAGAATCTGCCTGCCAATGCAAGGAATATGGGTTCAGTCCCTTGTCTGGAAAGATCCCACTGCCACGAGGCAACCAAGCCCGAGAGCCACACTACCACGTTCACGTGCTGCAGCCACTGAAGCCCAGGCGCCTAGAGCTCATGCTCTGCAGCGAGAGAAGCCTGCACACCACAACTAGAGTAGCCCTCATTTGCCGCCAGTTAGAAAGCTCCAATGGAGCCACAAAGACCCAACGCAGACAAAAATAGATAAATAAATTATAATTAAAGCTTGGCAGTAAACTTTACTCCTTAGAAATTTAAGGTTTCAGATAGAAAATTGCAACTATAGAATTTATTCACTTTAAGAAGGCAGAGGTGTCTCTTTAATGTGTTAGACCACATCAAGCTCACTTGGGGGAGAAAGGTGGATTTTTTTTTTCCATGATGCCCAAAGTCAGAGGTTCATATTTTTTCAGAAAACAAAAATATTTCCAGTGTTAAGTCACATGAAAACCTCTCCTTGAAAATGCTTTGGTGTTCTAAGTTATATGTCTAATTCTTGGGTTTGAACTATTAATTATTTATGAGAGTTAATATTAATGACAAATAACCATACAAGTTAAATGTCAGCAATAAGTGTGTTAATAAAAAGTATTCAAAACTTTTTACTGGCAAATGAAGTCAATTCCTTTCATTATTTTCTGAATTCAAAAAGGTTAAAGAATGTGGCCACCCTGCTGTATGAGTTGACAATGCTCACAAGCAAGTGAACAAGTGAACATAGGGCCTTATCGTAATAAATACAGATTTATACCTTGAGAATCTGAATCAAATTCTCATTCAGTTGCTATTAGTTCTACCTTTAAAATAAATGGATCTAGATGTAATACTGCAAATTACTATTTTATATTTAAGTGATTGGAACTACTTTTGGAGGAATAATGATATTCTAATATTAACTAATTAACATTAAGTTCCTTCATAATTCTAAGAAGTTATCTAAGTATTCTTTGTTTCAGAAGCCTCAAAAGACAAACAGCATTGTCAAATTTTCTTTTGGGAATCATATATCTAAGTATATATTATTATGAGATTAAGGTTATTCAATGACTTGCCAANTTTTGGAGGAATAATGATATTCTAATATTAACTAATTAACATTAAGTTCCTTCATAATTCTAAGAAGTTATCTAAGTATTCTTTGTTTCAGAAGCCTCAAAAGACAAACAGCATTGTCAAATTTTCTTTTGGGAATCATATATCTAAGTATATATTATTATGAGATTAAGGTTATTCAATGACTTGCCAACGATCAAAATATTTCTATTGGATTTTTAAAAATAACAAATTTTTAGTTCTTTGCAGGCTCAGAAATTTGGGGGATGACATAAGATATTTTTGAATATTGGCTGAGTGTTGATTGCCTTTAATTCACTAGTTTTCCTGGACAGTTACAGATTCACAGTCAAGAGGCAAAGAAGTAGAATTTGAGGGCATTGGAAGCTGAGGTGCTGAATGGGATCACATGGTTAGGTGGTGGTGTCTTAGATTAGGTATAAGGGAGCTGCATATGACGAGGCAATTTCTATCCAACACTAACACGTGGCTTGCAGAGGTGAAATATGCCGGGGCAATGGCACCACTGTGAGCAGTGATTCTCATACTTTAACATGTTTATGAATCACCTGAAAGTGTTAGCTGCTCAGCTGTATCCAACTCTGCACCCTCATGGACTGTAGCCCACCAGGCTCCTGTGTCCATGGGATTATCCAGGCAAGAATACTGGAGTGGGTTGCCATTTTCTTCTCCAGGGGATCTTCCTGACTCAGGGATCAAACCCAGTTCTCCTGCAGGTAGATTCTTTACTGTTTGAGCCATCGGATCTCATTAAAATCAGATTTTTCTCAGCAAATTTGAGTGTGAGGCCTGATATTCTGCATTTCTAATAAGCTCCCAGGAGACACTGATCCTGCTGGAATACTGTAGGTAGCAAAACTTTAGAGCACTGATACTGTTCTTTCATTCTAGAGGTGGCCAACAGTTGGAGGCCCAGGATCTCTCAAGTTGGCTGTCAAGCAGCTAAAAGAATGGAAAATTATTCAACCTCTAAGGGACCTATTATCTCCTTCTGTAAAATTACAGATCTGGACCAGGTGATGGGTCAGGTTCCTTCGGAACTATAAAACTTAAGGAGTTAAGATAATTCTTATTTTTATTTTGGCTGCTGCTCTCTGCATTTCCCCTCATAAATGGTTAGCAAAAATTGGAAAAATGTTTTATTGCATTGTACTCCCAAAGGTCATCACGGAGTGTGCCGTGTGCTCTTTGAGCCAAAATGATACCTGTTTTTCATGTCACTTTCCACATTCTTCTCTCATGATTCTTAGAACACTAATCAGATTTCTATTTTGCTTTAAGAATTCTTATGACTACTGAATCTGTCTGTGGGTTAGTTTTCTGTTGCCCAAATAAAAATGTAGTTCCTATTATTTCACATTTTTCAGAGAAGCTGTAATATTTGTAAATAGAGTGTGTTCCTTTAATTAGAACCAATTTCAAACACTGCACCACTGCTAAGCAGCAATGGCTGGTATGATTTCAAAGGGCATTTAACAGTGAACAAATTCTTTCCCTTTCTGAATAGAATTTGAGTCAGCTGCTTCCTGTTTATTCCCACTATCAACATCTTTATTCAGAACTTAACATTAACTCTTGTCCAGGCTACTTTGCTAATCTACCAACTGGTGTTTCACTCTATAATTATTGCAATTCAGCCCTGTCAGAGCAATGTTCCCAAATTTCAACAAAGTGCATGCCACTTCTAGTCAAAATTCTGTGATGAGTTCTTATTCAACACCTTCATGCTTTGGGGTCAATCTGCCTTTTCCAGGTTCCCATTTCTTCCCTTAATCAAGTATTTTCTACATATCTACAGCTCTGATTACATATCTCCTCTACCTGGTATACTTTCTTTTATAAAACCCTACTCCATTCTTTAAGACCTATTGTAAATTCCAATTCTTGCCTAAAGTGTTCCCTGATTCTTCCACCAAGAAGTTGAACTCATATAGCACACTCTTCCTTACACCTGCCTCCCTATATTATAACCTCTACATACGGCTCCTCACTGCCCTCCATTATACAGTTCTTGGGCTTCTGTAGTACATCTTAATTATCTTTGTAACTTTCATAATGCTTTTTAAATTCTCCATATCTGTTCAAGAAAAGAGTGAATATATAATATGGGCTAAGTATTCATCTATGGGTCAAGATACTCAGAAACTGCAGCATTAGTCTTATGTAGTGTTTATTTTGAACAAATTACATAATCTCTGTGATCTAGTATTCATATATATATATATATATGAAGGTAAAGGATTTCTAGTACATTTTTTGCTCACTTAATGGATATAAAGCACTATACTACATGCTAGAGAAGAGAGAGAACTTTCAACTTTCTGGATAATGAAATATTGTCATAGGATTATTGGAATTAGGAAATATTGTCATTGTGTATTTCAGATTGAACTAACGTTCAAAAATTTGCTAAAAATTTCTGTTAATTCAGAATATACAAAGGTGAATAATTTTTATTTCATATTCTACAGATGTAACGCAATTATACTGGCTTCACAGTTTATTATTAAACTCAGAAGTGGCCACAGGACTGGAAAAGATCAGTTCTTATTCCAATCCCAAAGAATGGCAATGCCAAAGAATGTTCAAACTACTGCACAATTGCACTCATTTCACATGCTAGCGAGGTAATGCTCAAAATCCTTCAAGCTAGGCTTCAACAGTATGTGAACTGAGAACTTCCAGATGTATAAGCTGGATTTAGAAAAGGCAGAGGAACCAGAAATCAAAGGGTTAATATTTTCTAAAGAATAAGTAGAATTTCTTCCTTAAGTTTCCACAAGCACTGCCTTAGGAATGCTCCCATTACTGTCTATTATGGTTGGAGATCATTAAAACTGTCCTGTGTAAGATACAGTGTACATTAATTATTTTCTTAAAACATGAAAGCAAAATAATCTATAATTATTATAGGATTTGTGAACTTTGGGCACATACCAAATTGATTTTCTGTGCTCAGTAAAAGTCAACATGATGGTCAGGAATTTTCAGCTTCAGAAAATTAACCCTTTTAGGATACTAGTTTGGTCTACTAGTACAATATTATAATAATTGTAATAACTTTAAAAAACAAGCCTTGAGAAATTTTGTTGCATAATTAAAAGCAATGAGCTATAACTAATATATAATACTATAAAGCTTTAGATTAATAGAAAATTAAAAGATCTTAGCCTAACATAATTTTCAATATTAATATATCTTCCAGTCAACCAGAACATATAACTTTTAAGTAGTTCTAACTATAAATATAGTCATTTAAATCAATAAGCTTTTTAAAAAATTGCTTGAGAAATCTGTTAACTATAGAAGAATTCTCCCATCTTTGTCTACCAATCCTAGTTTAAGAAAAAAACAATATTATAATTTTCTAAGGAATATTTTCTATGATATTCNCTGACATTCATGTCTGCAGGATCTCAGAAAGGAGATTGAAAAGTAAATAACTAAAGATGGTATCCAGGAACTTCTCTGCTGGTTCAGTGCTTAAGAATCTGCCTTGCAATGTAGGGGATGCAGGTTCCATCCCTGGTCAGGGAACGAAGATCCCACATGCTATAAAGCAACTAAACCTACAGGCAGCAACTACTGAGCCTGCACACTCTGGCGCCCAGGGGCCCAAACTAGAGAGTCGGTGTGCCATAAGGACAAATAAATATTTTTAAAAAAGAAAGAAGATGATATCCAAATAAGTAACTACAGTTAAAGTGATCATGCTATAGGATTCTTCAGCTGAAAATGACTTTCTACCTGGTTAGCTTGTTTGTAAAAAACAGCCAAGGCATTCCCAAGGCTGACATTCGGTGGAAAGCATCCTCCTAAGTGCTTACTGACTAATCTGCTGTCAGTAGAACTAAAAACAAAGCATCAGAGAAAGTAGCATCTTCCTGTATTTGAGTTCCTTGTGATTACCTGTCTCTTATACACATCAGATGTGTATAAGAGACAGCTATAAAGCTTTAGATTAATAGAAAATTAAAAGATCTTAGCCTAACATAATTTTCAATATTAATATATCTTCCAGTCAACCAGAACATATAACTTTTAAGTAGTTCTAACTATAAATATAGTCATTTAAATCAATAAGCTTTTTAAAAAATTGCTTGAGAAATCTGTTAACTATAGAAGAATTCTCCCATCTTTGTATACCAATCCTAGTTTAAGAAAAAAACAATATTATAATTTTCTAAGGAATATTTTCTGTGATATTCTTTTCTCTAGATACCTATAAATTCTTCAATTGAGGTTATGGAAAATGTATGTCTATAGAGAAATTAAAACTGTCAGACTTAATATCCATTATATGCATTTGAGACCCCTATTTTGTCATAATATTCACTACTTTCTTAATATTCCTGATATTTTTTTCATGCCAGGAGTTAATCAGTGTGAAAATCAAGGAAGATTTGAATGTGTTCTTAACCCTTAGGTTACATACTCTAATGCTATTCTCTTCTCTAAGTGTCTTTTTCAAAAGATATAAGCACACAACTTGGACTGCTTTAAATGGTCTAGGTTGAAATAAATATAAATATTATCTCTATTTATCCATGGAATTACCTCTCTGACATACTTGTGGAATATAATACAGCCTGACTGCAAGATCATGATTCTATTCTCAGAGTGATATTTACCCAGTTACTCACTGTAAAACAAGAGTGTTAACAACAAACCAAGAAACCAGGTTTTTCATGCATGGTCTTTATATTACTTTAGAAAAGCCTATGGGAGGACTTCCCTAGTGGTCTAGTGGTTAAAAATCTACCCTGCAATGCAGGGGATGCAGGTTTGATCCCTGTTTGGGGAACTAAGATCCCACAATCTGCAGAGCAACCAAGCCCAAGTGCTCCAGAGCCTGCACTCAAAGATCTCCCCCTGCTGCAACTAAGACCCAAGGCAGCAAACCCCCTCCCCAAATGTATCTCCATGGGCTTTCTAGGTGGCATTAGTGATAAAGACTGGGGAGGGAAATGGCAACCCACTCCAGTGTTCTTGCCTGGAGAATCCCAGGGATGGCAGAGCCTGATGGGCTGCTGTCTCTGGGGTCGCACAGAGTTGGACATGACTGAAGCGACTTAGCAGCAGCAGCAGCAGTGATAAAGAACCCACCTGCCAATGCAGGAGACATAAGAGACTTGGGTTTGAACCCTGGGAAGATTCCCTGGAGGAGGGCATGGCAACCCATTCCACTATTCTTGCCTGGAGAATCCCATGGACTGAGGAGCCTGGCAGGCTGCAGTTCATGGGGTCACAAAGAGCTGAACATGACTGAAGTGACTTAGCATGCATGCACACACACATGGTTCCTGAAGAGAGAGCTGAAGTTGCAAGACTGTGGAAAAGCATGTAAAATATGATAACAAAGACTGATGTCCAAATATTCTCTTGTGCTTTTTTTTCTTTCTTTTTTTTTTAATTTACTTTACAATATTGTACTGGTTTTGCCATACATCAGTATGAATCCGCCACGGGTATACACGTGTTCCCCATCCTGAACCCCCCTCCCTCTCTTGTGATTTTACCAAAAGTTCTATTAGCTTTTGCCATCCACCTTATGTCATGAGTATTTGTAATCTGAACATGTAAACACCAGATCAGAAACACTGAGGTCTGGTGGAGTGCTCTCCAGAGTGTGGCATGAGTACTGCTGGCACCATACAAGAAAATATCAGGGGGTATATTAACAACATTTTGTATCTTACTAGATACACACTTATCTTAAAGTTCCGCTTATTACTTTATAATTATTCCTCCTTGGGTCAAGCTTCCTTTTCATACAAATTTAAGCTTAAAAATTGAGTTCATTAGCTTCTGACAAAAGTCAGATGGAGATTTGGGATTTTCTGGTAAGTGGAAGTGAGGTGGGAAGCTCAGTCATTAACTAGCTGAATCACCGTACCCAAGTCAGACTTTTTTGTGCATCTATTTCTTATTTGTAAAGAGACTGTTGCTCTTTCCCTGCAAGAAGTCATCTGCGGCCTCCTGAACAACCGTGGCTAAGATTAAGGTCCTGAGGCCTTGGCAGCAAGGAGAAACTGCTGAAACAACGGAGGACCTCAAGGTGGCGCTGTATCAGGGGCACGTCGCTAAAGCGATAGGTGGTGAGGCTTCCAAACTCTCTAAGACCTGAGTGAGTGAGTGAGTGAGTGAATGAAGTCGCTCAGTCGTGTCCGACTCTTTGCGACCCCGTGGACTGTAGTCCGCCAGGCTCCTCTGTCCATGGGATTCTCCAGGCAAGAATACTGGAGTGGGTTGCCATTTCCTTCTCCAGGGGATCTTCCCAGCCCAGGGATCGAACCTGGGTCTCCTAGTAAATCCACCGCCCATGTTCTCACTGTTGTTAACCAGACTCAGAAAGTGAACCTCAGGAAATCTCTCAGGGCAAGAAGTATAAATCCCTGGATCTGTGCCATGCACCACTGCTTCAACAAGCAGGAAGAGAACCTGAAGACCAAGAAGCAGCACTGGAAGGAGCAGCCGTACCCACCGCAGAAGTACACAGTCAAGGCCTGAGCATACGATCGTCAATAAAGCTTGAATAAACTGGCAAAAATAAAGATTGTTGGGGGTGACCTCTAAGATCCTCTCTGGCACACCACCGTTAGATGATATGTTCTCTGTCTAACGCACTGTAAGTATGCTAATCCTTGTAAAACAAAAGTAAGCACTGTAAGACTTTACACAAGATGTGCTCACTTAAACTAGTCAGAGAAATTCATGGACCTGATGTGGATGTTTTTGAGGTTAAAACACCCTGCTGCTGCTGCTGCTGCTGCTAAGTGGCTTCAGTCATGTCTGTCTCTGTGAGACCCCAGAGATGGCAGCCTACCAGGCTCCTCTGTCCCTGGAATTCTCCAGGCAAGAACACTGGAGTGGGTTGCCATTTCCTTCTCCAATGCATGAGAGTGAATAGTGAAAGTGAAGTCGCTCAGTCATGTCTGACTCTTCGCGACCCCATGGACTGCAGCCCACCAGACTCCTCTGTCCATGGGATTTTCCAAGCAAGAGTACTGGAGTGGGATGCCATTGCCTTCTCTGGAAACACCCTACATTAGATCAATCCTTTGAAAGGATTGACTAGAACAATCCTTTGAAAATCTGGAGATAGACTTGATTTGGCTTAGTAACACTTTTTTTTTTTTGTACATGGGAGGGATTCCAGGTATCTTTAGATTCTCTCATCTACATGGTGGCCAAACAGCAGAGAGTTTTATGTGCCATATTTCACATGTGTGAGTATCATCCTAATCTGAGAGTAAGAAGTCTGGGAATCCATGATGCAGTCAGATGAAAGAGTTGAATAAAATCAGTTATAGAAGAAAAATACATGTTTATTATATGGAGAAAAAGATAGACAAATACTAACATAAAGGTAAAGAGTTGCCTTTTACAAAACAGGAGGAACCTAAAGCTTTATGATTATATAAAATAGTTGGCCTGGTTTCTGGTTTTAATTTTTCACTCTGAAAATAGAAAACATGCTAACAAGATGACCATTTTCAGAGGTAGTAAAATTTGACTCACAAATTAGCACTATGTGCCTGTACTAAACTGTCTTGAATTAGTTCTGTACACAATAGCTATAGAATACCAGTTAAACCCAAAACTTGACCTGGAGTACCAGAGAGCATTTAATGGAGAAAATCTCTACCAAGTAATACTTTCATGGCTAGGCTCCTTGATATCTAGAATCTTCTCCATAGTTTTAGAAATAACCCAAAGGGACAGGAGTTGCTGTCCCTTTGTCTTCCTGAAGATTACCTATCATTACATCTGAACTTGCTTAAAAAGAAATTAGATTAACCAATTAGATTGTGAGGTGAAATAGAGGAAATTTGGTGATGATGAAGTTTGTGAATATTTGAACTAATAAGCAGTTTGAAAATGATCAAATTAAGGACTAAAGTCCTTTCACTTGCTATTTGGAATGCTAATTTCATCTATTTAATCTATTCAACTCAACAAACAAATGAACAAACACTAACAAAACCAATATAATCTTTTTTTTTTTTTTTTTTGTGTAGAAATAGATCTGCTTGTGATAGTGCAAAAAAGTAGAAAAGATGCTATGGCTGAAAAATTTTTCCTATGATCTCTAAAAGGGCATATTCATTGAGCACATCAAAACACACAATACATAAATACAGAGATTGGGTCTCTGGAATACCAACAACTTCATTATCTGTTGCAGTTTCAAGGGCCTCTTAGAAAATGTGGCTTCACAATTCGTTAGCTTGTCCAATTGTTAAAAATATCTTTAAGTATGCATTCTCAATCTGCAGTAATAATTTGAAGTTTGTCATTCTTAATTACAGTGGGGCTCTGAACTCTAGGAAAGATAGAGACTCTGTGTGGAGCTGCTCCGGACTTCGGCTCCATCACTGCTGACTCAGTCTCCTCCTCAGAATAGCAGCCAGTCTCTGCCTGGTCTCATTGACTGAAGACGGTCGACCCCGGGGAGGATGTGGCTGGGGGACTGTGGGCAAACCTGAGCTGCTGACCCTGTTGGGCTGAGAAAGGGCTGGAGAAGTGGTGGGCTTCAACACTCCAGGCAGGCCAGGGATTTTGATTACTTTCTCAGAGTGCAGTCTTGCAAGCCTTCTCTCTCCCTGACCACTCCCAGCTGCAGCAGAGGAGGTTAGGCTGCCCTGGCTGAGGGAGCACGGTGACAGCGGCAACTGTCCACTCAGCTTCCTGAGCTCCAGGAGTTGTTCTCTGGCTTGACTCAAAGCCTCCGTCAGTTCAAAGCGTTCTTCACACTCTCTACGCACTGTTTCCTGAAGAAAAGTGTTCTGAAATGAGAAAAAGGAAAGAAAAAGCTGCCATAGTTCTTAATAGTGTACATATGGACAGTTATTGGCAATATAAATTGATAATTGAACTGGAAATCAGAGGTCTGTGTTCTCTGACAGGGACAAATGAGTCAAAAATGCAAATGGTTTGTGAATATGGAAAGAACTTTAAGAGAATATTTGGTTCAACCCTTGCAGTTTGCAGAAGAGGAATCAAGAGTCAGGGTCATTCAGATGTTAGTGGTCCTGGAACCCAGAATGCCTGCTTCAGTAGGGTTTCAACTCCTCTGTGCCTGAGACAGTCTGTCCTGCACATGTGATGTCTAATAAATATCTGTAGTGTCATTATGCTATTGTATAATGAAGGGAAACTGCAGTACATAAGACAGATAAAAATTGCTTAAATTAGAAAATTGAGAGAATAAAATATATCAGCTTTAGCATTTAGATAATAAAATCAGTGATTTAATGTGATGCTTTCTCAGAACTTAAATATACTGATGATTTGCTCTTTTGTGAGATATATATCAAAATGAAGAACAAAATCTGCTTTGAACTTCATTCAGCAATCACATATCAAGTTACTAGAAGCTATAGTGGTTGTAGTTCCTGCTCTCAAGAAGTTTGCACCATTGAAAGTTTGAGTAGAGCTGCTTCTTACATTCCCAACAGAGGCTGGAGCCAAGAGTAGAAGCAATGGGGATTAAAGAGATGGAAGAATTTTTTAGTAGCCAGAGCTGTCTAAGGATACTCTGAAGGGTTGAATCTCACTTGACTGGGAAGTACTGGAGCAAATTTAAACTTCAAATATGTGACTAGACGAGAGATCATTACAACTTCTTCAAATATTGAGACTCTACATTTCTAGTTGAAGAATGATAGCCATCTTTCACCTATGGAATTCATCAAAATTACTTCAAGCTCCGTGGTAAAAATTGGGTCTTGGATCTCCCTAATATCCTGACATTCATGTCTGCAGGATCTCAGAAAGGAGATTGAAAAGTAAATAACTAAAGATGGTATCCAGGAACTTCTCTGCTGGTTCAGTGCTTAAGAATCTGCCTTGCAATGTAGGGGATGCAGGTTCCATCCCTGGTCAGGGAACGAAGATCCCACATGCTATAAAGCAACTAAACCTACAGGCAGCAACTACCGAGCCTGCACACTCTGGCGCCCAGGGGCCCAAACTAGAGAGTCGGTGTGCCATAAGGACAAATAAATATTTTTAAAAAAGAAAGAAGATGATATCCAAATAAGTAACTACAGTTAAAGTGATCATGCTATAGGATTCTTCAGCTGAAAATGACTTTCTACCTGGTTAGCTTGTTTGTAAAAAACAGCCAAGGCATTCCCAAGGCTGACATTCGGTGGAAAGCATCCTCCTAAGTGCTTACTGACTAATCTGCTGTCAGTAGAACTAAAAACAAAGCATCAGAGAAAGTAGCATCTTCCTGTATTTGAGTTCCTTGTGATTACAGTCAGAACTCCATTCGATTCCAAATTTGGTAATCAAAATTGAAGAATATGGAGCAATTCCAGATTAACAGTGGCACACTAATATTCTATAAAATCAGCGGCATGTCTGGGTCAAACAAACTCTCATCATTTACATATATTAGCAGTAGACATACATGATCCACATATTCACTTTTTTTTTTTTAAAAAATAATAGGGGTTAGTTACTCAATTTCAGTTAAAATTTTTTTTTTTTTTTAGGGACAGGAGACCAAGGATGGTGTTTGTGGCTTTATCATCTGGTTCTCCTTAACTCTTCCTGAAATACTTGTTGAAAAGGCAGGAGAAGGAGGGCTAGAGAAGAGGTTAATTAAAGTGCCTTGTTAGGTGTCCTCATTTTCTGTTCCCAACAATTATGTTTGACCAAGAAAGACACTGAAGCCCATACTTGCTTTGTAATTTGCTGAGAGTAACCCAGCTTTGAAATGGTGGGGCCCCTGCTTGCTGCTAGAGCTAGCTCCAAGCTGCTTATGCCTAAATTAAGGGTCTAATTAATTATATCAAGCAGGCAGAGGCCATTTTGTTCCAGAACAATGAAGCAATAAAAAACAGTAAGACATTGCATCTGGTTTTGTCCAACTTTTCTAAATTTAAACTTTCTTTTAAAAAGAAAAAGCATCAATGCATTTTGTTCTTTGTCTACTAGTAGAGTAAGCAGGCAAAATGTATTGAAGTGGTTAGATTTATGAGGCCTTAAATAAATTAGTATAGAAATTTCCTCGGATAAGAAAGCTATGGGAAAGAGTTAATTTTATTTAAATATATAAAAGAAAAAAAATTATAGAAGTTAACAAGGTGGTCAATAAATGGGTGACATGAATAAAAGGTGCACAGATATGGAAGGATAAAGTGGTGGATGATATGACAACAAGGGCTCTCATTAAAAGGAAAACAAAACTCAATCCATTTACAAAATTAAATTCAAATCTCAAAGGAAAGGAGTAGTACTCTGCGGAAAACATCTTTAAAGGAAGTTACTCAAAAGCCATTTCAGGCAAGTGACACTCCATTGAAGGAGAAAATGAAAAGGTGGAGTGAACCCAAAGATGTCCCAGTAACAAGTACAGTGGGAGCAAAGTACCTGCCAACTCCAGACTGAATTTTGGAAGCGCTGCTGACCACCTTGGTCTGGGGCCCACTGCTCTGGAACTCATCCTTCTTTGAGGCTATTTGCTTCCAGAACAAAGGACAAATTCTCTTTCTTTTATTATTCCCCAAATTGGGAGAACCTCTAAACTGAGAATAGGATCCAAAGATAGGTCTACTATTTTGTCTTTGTTGTAAACACTAAGAAATCTCAGATGAATCTCACAATATCTGTATCTCCTCTGTCACTTAATATTACCACCTTCTTTAACATTTAGATTATAACTCAGTTTTGTGGTTCAGGTGTTAGAATTTATTCAATTGTGGAATAAATAAATGAAATAGAACACATCAAGTTTGGGGGATTGCTGTTTCAGAGTTGGAGTGTATGTGACAGGGCATGACAGGAGCACACATGGATGTGGCCAGAGTCAGTGAGACACTTTAGTGGGAAGTTCCATATGTGAAAAATAATCATTACTTGTGGGTAGATGGGATTGCTGATGTTTTTGTCAGGTTAGGTTGTTGTGGAATTTTAATATGTATTTTCATATTATACAACATGGGAAAATATCTAAGATGGAACATGTTCAGTAAGACTGAAAATCATGGGCAAATACAAGAATAATCAGTGAAGCTACAGCATTCTAAAAGTTTTAGGTAAAAGCATCTTTGGACATATTTTAATATGGCAAAATAGTGTTATCACTGGATTGCAACTAAACTGTAAGTTAAAATGGAAAAGAAGGCATGAGTCAGATGAAGAGGGGCAGTGGGTTTTCCAGGCAGAGTGGGCAGTGATGCAAAATGCCTGGCAGTGAGAGAGGGAGAGTCACATCTTGGGAAGATACATGGCTTAGTATGACTCCAGGGCAGAGTGCAGAGAACTGGAGAGACCAGGACTGAGGCAGGGAGAGCAAGCCGGATCAGATCAAGGATGATTTTGACAACCTGCTAATAGTAGAGTTTTAACTCAATTCTGAGGGCCATATGCAGTCTTGAAAGATTTATTTAAGCAGGGGCTGGCATGGTCAAATTTACAATAAAGAAAGATCCCTTTGCCAGTTCTGTAGAAAGTAGCCCTGAGTGGGGAGGGATAGGAAGAAGGAAGGATAGGAGGTCAATTTTCATGCAGCGTGTTCATATCCCAAGTGCCCCTTGGTCGGGGTGGTCTAGGAGAAGGGAAGCTAGCATTCCTGAGTCCTTAACCCATGCCAATTGGATGAGAACATTATCTATAGATATACCTAGAACATTTTCAGATGATGGCCACGCTGAACAGACTTAAAATATGGCTTAATTGCACTCCTACTGGGAAAATAAATGTCAAAATGAAAATATAAATTAGCTCACCATCTGTATGAAATTTCTAGTATTAAAAAAATGGTCAATTTCCCCCACTCTTTGTAATGTAAGAATGGTTTATTTTTATGTTTGTTTTCTTCTTTATCCTTAGAGACAGCTGGATTGCTTTCAATTCCAAACACAGTGGAAGAAGCAAGGCAAGGCTTTGCTGGATAACTTGATCATTCTGAAGGTGAGAATTCCATTTGTGATGGCAATCCACTGTATTTGGCATAATTTGGAGGGAACATGCCAGGAAAGCAAGTTCTCAGTGAAGAAGCAGCACAGATGGGTGTCTTTGTTCATGCTTTATACCCATTGAGGTCTAAACCAGTCATGCAGTGATCAGATTACAGTTTCCACCAACCCAAACTAGATCTCTCCCAGGGTGAGTGGGTGGCTGGCCAACTGGGTGGGGAGCTAAGGTGAAAGGAGACTTTGTGGAAAAGGTGTGGAAAACAGAAAGATGAGTGGGTGTTAGCAAAGGATGTGCCCATCCTTCCATTTAAGACTTGTGTTCAACTAATCTGATCAGCCAAAACACTGCAGGAAAACAGTGGAAATTGCCTTTTGGTAAGGCAGGGAGGAGAATCTGAATAAATTTCCAGGAAAGAAGCAAAATGGATGTTAGGCGGGTTGTTCTTAAAATTGTTCTCTATGCTTGCAAACATAATGGACACCGTGAAATAACCATGGCAGACATACTAAAACAGAAGAAGAGACGGAGGGCGATAGTCCCTTGAACTGATAGCCTTCAAGAGCAGATTTTAGAACGGAGAGGAAGAGGCCATGAAGACATAGTGTTCAGGATTTACTTTCTAAGTCAGTAAGCTAATTTTAGTTGAGACTTAATTAACATTAATTAGATACAACAAAAACAGTTTCTCCATATTTTTCTCATTCTGTCAAATTTTTGGCATCCATATTCCATACCAGGGCTGACTCTCTAACACGTGAAAGACAGTTTTGCCTGGATCTTCCTCTCCATGACTGGAGACCCTTGGTCTGAGGCCCCTATCCCTCAGAATAGCCCCTCTCCACCCACCACCCCATCTGCCTCTGTTCCCTGTGAAGCTGGAAGGCAGAGAGCCTCCATTTACCCCTTTACTCTTTGGAAGACACTTCAGTGTTCTCTTTATTAGGTTCAAGTTGAGTAGTTCTCATTTTTGAGAACTACTCACTTTTTAATTGACTCACTTTGGTTTCTCATAAATGGAGTTACCAGAGAAACGTGTGCCATTTTTCTCTACATCAAATAAATATACAAACAAATGCATATCCTAAAACTAGGCATATTCTTCTTGCAGAAAAGCTATTTATGTTTTCAAATGTATGTATTCCTAAAATTTAATCTTAGAATTTACATAAACCCATCCTTACCAGATGTGTTAGTAACATTTCCTAAATAAATAGGCCTCTTTTTTTAAAAAAAATAGGCTTTACATTTGGAGCTTCCCTGGTGGCTCAGATGGTAAAGAATCTGCCTGCAATGCAGGAGACCCGGGTTCGATCCCTGGGTTAGGAAGATCCCCTGGAGAAGGAAATGGCAACGTAGTCCAGTATTCTTGTCTGGGAAATCCCATGGATAGAGGAACCTGGTGGGCTATAGTCCATGGGGTCTCAAAAGAGTTGGACATGACTTAGCAATTAAACAACAGCAACAACAAATGGAGAGGCTACTCTAGATCTCCAGGAGCATATGCATTTTATTAACTTTCAACAATTCAAAATTGAATTTCAAAACCTATCTGAAATAAATACTTCTTGTACAGGAGATTGTGAGTCTAAGTTGCAGGCTCCCTTCTTTAGACACTTTCATTCCTTAGAGTCCTTGCCAGACTCTTCCTGTTTCCCTCCCACCTCACTAGATGTTCCCTCTCCATCACCTTTGCCCCAGTCTCCTCCTCCTCCCAGCCTCTCAGAGTTGGCACATTCTCAACCCTCCTCTATTGCCCCATGCCCTGGGTGACCTCATTTAGTTCCAAGGCTTAGGATGTGTGGATATCTCTGAAATCAGTATCTCTCCTCAGTCTTCCTTGAACATATTGTCCATTCAACACCTCTATTTGGATATCTAACAGATATGTTAAGGTTAACACGTCCCAAATCAAATTTTTGATATTCCTCCCAATTGTATTCCTTAACTAGTGTTTTCCATCTTAGTAATGGCACTTTCCTTCACTCAGTTGTTGAGACACCAAACTTTGGCGTTATCTTTGACCCCTCTTACCCTTCTTCATCATCTCACCCATCAGCAACTTCTGTTACCTCCACCTAGGAAATATATACCAAATATATACCAAATCTGGCCAATTGTCACTTCCTTTATGATGATGACCAACAATGCTTTTCTAGACCTTTTCAAGGACCTTGTAATAGGTCTTTCTGCTTTCATTTTGCCCTGCCCTCTTCAACCTATTTTCCACACAGTAGTCAGAGTGATTCTCTAAAAATAAGTCAAATCATGTCACTCCCTTGTTCAACATTGCCAGGCAGCTTTTCACCACACTTAGAAAACAATCCAAAGTCTTTTTAAAAAATTATTTATTGTTGGTTGTACTGGTTTTTCACTGATGTGCATGGGCTCTCTCTAGTTGTAGTGAGCAAGGGCTACTCTCTAGTTGTGGAGTGAGGGCCTCTCATTGTGGTGGCTCCTCCTGTTGTGGAGCACAGGCTCTAGGGTGCCTGGGCTTTAGTAGTTGGGCACACAGACTCAGTAGTTGTGGCTCCTGGGCTTAGTTGCTCCACAGTATGTGGAATCTTACTGGATCATGGATTGAACCTGTGTTCTCTGCAATGGCAGATGGATTCTTATCCACTGTGCCACCAGGGAAGTCCAACAACCCAATGTCTTCATTGTTTTTCAGTCGCTAAATCTTGTCCGACTCTACAGCTCCTGACTGAAGCACATCAGGCTCCTCTGTCTTCCACTGTCTCCTGGAGTTTGCTCAAATTCATGTCCATTGAGTTGGTGATGCTATCTAACCATCTTATCCTCTGTCACCCCCTTCTCCTTTTGCCTTCAGTCTTTCCCAGCATCAAGGTCTTTTCCAATGAGTTGGCTCTTCACATCACGTGGTCAAAGTATTGGAGCTTCAGTTTCAACATCAGTCTCTCCAATGAATATTCAGAGTTGATTTCCTTTAGGATTTACTGGTTTGATTTCCTTGCAGTCCAAGGGACTCTAAGAAGAGAAGCCAAAGTTGGAAGATGTCCAAAGTCTTTAATGCCTTCAAAGATTCCACATGAATTGGCCCCTCCAACCTTGCTTCCTACCATGCCTCCTTGCTCACTAAGCTCCAGCAATGCTTGCTGACTTCCTTGTGGTTTCTCAAAGGTTCCCGGGATGCTTCTTGCCACAGGGCCTTTGCACTTTCTATTCACTCTGTCTGGAATGTTCTTTTTCTTACTTCAGGTCTGCTTGAATATTATCTTCTCAGAGAGACTTCTGATCATTCCATCGAATATAACACTTCATATATATGTAGGTGTGTGAGTATATATCTATTCTGCTTCAGTAGAAGAAGATTAAGAAAGAAAAACAACCAGCTGTATTAGGTTGGATGTAGATTCTGTGGGTTCGCTGAAGAGTACTTCTTCTGTTTGGACTTGAAGAATAAACAGAAATGTTTCAGGTAACTGTTCCTAAAATTTAAGCTAGAATCTGCTTTGTCTTTATTTTAAAAATTTCTCTAATCTTAAAAAATATCTCATTAAGTTTCATATTCTGTTGTTTATCTGCTGTACTTATAACTTTCCTGTTTTTTCTTCTATAACTTTGTCCTTTATCCTTTCCTCTGCTTCCCTCTCTGTCAGGTCCTCTATATCATTTACTCTTTTCCATTATTTTAAATTATTTTTAAAAATTAGTTTATTACACATATTTAAAGATGAAAATAATACTATAACATTATAATGAAATAAAGCATTTACTTCTTCACACTTTCAGGTTCTGCCTCCCAGGAACAATCATTTTCAGGTTTTTAAGCTGTTTCTAATGATATTTATATCCATAGTCCTAAATAATGTTATTATACAGCTACCTCATGGTTTTCAATTTTGAAGTCATTATCTACTGATTTCATAGAATGAAAGATGAGGATTTAGCTTCCTTACAGTTGTTTCACCTTCCATTAGAAGATGTTTCTGCTCCCCTAGGAGAGGCTTCTATCACAATTTTATTGAAAAACCTTCCCAATTTCTACCACAATTTTTAGTCAAATCTATATTCCACCTTATATGATTATAGTATATAAGTATATGTACACCTTAGCCATGCAGTGTACTATGATTACATTTCCTTTCTTTCACAGTTCCCTTCTGGAGTTTATTATTATCCCATTATTTATCTGCTTAGTCTTCTAGGTGTTGATAACCAATTTTTCACCAAACCTACTTACAGAAGTGTAAATATCCTCTCAACACATTTAAGCACTCCATGGAATCTATCCATTCTTTTTTTTTTCCCTCAGAGACACACTTCTGAAAATCTGCCTCTTTTATTGAGCTCAGTCTGGTGATTTTCTAAGCTGCTGCACTGCTGTCATCCCTGGATTTCTTCCCACCATCGTCCTGGTCCTGGGGATCCCACTACCTCTCTCCTGTGTTGGAATGCTCATTTCCTGATTCCTGTGTCTTCTCCTTTGTTAGTTTACTCCGTCATTGTGGAGCTTCCTGAGAAAGGCTGCAAGGGAAGTACCAGGAGGGGCGACCTCATCCAAGGTAAGGAGCAGGAGCTGCACTTTGCTGGAGCAGCTGTGAAGATACCCCACGTCCAAGGTAAGAGAAACCCAAGTAAGACAGTAGGTGTTGCAGGAGGGCATCAGAGAGCAGACACACTGAAACCATACTCACAGAAAACTAGCCAAGCTGATCACACGGACCACAGCCTTGTCTAACTCAATGAAACTAAGCCATGCCGTGTGGGACCACCCAAGACGGGCGGGTCATGGTGGAGAGGTCTGACAGAATGTGGTCCACTGGAGAAGGCAATGGCAAACCACTTCAGTATTCTTGCCTTGAGAACCCCATGAACAGTATGAAAAGGCAAAATAGTAGGATACTGAAAGAGGAACTCCCCAGGTCAGTAGGTGCCCAGTATGCTACTGGAGATCAGTGGAGAAATAACTCCAGAAAGAATGAAAGGATGGAGCCAAAGCAAAAACAATACCCAGCTGTGGATGTGACTGGTGATAGAAGCAAGGTCCAATGCTGTAAAGAGCAATATTGCAGAAGAACTTGGAATGTTAGGTCAATGAATCAAGGCAAATTAGAAGTGGTCAAACAGGAGATGGCAAGAGTGAATGTCGACATTCTAGGAATCAGTGAACTAAAATGGACTGGAATGGGTGAATTTACCTCAGATGACCATTATATCTACTACTGTAGGCAGGAATCCCTTAGAGAAATGCAGTAGCCATCATGGTCAACAGAAGAGTCTGAAATGCAGTACTTGGATGCAATCTCAAAAACGACAGAATGATCTTGTTCATTCAATATCACGGTGATCCAAGCCTATGCCCCAACCAGTAATGCTGAAGAAGCTGATGTTGAATGGTTTTTTGAAGACCTACAAGACCTTTTAGAACTAACACCCAAAAAAGATGTCCTTTTTTATTATAGGGGACTAGAATGCAAAAGTAGGAAGTCAAGAAACACCTCGAGTAACAGGCAAATTTGGCCTTGGAGCACGGAACGAAGCAGGGCAAAGGCTAATAGAGTTTTGCCAAGAGAATGCACTGGTCATAGCAAACACCCTCTTCCAACAACACAAGAGAAGACTCTACACGTGGACATCACCAGATGGTCAACACTGAAATCAGATTGATTATATTCTATGCAGCCAAAGATGGAGAAGCACTATATAGTCAGCAAAAATAAGACGGGGAGCTGACTGTGACTCAGATCATGAACTCCTTATTGCCAAATTCAGAATTAAATTGAAGAAAGTAGGGAAAACCACTAGACCCTTCAGGTATGACCTAAATCAAATCCCTTATGATTATACAGTGGGAGTGAGAAATAGATTTAAGGGACTAGATCTGATAGATAGAGTGCCTGA
>SJYT01035277.1:961079-1031681 GCA_006410635.1 Cephalophus harveyi | reverse complement strand
AATAGATTTAAGGGCCTAGATCTGATAGATAGAGTGCCTGATGAACTATGGAATGAGGTTCGTGACATTGTACGGGAGACAGGGATCAAGACCATCCCCATGGAAAAGAAATGCAAAAAAGCAAAATGGCTGTCTGGGGAGGCCTTACAAATAGCTGTGAAAAGAAGAGAGGCGAAAAGCAAAGGAGAAAAGGAAAGATATAAGCACCTGAATGCAGAGTTCCAAAGAATAGCAAGAAGAGATAAGAAAGCCTTCTTCAGCGATCAATGCAAAGA
The DNA here is from genome assembly GCA_006410635.1 of Cephalophus harveyi. Lineage (NCBI taxonomy): Eukaryota > Metazoa > Chordata > Mammalia > Artiodactyla > Bovidae > Cephalophus > Cephalophus harveyi. Next base: position 1,031,406 of record SJYT01035277.1, on the reverse strand, counting down.
AATAGAGGAAAACAACAGAATGAGAAAGACTAGAGATCTCTTCAAGAAAATTAGAGATACCAAGGGAACATTTCATGCAAAGATGGGCTCGATAAAGGACAGAAATGGTATGGACCTAACAGAAGCAGAAGATATTAAGAAGAGGTAGCAAGAATACACGGAAGAACTGTACAAAAAAGATCTTCACGACCCAGATAATCATGATGATGTGATCACTAATCTAGAGCCAGACATCTTGGAATTCCATGCTATAGTCTCTGAGATCTCACCTCTCTGTTCAGAGGGAACAAGGGTGCTGAGCAGGGAAACTGAAGCAGAGGGCATCTCATGGGGATGGAGCCTAGGGGGACTGAGGAGGCTGAGACTCTGCTGGGAAGTGCAGGCAAGTGCCTCCTACCAGAGGCACTGGGAGCATGAAGGGTGATCATCATTCCCCCAGCCTGGTTAGGGTTTGGGAGGGGTGGGGAGTGGCACGGTAGTGCTATGGCTTGGCTAGCTGGGTGCTATGTTCTGAATATCTATGTCCCTCCAAAATTCATATGTTGAAACCCAGCCCCCAGGGTGATGCCATTAGGAGGTGGGGCCTTTGGGAGGTGACTAGGTCGTGGGGGCGGAGCCCTCATGAATGGGATTAGTTCCCTTATAAAAGCAGCACAAGAGAGCTCCCTGGCATCTTACACTATGTGAGAACACACGGAGAAGTTGGTAGTCTGTAACCTGGAAGAGGGTTTCACCAGAGCCCAACGACCAGGCTGGCACTTTGATCATGGACTTCCAGCCTCTAGAGTTGTGAGCAGTATGTTTCTGCTGTTTACAAGCCACCCAGGCTATGGTGTTCTGTTATAGCAGCCAGAACGGCCTCAGCTATCGGGCTAACCTGAGCTGGGCTGGGCCAGCTGGGCTGGTGGGCTGGGAGGTCAAGGGCTGACACAACCTGAACACAATAGTCACCAGTTTTTGAGTATTTACTCAGTGCCCAGATCCACATTAAGGGCCTTTCCTGCATCATCGTATTTAATCTCTCAGAAACCCTTTGGGAGGCATTATGATGGCCATTTTACAGCTAAGAAAGGTGACGCTCAAGCTGGCTACCTGGTTTGCCCAGAGTGCTTAGGTACACAAGGGGCCAAGTGGAACGGACCCAGGCTCCTGAGTCTCCTCCCTGCTCCCTGCCTGGTCAAGCACGGAGACAAGGCTGGCTGATCCACTAACCACGTGCTGATGGGAGTGTCTGACAGGAGGTCATTACTCAGGGGTCAGATCTCCTGGCCTCAGCCCAGGGCTCTCCCCTAAAAGTGCCCATGGAGGTTGGAAAGCCCTGAGGGTGACATAAAAGCCAGGAGGCCCTGCAGAAGCTGCCCCTTTGCCCCAGTCTGGCTGCAGAACAGTGAGACGAGGGCTTCGCCACCCCTTGGTGGAGGGCGGCAGCCTTGCCCCTGTGCTCACATAGTTAACGCCAGGCTGGCTGGGCCCTGCCCTTCATCAGTTGCCTGTGCACCTGCCCGAGGTGGCTCCACACACCTCCTGGCTCAAAACAAACGGCCCCCTCATTAGCCCCATTAGGGACTCACTTTAGCCACGTGGTTCTGAGAAGGAAGTGTGCGCATGGAACACAAACAGGGGGTTTATTACATTTGCCGCAATAACACTTGAAAGTGAGTTACTCAGTCAGGTCCAGCTCTTTGCAATCCCATGAACTGTGGCCTGCCAGACTCCTCTGTCCGTGGAATTCTCCAGGCAAGAATACTGGAGTGGGTAACCATTTCCTTCTCCAGGGGATCTTCACGACCCAGGGACTGAACCCAAGTCTCCTGCATTGCAGGCAGATTCCTGACTGTCTCAGCCACCAGGGAAGCCCTGGGTGATAACACTCAGGTAGACGAAAGAGGGGAGCAGCACAGGGGAGACCTGAAGGCAGAGGGAGGCTGCTGTGCACCTGGCCCGCCTGGCCCCTCCCCACCCTGGCAAGCCCTCCTCCTTCCCATGACCGAGCTCTCACCTGGAACACTCTGCAGGAAGCCTCTGCAGGAAGACCCTTCCTGTTCCCTCTCCTTGATGTCCTTGTCTTTGCTAGTCTCTTCCAGACACAGCCCTTGAAGCCCCTACCCTGAGGGGTCAGTCATGCCAGCCAAGACCAAGATCGAGGGCCTTGTGCCCCCAGCAAAGGCATAACTGTGCTGCTCCAGGTGCAGCTCTCAGCCTACAGAGTGCTGGTCACCCCTAGGCCCCACTTCCCAGCAAGCTTGCTGGTTCTCAGACTTCAGAAACCTGTCTGTGAAACCCACCAATATGTGTGTAGGGTCACGTTCACATCTTTTAAGCAACATTTTCTCTGCCTTCAAACACAGCCCAGGCAGCCAGTACTGCCATCCTGACTTTTGCCGCTCCACAGCCAAGCCACCTCCTTCTAGCATTCAATGGTCCTTACCCAGAAGCCAGAGAATCCTGCCCTCCTCTCTTCCAGCAAGATCCCCAAACCAAGGGACTGGATATAGCATTTACCGACGGGCTAGTTTCACCAAAGCTGTGTGTGTTGTGTGAGTCGCTCAGTTGTGTCCAACTCTCTGCAACCCTATGGACTGTAGCCCACCAGGCTCCTGTCCACAGAATTCTCCAGGTAAGAACGCTGGATTGGGTTGCCATGCCCTTCTCCAGGGGATTTTCCCGACTCAGGGAGCGAATCCGGGTCTCCTGCAGCAGAAGCAGACCCTTTACCAAACGAGCAATGAGAGAAGCTCAGTTTCACAAAAGCCGATCCAAAATTGACTCCTGGCCTACCTGAAAGAGAGTTCCCAAGAGCCAAAGCTGGGAGAATCTGAGCAACAAAGCAAGGTAGTACTGGATTATAACCCAAAGTACACAGTTAATATACATGAGTCCATTCTGATACAAATAAATGATTGAATTAACAAATAAATGAGGGAGAAGAGACAAATTTCCCATAGAGAAGAATTCCAAATAATTTTTGGATTATTTTGGATAAATAATTCCAAATAATTCCATCTAATTTCCAAATAGATGACCTGCCCTTGAGGAGGTGGAGCAAAACTCCCCCTCCTTAGATGTGGGCTGTGCAGAGTGACTCCTTCCCAAGAGGACAGTGTAGAAAGAAGGAAGAAGGGTAACTGCAGTGGAGAAACCTGACAATCACTCCCTAGCCAAGTGACCAAGGTCGGCAGTCATGTTGATAATACGCACCTCGATAGAATGTGATGCAAAAACGGCACTTGATCGCTGTGCTGTTTCTCCCCAAAAGCCATAACCCCAGTCTAACCATGAGGATAACAGCTGGCAAATCCCAGTAGAGGGACATTCTACATGAATGAGCAGTGCTCCTCCAAACTGTCAAGGTCATCAAAACCAAGGAAACTCTGAGAAACTGCCAAAACCAAGAGAAGCCTAAAGAGACATGATAACTTAATGGGATCCTAGATGGGATCTTGGAACAGGAAAAGGGCATGTGTACAAACCAAGGAAGTCTAAATACAGTAGGCACTTTAGTTAATAGTTATGGATCAACAGTAGTTCATTAATTGTGACAAATGTACCATACGAACCCAGGATGCCAAGGACAGGAAAAACCGAGTATGGGGTATATGGGAACTTGGGACTCTCAACTTTTCTGTGAATCTAAAATAAAACATTTACTAGAAACACGATTGGAGGCCCCTGGAGCCTCTGTGAGCTGGCTCCTCTCCCTCCTCCACCCCTGCTTCCCAGCTCCCTTGAAAGCCCTCGTATTAGCTCTCCACTGACATTCTCTTGCCAGTCCATGGAGCTCTTCTGTTCATCTTCACGACCTTCTGTGTTTGACTCTGCCCCCAGTTCCATGCCTTCCCGGCTCTCCTACGTTTGGCCATGGCATGGAGTACTCCTGGTTCTCTTGCTATAATACTATTTTGCCCATCCTATCATTCCTATGCACCCTTTTCTGGCTTCCACACCACACCCGTCTCCAAGAATTCCTGCTGGTCCCTCTTCTCTCACATTCTCCCTGGTGAGTCAAGCCCCACGTGGAGGCTGGGGGCCGAGGTGTGCCTCTCCAGCAGGGATGGCTTCGTGGTGACTCAGAGCCACTGTCCATCTCCTTCTTCCGGCCGTCTCCATGTGGAGGTCATCTGTGCATCTTACCAACTGTCCCAGACCTGTAAATGTTCCTCTTCCCCTAAACCCTTGGCCCTCTGTCCTTCATGCCAATAAGTATAGCCACTCGCCTGGGGGCACAAGGCTGAATCCTGTATGTGTCCTGGGCTCTTTCCACCCCTCTTCTGTGATACCCCTCTGTTCCTGGACCTTTGAAGTGAGTTCCTTAACGCTAGCATCAGGTGGTCTATCGACCTCTTCGTCACCATCCTGCCATTGTCACTTCTCTCATCTGCCTGTGTGGCTGCTCCAGCCTCCTGGCAAGTGAAAAGTGAAAGTGAAGTCGCTCAGTCATGCCCAACTCTTGGCGACCCCGTGGACTGCAGCCCACCAGGCTCCTCCGTCCATGGGATTTTCCAGGCAAGAGTACTGGAGTGGGGTGCCATTGCCTTCTCCCCAAAAGGGGTGAGGGAGATTTTGGTAGGATCAGGAACTTATGTGAAAGTAGCAGAATCCCAGTTACAACATAAAGAATAACTGAAATAGTACCTTTTGGCTTGTCCAGACAGTCCCATTACAGAAGCGGATCGGGAAGAAAGTGGGCCAGGGGCTTCAGTAAGCATAGAGTAAGTTGCCCCAGTATGTAAAAGGAAATCGACGGATTGGACCCCACAGTTATTAAATCAGTCTTTAGATAATCTGTTACAACTGGCTCAGACAGTCTGTTATGGTAGAGAATATGAGGGAAAGAAAGAAAGGCAGAAAAAGACAAAGGAACAGGTGGAAGCCTTTGTAATGGCTATGAAAACCATTCTTAAACAGCCTGAGAAAAATGCCCAGAGGAACCCAGGTGAAAAGGGATAGGCTTGCTATTACTGTGGAAAGGAGGGGCACCTCAAGCGGGATTGCCCTCAGGCATCTAAGCTGCCCCAGGCTCCATGTCCGGTCTGCAAAGGACCACACTGGAAAAGAGACTGCCCCCAGAAGCGTAGGTCTCAGGGGTCAGACTCTCAAGACAATCAGGACTGAAGGTGCCCGGGGGTCCCCACACAAGCTCCCATCCTAATTACACCTGAGAAACCCCGGGTATTAATAACTGTGGGGGAGCCTGCAATGCTAGTGGATCTCACATGCCTCAACTTGGTACCATCCCTCTCCCCTTTCTCCCCATCTTCACGTCCTATGTCTACCTCCACACCGTCTCCACTCCCGCACAGCCGGTCCACTTGCCACTGGTCCATGCTGTGCCCTTGGCCTAGTACCCTCTTCCCTCCCTTGTTGTCTGGCTAATACTTGACAGATCTTCAGAACTTGGACGGTAGGGGTGGGGAGGCTCTTACCTGCTGGCGGGCCCAGTGCCTCCTCTGTTCCCAAAACACCTGTTACAGAACCTATCCCCCTAAGCAGACATCATCTGCTCACAGCCAGCGTCAACCTCTCCCTCATTCCCTCCCAGCCCGTGGGCATCGCCAAGGCAAAGACTGCATCCCACACATCACTGTACCTCCAGGGCTCCCTGGAGACGCTCAGCAAAAGCTATGATAACAGTGAACATTTATGAGCATCTACTGGACTTCCCGGTGGTCCAGGGGTTGAGAGTCCACCTGCCAGTGCAAGGATGCAGGTTCATCTCTGGTCTGGGCAGATTCTACATGCCGTGGGGTAACTGAGCATCACAATTGCTGAGGCTGCAGGCCCTAGAACCCACGCTCCACAACAAGAGAAGCCACCACAGTCCGAAGCCCGCATACTGTAACTAGAGGGCAGACTCCGCTCATCGCAACTAGAGAAAGCAACAAAGACCCAAGGCAGCCCAAAATAAAGTAAATAAATAGATACGGAGCACTTACGATGAGCCAGGCACAGTTCAGTTCAGTCGCTCAGTCGTGTCCGACTCTTTGCGACCCCGTGGACTGTAACCTACTAGGCTTCTCCGTCCGTGGGATTCTCTAGGCAAGAATACTGGAGTGGATTGCCATTTCCTTCTCCAGGGGATCTTCCCGACCCAGGGATCGAACCCGGGTCTCCCACATTAGAGGCAGACGCTTTAACCTCTGAGTCACCAGGGGAGCCAGGCACAACCCTCTTAAAATGCATTTTCTCATACTGTAGCTTCTTTCACAATAACAGATGAGGGTAGATGGGAGATGGTGAAGGACAGGGAAGCCTGGCGTGCTGCGGTCCATGGGGTCACAAAGAGTCGGACACGACTGAGTGAACAGCAGCATCAAAGGGGAAACTGAGGCAGTGACATGCAGCTCAAGGTCACACAGCTGAAGTCCTAGAGCTGAACTGGGAACGGAAAGGTCAACTGTCTTCATCAACTTGCCCTTCTAACCACATTGTCATTTTGCCCTGTTCCCTTCTCCACCTCACAATCAGTGACCCATGCCACAGGCAGCATCCATTACATCGTTTTATGTGTCCACAGCATTCCATCATACTGATACAACATAATCTGCATAACCGATCCTGTTATTAGTATATGTCCAATTGTCTGAGCGTATTTTTTCAAATAGGTAACTGATTATCCTGGCACTATTTTAAAATAATTCATGGCTTTTCTTTCTAATTCAAAATGCCATCTTTATTGTATAGTAAAGAGTCATATGTACTTGAGTTCTTTCCTTATGTTGTCTCATTTGTTTAATTGTGCTAATTCACATGGATGTGAATGGTTATACCTTTATAATGCGTTCCCATTCATCCATTCATTCCTTCACTCACTTAGTCAACAAATATGTATCGGGTCGTTCTGTGGACCACGTGCTATTCTAGAAACAATAGTGGACCATTGTGGAAGCAGTGGGCAACATCACTCTCCCATACTTGCATTTTAACTTCTGACCTTGGAAGTGGTTCCCACCTCAATCAATTTTATTTATTAAGCTGTTCTTAGATGTTCTTGACTATTTATAACTCCCAGTGAACTGATGCTGGCAAGTAAGAAAATACATTTGGTGTTTAATTGTCACTGAATTAAATGTATGGATTAATCTTAATGGAATTGACCATTTTTAATCTTCTTTCCCATGAACAGAGCAGGCATTTCCATACGGTCAATTCTTATTTTAAGTTAAGTTTAGTCTCACACATTTATTGCTAAGTTTGTTGCTAAGTATTTTATATTTTTGTTGCCATTGTGAATGTCATCTTTTTTCCATCATATATTCTCAATGATTAATGCTGGTACATAGGAAAGGTATTGATTTCCTGAATATTTCTTTTAAGTCAGCATTTACTGAATTCTCTGATTAATTATAATAGTTTTTAGTTGATTTTTCAGATTTCCTAGGTAAAGAAGCATATAATATGTAAAAAATAATTTCTCCCCCTTCTTTCTTGTGGCTTTATCATTTGTTTATTTTTCTTTTATTTTTCTGTGGTATTGCTTAGTGCTAAGATTTCCAAGGAATGCTAGTAAACAGTTAACAACCAGTTGTCCAGGGAAAATAACTCTAATGTGTACCATTTGCCAATTTCTATGGTGTAAATATTCCCACCATGGCCAACCTCAAGCTACCAACATGATGTCCCTGGACCTGTGGGGAAGAGATGCACACCTCTCCTGATGTCATCCAATTCCAGATGGTTGCACATCAATTCTTTTTAAAATATTTATTTATTTGACAGTACCAGGTCTTAGCTGTGGCATTTGGGATCTTACTTCCCTGATCAGGGATTGAGCCTGGGCTGCTTGCATCCGAGAGTGTGGAGTTTTAATCACTGGACCACCAGGGAAGTCCCATGAACATCAATTCTCCCCAATTTCCGTGACCAACACACACTCCTAGGCTTCACTCTTGCCAACTTTCTCCAGCCTCTGAACCACTCACCTTATTGCCCTCCTCTGCACTTACCTGGTGATGTCGCAGCTTTTTCCCATTGAACCTACTCGCTTGTCTCCATTAGCATCTGTCATTGGCTCCTTCCCTCCCGGATGATGGAAGGGCCTGGGGCTCCCTTCTGCAGAAATTCATCCCTTGCCAGTCCCAGTGCCCTCACCCCTGACTGCTTCCACCACCGATTCCAGCCCACTGATGACCCTATTCCTTCCCCCTTTATGAGAGCTTTTTCATCATCATTAAACATGCTCAAATCTCCCTGATCCTAACGAACAAGCAGACCCTTTGTATCTCTCTCCTATACTTCACGGACAATATTCCCCAAATGACTGTGTGTTCAGCTCTCTCTTATTCCACAGATTTCTAGACCACTGGCTTCTTCTTCTGCCTCTTTACAGAAACAACCCCCATCAGCACAACCAATGATGCCACTGTTGCTAAATCCAATAAATGCCTCTTTGCCCTTATCTTCCTGACATTGCAGCCATTTTTGACTCCACACATCACTCAGTCCCCTGCTGAAGGTGGGAGGGGAGTGAGTTTTGACTCCACCCTCCTGGGTTTCTTCCTGCTTCTCACACTATGGGGCTCCTTCACGGCTCCCTCCTCCAGCGCTCTCTGGACAGCCCTCAGGATCCCGCCTGGTCTCCCTTCGCCACTGACCTACACTCTGTCTTCCTTAATGTCAACCTCCACCTCTATGCTCTGGGCTCCCATGTCTCCCCAAGCCCAGGCCAGATATTTGACAGTGGCACCTGGTGGGCCTCTGGGAAGTAATCATTATGATAACAATGGTGACACGGTCACTGGAACAGTCAGCCAAAGTTTAAAGCAATGAAATGATGGTTCTGGAATGAGAGCAGGGCCCCTCGCCACCCACATAATGCTGCCTGGCCTCCACCCTAAAGGCTGCAGGTTGGTGTATGCCTCTTTGCCCTTATCTTCCTGACATTGCAGCCATTTTTGACTCCACACATCACTCAGTCCCCTGCTGAAGGTGGGAGGGGAGTGAGTTTTGACTCCACCCTCCTGGGTTTCTTCCTGCTTCTCACACTATGGGGCTCCTTCACGGCTCCCTCCTCCAGCGCTCTCTGGACAGCCCTCAGGATCCCGCCTGGTCTCCCTTCGCCACTGACCTACACTCTGTCTTCCTTAATGTCAACCTCCACCTCTATGCTCTGGGCTCCCGTGTCTCCCCAAGCCCAGGCCAGATATTTGACAGTGGCACCTGGTGGGCCTCTGGGAAGTAATCATTATGATAACAATGGTGACACGGTCACTGGAACAGTCAGCCAAAGTTTAAAGCAATGAAATGATGGTTCTGGAATGAGAGCAGGGCCCCTCGCCACCCACATAATGCTGCCTGGCCTCCACCCTAAAGGCTGCAGGTTGGTGGAAAGAAGCTCTCTGGGGTGTGAAGCAAGGATGACACTCAATTAATTTCTGACTCATCACCCAGGAACTGACCCCATCTCACTGGTGCACATGGCCACATTTTAGGGTCCCGATGGGAGAATTCTCTTCCCTCCACATCAGTGACGGCAGCTGAGAGAGGAGCAACACAGTGGAGAAGGTGCAGGGTGGGCGCTGGCGGCTGCAAGGACCATCAGCAAAATCCATGCAGTAGCTGGTTTATGGGCCTGCGCTCGTATCATGAGACCAGCTTCCTGAGGGTGGCCCCTGTGCTCAGACTCCCTGCTGGGAAAGCTCTGATAAGGGTTCTGTCAAGGGGTGGGGGTTCCCAGCATTTCCACTGGGTTAAGAACTCAGACACAAAAAGGACTTCATATTCTGTTGTAACTGACATCCCTAATTATTAACCGATGTCCTTGAGCATGCTAGCTAACCTCTGGGAAGCTCCACTTTCTAACCTGTGAAATGGGAATATGAATATGAGTACCCTATGGATTGTTATTAGTCTCAGTAACATCATGGGGATAGAGGCTCCCTGCATGGTATCGGACAGGCTGAAAGAGCTCAGTACATGGCAGCAGGTTCTTTGCATCATTGTTAGTTGCCTGGAGAAGCATAGAGAAAAGGGGTCCCGAGAAGAGACAGAGAGAGAAGCCCGCAAGTGTGTGTGTGTGCGCAGATTTGTGGATCCAATGAAAGTCGCCCCCTCCTCAATGACTGGGGGAGAGAGGGACCCCATATTCATGGATGGGGGTGAAGTGCTCTCTCCCCGGCAGTGTGGGAATTCTGTGCCCCCTTTCCTCTGTCACCCAGGCCTATAATAAGAACATTGAATGTCAGTGCAGACGCTTTAACTGCTAATGTGAGGGTGAAAGGCAGGTGGAGCGCAGGTGTGTTGGAGGGAAGAGAGGAGTCAGGAGGTAGAGAAAAGCAAGGAGGAGGCACAGCAGGGTTGGGGTGGGGGAAGAGAAAAGCAAGATTAAATTAATTAAAATCTGCAGCAGAAGGAAGCTGGAGAAATGGGAGGACCAACCAGTGGGACATTCATGGACAGTCCAAGAAAGCTAGGGCCAGCCCGACTTCCCAAGGGTCAGGAAGAGACTGCTACATGGCTTGGCTTCAGACCCCTGCAAAGATCTCCACTTGAAGCGTGGATGAGGCTGGGGAAGGAAGCCTCCCGGAAAGCAGACTGTCTGTGACGGCGGCTGTCAAAGCAAGCGCTGTTGCTAAGGGAACCGCCTGGGAAGAGCCTCCTGTGGAGATGCAGTCAGCCCACCTCCAGCAGCCGCCAGGTATGGGAGGGGACCCAGTGCTTCCTCCAGGTCTCCCCTCCAGGTTTTGGGCCCTGGAGGACAAAGACCCTGCCCCCTCTGCTGCTCATTAGCCAGACGGGGCCATGTTGATGACGGTCGCCAACAGTGATGCCCAGAGAAACGTCCCCTGGATAAAGGATCCCCGGAGCAAAGTAGCCTGAGAGGGACAGGGGACCAGTACCCCCGCCTTCCAAAGGTCCTCTGGTGCCAAGTGGTTCCAGAATCCCAGGCCATAACCCTACAGGAGGACATTGGTGATTCACAGGTTTATCAAATAAATTGGGATGAGCATTTCAGTTAAATGGGGGAGGGGGTAGTGCATAAGTGTGCACAGACTCCTTCCAAGCCTGAGCTTGGAACTAGCACGGGACCTCTTCCATCACATTCCAGTGCTCAAGTCACAGGGCCAGCCCAGACTCAAGAGGTGGGGACGGGACCCTCCACTCGGGGACACAGGGGTTGGTGTGAAGAACTTGGGTCATTTTTGCCACCCATCTACTGCGGTGGCAATTAAGAATGTGGGTTCGACTCAAATTCTGACTCACCCCCATTTGCTGGGTAATCTTTGGCAAATTCCTTTCCTTCTCTGACTCTCCATTTCCTCACCCCCAAAATGATCAAAACAGGGGCTTCCCTGGTCGCTCAGTGGTAAAGAATCCATCAGTCAATGCAGGAGACACAGGTTGGATCCCTGGTTGGGGAAGACCCCACACGCCATGGAGCAATTAAACCCCTGCACCACAACTCCGGAGCCTGTGCTCTAGAGTCCGGGAACCACAACTCCTGAAGTCCATGCACCCCAGAGCCTGGCTTTGCAACGAGAGAGGCCACCTCAGTGAGAAGCTCAAGCAACACAGCTAGGGGGTAGCCCCCACTTGCTACAACCAGAGAAAAGCCTGTGCAACAGTGAAGACCCAGAACAGCCATAAATAAATTATTTTTTCACATGGTCAAAGCAAATTCCTCCTCCCCCAAGAATTTAGACACGATTCAAAGAAGTCACACACTGGAATTTCTGGCCTGGCGCCTGGGACGTAGCGGGCGTGGGCAAATGTGACTCCCTCCCTTTATTCCAGGAGACTGGGACTTCATTGACCCAGGCAGTACATGGGGCTCTGATTACTTCCCACTGTGCAAAAAAAGGCTGGGAGCCCGGCTGGGGGTCTGTTCCACCCCCACGCCCTCCCCACCCTTCATCTTGCCCCCTCTGGAGACCTCCTGCTGAGAATTAGAAGCACCCCGGGTCTTAAGGATAGTTAAGTAGCAAACTATGTGTTCATAATAAAATTTGCCTGCTTCTCACAGACATCCAATTTGCTTACCATCCAAAGAGAAGAATTGGGTGCCTGCTTTCGAAATTGTTTTAATCTCTGCCACAGAATGCTTCTGGCAGGGTTTTTCAACTGGAAAATAGGAAATGAGTTAGAAACAATGGAAGAACGTGAATAATCTCACTTAAGATGTTTGATCTTGAGATGAGATGAAGTTGAAATCGATTTCCCGGTTCACAGCCAGACAACCGCGGGTGTAGGGGGAGAGGGCTGGGGGTGGAAGGTTGTCCAGGCCTGACTGGGCCCCAGATCCAGCCAAGACTAGGGCCCTCTATCCACTTGGCCCTATGGTCCCTACAAAATACTAGCAAACTGTATTCTGAGTGGGAGACAACTTCGGCCCCATAACCTGAAAGGTAAGTGTGAAGAAAGCCTTTGTCTCTCTGTGTACTCGTACCAAGCCGTGCATCTATTTAGGAGATATTTGCTGTATACTGACTATGTGTCCCAGCCTGTCCTAGTCCCTGGACCTCCAGGCTTGAATCAAACGCATTCTATATCCTCAAGGGTCTCCTGAGAATTGGCTGGGACCAGAACAGAGCTTTAAGAGCTAATGTTGATGGAGTCCTGGACCAAAGATGCTGCCTTTATAAACTTGCTACTCCTCATAGAACCTGTGGGTTGGGGATTCTTGTGCTCTCTTTCCAGATGGGAAAATGAGCTCAGAGATGAGTGAGTTTTCCAAGGATGGGATCCATGGGACTGTGGAGTCCGTGTCGTTTGCCAGGGGGAATACTCTGTCCAGGCTGGTGGCCTGCAGAGGCGTGCAAAAGGCGGAGCTCAGGGAACAGTGAGGAAGGGCAGGTAGCCAGGACCCTGGGGAGGGAGGTCTGGGCAGCAAGGGGAATACGCTGGCCCCATTCATCGTGGAGAACCTGCCCCGCCCTTAGGTCTGGAAAGGAACACACCCTCAAAGCTAAGCAAGGCAGGTGAGGGGGGAAACCACACCCTAATCATCATACAGATGCACTCACACATCACCCAGACATGCAGATCTAGACCAACACACACATTTATACATGTACACAACAGCACTCATCACCTAGATGTGTCTGCCTGCACCCATGCTCACATCCGCCTTTAAGAGACTGAAAACTCCCTGGGGCAGGGACCACATGGGTCTTGCTCACCACTGTCCCCAGCACAGATCCGGGTTCATATGGGGCCCTGTAAATCACAATGAAGTTGAACTCAACCCCCACACATGTGAAACACAGACTGACACACATACATGTCATTTGTGTGCCTGGCAGCTGATGCGGGGGGAGGGTGGCTAAGTCTCCAATGGGCTTGAGCCTTTGCAGGTAGAAACCAGAGGGTGGGCTGGGTCTTGGGGGGCTCACGGCTCTGTCACTGCTCCTCCTCCCTGGCTAGGCTGAGGGACGCAGCCCATCCAAAGGTCTCGGTCCAGCCTTCCTGCTCTCAAGGCTCCAAGGGGTGACCGAACCTCCCCATAACAGCTTCCACCCAGGCCTGGCCTCTCGGGGTCCTAGGTTGGGGGTTTAATGCATTATTGATTTCCCCAAGAAGGGAAAGTGCTGCAGCCATGGGTCCAGGTAGCTTATTTTGTGCGTCGATGACATTCAGGTACTAGTGAAAAATTATACCAATTATTAAATCAGCCATTATTACTTCAAAGTGCAATCAGTTGTCACAGGGGAGAGCGCTTGCTCGGCGCGTTATTAGTCGGGCTGTGTGCACAGGGAAAGTGCTGAGAGGGGAGACTTTAACCAAAGGGCAAATGCATGAAATTTACTTAGAAATAGCGATTTATCACCCCTGGGTTTCCTACTGCTCAAATCCAGGCAGACACTTGGCTGGCAGGAGACAGGCTCCGCGGCCGCCCCTGCCTCCTGCAGCTCCCACCCTGACAGGAAATGAAAAATTGAGAAGTCGTTGTAACAGCTTAAAGATGCATTATCCTTTTTGATGTGCAATTTGAGCTTCATATCTAAAGGCAGATGAAATCACCGGCACCCACGCCAGCCAGAGAGGAGAGAACCAGCCTTCTGAGTTCCGGGAGGGGTGGGTGGGGTAAGGGTGCACCCCACACACACACAGCCTGGCCCCCACTGGCCCAGCCTCCTGCCTCTAAGCCCAGGAGACCAAGGAGGGCAGGACCGGGCCAGGAGGAGAAACCCTGGGCTGAGGTGGGAGGGGAAGATGGAAGAAAGAGACGCAGAGCAAAGAGAGGAAAAATGTAAGAAGACAGACACACAGAGAGGGAGAAAGAGACACAGGGGGTGAAAGGGAAGGAGAACCCGAAATAGAGAAATAAAAGATGAGGCGAGGTTGCAGAGAGTGTGTATGTGTGCACGCGCACACGTGCACACGCGCCTGTCTGTCTGTCTGTCTACAGCTGCTGGCAGGGGAGGACCACGCCAAAGACTGCAGGAGGAAGTAGAAAGCTTTCTTTGATTTTCATGGCAACTATGAACCTATCCTCTGTTAGCACATGGGGCAGTGATGCCCCAGAACCACCCCCATTACCACCATCTGCCAACCACTCCCTACTTGAAGCACCATGCCAGGCATGGCCCCCTCAGCTCCTGACAGACCCAGGTTAAGGATCACCTACAGCTGAGGGTCGACTAAAGCCCTCACCTGAGCTGCCAGTGGAGACTCTCGCTGCCACAGCTGTGTGACCTTGAGCAAGTGACAGAATCTCTCTGAGCCTCTTTTCTTATTTGGCAAAAGGGCTCACAGGGCTGTGAGGAGAGCGGAGGCCCTGCATGGGCACTCACCTGAAAGACGAGCTGGTCCTGAGGTCCTAGGGCCCGGCCAACTTCAGAGGGAAGCCACAGCTTGCTGGGGCCCCAAGACAACCCCCGTGCTTCCATTTGCTAGGAAGACCCCAGACCCATTTGTCTGACGCTGCTCCATGACCTTGGGGCTTGCCAGCTGGTGTTAGTGGTAAAGGATCCACCTAATGCAGGAGATGTTAGAGAAACGAGTTCAATCTCTGGGTCAGAAAGAACACCTAGAGTAGGGAATGGCAACTCGTTCCAGTATTCTTGCCTGGGAAATCCCACGGACAGAAGAGCCTGGTGGGCTACAGTCCAAGGGGCCACAAAGAGTCAGACACGACTGAGGGACTAAGCGCGCACACATAGTCCATGACCTTAAAAGCAACCTCCTTATCTGAGACTATTAGATGGCTGAGCAGGCTCAAGAAGAGCGTCTATTGGACAACACATCCAAGCCTCGCTGCATGCATGCACTTAAAAAGTTGCACGCCAATCTCCCAGAGATGTATAGTGCGTAGCAAACAGCACCGGGTCTGTGTCTGACAGGTCTGAGAGGCATCTGTCCACCTGAAAGTAAACTCCCCAAGGGCAGAGATTTCTGTTCATCTTGCCCATCACTCCAGTATTTGTTGAATGGATAAATGTCACTCAAGTGGGGTGACCTTGGCAGGGTACCTCATCTCTCTGACCCTGTGCTTTATATTAACAACAGAGTTCCTGTTTCATGAACGACAAGTCAGGTATAATCATCTGACAAGAAAGAAAGGAGAGTGGCTATGTTTGTTGTTATCAATAGGAAGAAAAAAGGAAAGAGAGATGTATGTTAAGAGAAGTTATCTCCAGGTGATGGGATTAAGGAAAATGTTTACTTTCTTCTTTTCATGGGGGTGGGTATTTATCAAGCCCAATAACCAAAAAAAAAAAAAAGGTAGTAAATTTGTTTTAAAATAAGAAAATTGCATCCTAAAATTCTCAAGAGGTTGAGAATGTGGCCACTGAGCCTGGGGTTACCCCACCTGAGTTTGTGTCCTGGGGCTCCAGGCTGTCCTTAGGTTCAAGTGTCCAGGGATACATGTGGGGCCTCAGCTTCCCTGACTACATCTGGGTGGTAGAGGGTCTCCCTGGCACACACACCAGTTAGATCTATCTGTTCCTACCAGGCAGGTTCACAGAGGCTCTGAAGCTGAGTTTTGGAATACTGAGTTTGACCCTCTATGGGTACACGGACACCAACTTGGAGCAGGATGTCATGGGTCCTTTCGCTGCCTTCCCAGCAGATGGAGAAACAGACATTGCCAAAACTGACAGGCCTCCCCCAAGATGATCTTGCCTTTGCTATACCCACCTTCCTGGCTCTTCCAATCCCCACCAACTCTTACAGCAAAACCATGAGGCAGTGTTATTGCTCCCATTTTCAAGGTGAAAAAAAACTGAGGCCTGGGGTGAGGGCGGGGATGAGATTTGCTCCAAGAGTATCTCGGATGAGGCAGGATTCACTCAGCTGCCCAACCCCAGGCCTATGCCCTTTCTGCGACACCATCTTCTTCTAATGGATGGCAGAGAGAAAGCAGAACTAATAACTCCTCTATTGATTCCAACTCCTCCCAAGAAGAGATTGATCCTCCCATTAGAAAGGGGTGAGCAGACAGCATTAGGGGGAATTGGGAGATTCCGCTCAGTGAGGCAGCTGGTTGTACTGTGAACCCTGTCCTGAGCTCAGGTCGCCAAGGCCCTGGACCAACAGCCTGCAGAGCACCTAGGAGGCACCTGACACCTGGCCCGGGAGAAGGTGGGCTCTGCCATCCCCTGCAGTCATGACAGGCCACAGCACTCTGCCCTAGTTCATCTGTCAGTCCATCCATCTCTCCATCCCAATATCCATCCTCCCACCTCTTTCATCACCTAACTTTTTATGAGTTCCTCCCCTGTGCCAAGTGCCGTGGAAGATGCTAGTCTTCCCAGCAGGTCTCAGCACATCCACAGGGCAATCAAGGAACAGGGGCAGGCTGCAGTGTATCCTGTCCACGTCTTTACCAATGAACTGACTGTCCTGCAGGGGACTAGCAGGTCACCGAGCAGACGAGCTACGCCCCAGGCCACAAAGTGGCCCAGATAAAACCCGCCTATGGGAACGCAGATACAGAGAACAGACTTGTAAACACAGTGGGGGAAGGAAAGAGCGGGACAAATGGAGAAAGTAGCATCAACATATACACACTGCTCTGTGTAAGACAGATAGCTGGTGAGAAGCTGCTGCATAACACAGGGAGCCCAGCCTGGCACTCTGTGATGGCCTAGAGGGTGGAGCAGCGGGAGAGGAGGGAGGCTCAAGAGGGAAGTTATGTATGTATAATTATGGCTGTCGCGTTGTTGTACAGCAGAAAGCCAACACAACACTGTAAAGCAATTTTCTTCCAATTAAAAAAGAAAAAGAAAGAAAATCCTTCTAGGAGATTGTCTTTCTCCTATCAGAAGGCTCATCAGCTTTTACTTTTCCTCCCTTTTCTTAACTTTTCCTCCCTTTGAATGGACACTTGACAAGGGCAGGGACCAGGGCTGTATTTCTCACCACTGTTCCTCCAGCACTTGACATGGTATCTTGCACGTGGCTGGGCTCAGTAACTATTTATGGGATGGATGGGTAGATGGATGGAGGATGGATAGATGACTGAAGTGGCTGTAGCTCAGAGAGGCTCCCAGGCTCACATCTGAAAGAGTTGAGAAGCCTATCTCTTCCATACAGTTGTTTCTGCCTCATTTTGATTTGCTTACCTCCAGTGCAGTGAGCTCAGTACCTACCCAGGCAGCCCACTCCATGGCTGTATGGTTCTTGCTGGTGAGTCCCTGCCTAAACCAGGCAGAAACTGGGAAGCTAAGCACCATGAAGCTTAATCCCTCATGAAAGAAGCTAGATCATACAGTGAAAGGCAGTGACCCTTTCCATCCGTGGACAATGTGTCATTACAGCTTTCATCTGTTCTCCACATTCCATGGTGTCCCTTTGCACCTGGTTGGTTCTGAGCCCACTCAGAATTATCAATATATTTCTTAAAGTGGGGCTCCCTGAGCAGGAAACACTCTGGGGGAACACTCTGGGTAAATTCCCGCTGGTGCAGAAATGATCAGCCTCCTTTACTCTAGACTCTATGGTGAAGTCGCTCAGTCGTGTCCGACTCTTTGCGACCCCATGGACTGTAGCCTATCAGGCTCCTCCATCCATGGGATTCTCCAGGCAAGAATACTGGAGTGGGTTACCATTTCCTTCTCCAGGGAATCTTCCCAACCCAGGGATTGAACCCAGGTCTCCAGCATTGGAGGCAGACACTTTAACCTCTGAGCCACCAGGGAAGCTCCCTAGACTCTATACATCTATTAATATAACCTGACATCCGAGGTTATGCAGAGATGCTCTGTACTGTGTCTGGCACAATGTTACACAAGTTTGTGCCGGGAGTTTCAAAAATCACTCAGAGCCAAGCAAAATTCAAGGTCAAAACAAGCATGGGATAGTCATAGTGCAGAAATAACTGTTAATTAAATAAATGAGATTAAATGGGGTGTTAATACAGCAGAGTATTAGGGAGCTCCCCTCTCAGGGTGGGTCACACTGTAGGCACATACTCAGTCTGACTTCCACTCAAACAGCCAGATCTGAGCTCGTGAGCCAGATCACGGATCGCCCCGTGCTGCCCCCCTGGTGCTGGCGGCGGCCCTCGAGTTTACAGAGCGCCTGCCGCTCACGGAGGGGCCAGCTCAGTGCCTCTCTGACATCATCTCTCGCTACGTTTCATCTTGGTATCAAGAGCGTTGCATTCCTTTTATTCACCAGTGTTTATTGAGACCTGCTGTGAGATAAGGATGGTGAGATGATGGTGAGCAGGACATCCTTGGTTCCTGCCCCCACACAGCCCACAGCTCAGCTGAAGCTGGCAGGGAAAAAGGAGCTTGAAGTCTTTGCTGGGCTGTGTCCAGGAGTTTATCTCCCAAGGAGATAGGGAGGAGGCTCTAATCCCTGAGCAGGGTGAGGAGAGTGAGGCAGCTAAGTTAAGGAGGCACCCATTCTCAGGGGCAGGCAAGTGCATGATCAGCGCCAAAGAGTGAGTGCCTCCTTAAATTTTGCTTTGGCACCTCACTAGCCTCACCCTAGTCCCAGCCCCAGTGTTGGGGATCCAGCCCTGGAGGGAGGAATTGGCTCTCCTTCCTGGGACAGCCTGGTGGGAGGGGCCGAGCCCTGGCAGGGGTGCTCAGCTGGCTGCTGCAGAGAGGTGGAGATGAGGTCAGGGGTAGAGAGGCAGTTGGGCAGGCAGTGAGGTGCAGAGAGGGCAAGCACTTATCTGTCAAACGGACACGAGTCGTTCAGTCATTCAGCAGCAGAAACTATTACTCATAATCGCACAGAATCAGAGGTGCCTTCCCTGGAGAGAGGAGGTTCTCATGGTTTCCCCGGCAAGGGGGCTTCAGAGATTGTCCCTCCACCTCCCAGCTCACCCTCCCCCCAGCCTGTCAGCAGCTGCAGAGGGAGGCCCAGAGCAGGCAAAGCTTGGGAGGTGGGATAGGGAAGGGGTAGCCTGACTCCTAGGGCCGAGGAGATGGCCCCAGGAGGCCTCCGGGGCCAGGGGAGGGGGCTCCCAATTACAGCCTCAATCAGGCCTTGGAAGGCTGCACCGAGAAATGAGAGCCGGAGCAGGCAATTGCCTCTGGCACATGGAAAACTCCAAATCTATAACTTCCTGGAACATAATTAGCTGCTAACTTCAAAGATGCATTGGGGTTTGTGTAATAGGCACCGGGGCACTCAAGAACTGCAGAAACTGGGAGAAAAATGGGGCCGTCTGGCTTGGAAATGGAACGAGACAAAAGGCTTTCAATTCAGGGCTTCCTTCAACAGAGACCTGAGAAAAATAATAATTATTATGATAACTCCCTTTTATGGAGTGTTTACTGGGTGCAGAGCGCTCCACTAAGTGCTTCACATCCGAGCTCTTTTAATGATCACATACCTCTAGGATGCAGGCTTTATTGTCAGAAATGACAGTGATCATCCAAGGTCACAGACACACACAGCTGTCTATTTTCAGAGTCCCAGCTCCCATCCACTGTCTGTCCTGTGTGGCCATTGCTCGCTCCAGAACCTCTGGGTCCTTGAGCTGCTCACACCTTCCCAGGAGAGGGTGGGTCTGGGGAACCAGTGCTTGAAAACGAATTCCTCCCTCTTCCCCCTGGACACTCTGCTGGCCCATTCTAATGGAGGGTGACAACCAGACAGAAACTCTGAAAGCAGAGACAGGATCCAACCTGGTTCCTCTGGGGCCTCCATCACAGGGCATGTATCAGTTAGGCTGAGTTACAGCTCACTGCTGTAACAAATAAGCGCCTGCATATCAGCAGCTTCACACAATAGAAGCATATTTCCCAGGATAAAGTGATCAAGACCACTGGCATGGGGAGGGCTACATGCTCTCCACATAATAGTCATTTAGTGAACCAGGAACCTTTGCATCTGCAGCTCAGCTGTCCCCAAGGGCCTCAGAGTTCTCTGTGGGATTCTCTACACATGGCAGCAGATGGAAGAGGAACACAGAAGCCGGCACAGATAAGCCCCTGAAGAATTTCTCTTCCAGGGGCACCTACCTCGCTTCCAGCCACACTCAATTGTCCAGACTCAGTCATCTGGCCATGTCTGCTTGTGAAGAAAACTGGGGATGCAAGACGAAAGGGAAATGGCACATGTTGAAATAACACAAGCAATGAAGCCTGTCCATCCATCCATCCATCCATTTAAGATGTGATGATATCTGTAGTCTGCTGGATACTGTACAGTATTTTGGATAGAGCAATGAATTAGCCTGACTCCTAGGGCCGAGGAGATGGCCCCAGGAGGCCTCCGGGGCCAGGGGAGGGGGCTCCCAATTACAGCCTCAATCAGGCCTTGGAAGGCTGCACCGAGAAATGAGAGCCGGAGCAGGCAATTGCCTCTGGCACATGGAAAACTCCAAATCTATAACTTCCTGGAACATAATTAGCTGCTAACTTCAAAGATGCATTGGGGTTTGTGTAATAGGCACCGGGGCACTCAAGAACTGCAGAAACTGGGAGAAAAATGGGGCCGTCTGGCTTGGAAATGGAACGAGACAAAAGGCTTTCAATTCAGGGCTTCCTTCAACAGAGACCTGAGGAAAATAATAATTATTATGATAACTCCCTTTTATGGAGTGTTTACTGGGTGCAGAGCGCTCCACTAAGTGCTTCACATCCGAGCTCTTTTAATGATCACATACCTCTAGGATGCAGGCTTTATTGTCAGAAATGACAGTGATCATCCAAGGTCACAGACACACACAGCTGTCTATTTTCAGAGTCCCAGCTCCCATCCACTGTCTGTCCTGTGTGGCCACTGCTCGCTCCAGAACCTCTGGGTCCTTGAGCTGCTCACACCTTCCCAGGAGAGGGTGGGTCTGGGGAACCAGTGCTTGAAAACGAATTCCTCCCTCTTCTCCCTGGACACTCTGCTGGCCCATTCTAATGGAGGGTGACAACCAGACAGAAACTCTGAAAGCAGAGACAGGATCCAACCTGGTTCCTCTGGGGCCTCCATCACAGGGCATGTATCAGTTAGGCTGAGTTACAGCTCACTGCTGTAACAAATAAGCGCCTGCATATCAGCAGCTTCACACAATAGAAGCATATTTCCCAGGATAAAGTGATCAAGACCACTGGCATGGGGAGGGCTACATGCTCTCCACATAATAGTCATTTAGTGAACCAGGAACCTTTGCATCTGCAGCTCAGCTGTCCCCAAGGGCCTCAGAGTTCTCTGTGGGATTCTCTACACATGGCAGCAGATGGAAGAGGAACACAGAAGCCGGCACAGATAAGCCCCTGAAGAATTTCTCTTCCAGGGGCACCTACCTCGCTTCCAGCCACACTCAATTGTCCAGACTCAGTCATCTGGCCATGTCTGCTTGTGAAGAAAACTGGGGATGCAAGACGAAAGGGAAATGGCACATGTTGAAATAACACAAGCAATGAAGCCTGTCCATCCATCCATCCATCCATTTAAGATGTGATGATATCTGTAGTCTGCTGGATACTGTACAGTATTTTGGATAGAGCAATGAAAAACAGACCATGACCTTGTCCCTGTAGAGTTTAGAACCCAGAGGGAAAGGGAAACATAAAATTACAGTGACGACATAGATTATTCTCACTAAAATTACAAGTGCCACCAAGAAACAGAGGGGGCTTCCCCACTGGCTCAGCAGTAAGGAATCCACTTGCAGAGCAGGAGACACAGATGTGTGTTCAACTCCTGAGTCAGGAAGATCCCCTGGAGGAGGGCATGGCAACCCACTCCAGTATACTTTTCTGGAGGATCTCATGGACAGAGGAGCCTGGCAGACTAGAGCCTATAGCGTCACAAAGAGACAAGACTGAAGTGACTGAGCAGGTATGCACATGAGAAGCACAGGGGGCCATGGCAGCTTGTGACACTGGAGCCTGAGAAAGACTGAGGAATTCAGGAGGGCTTCCCTGCAGAAGTGACTTTTACACTGAGTTCTGAAGGATAAGTAGGAGTTAGTTGAATGGGTTGCTTGAGAGTTTTCTAGGTAGAGGAAATGGCATATATAAAGGCCCTGAGATGTTTTGCTCCTGCTCACTGTGGGGGTCACAGCTTTCCCAGGCCTGCCTAGATGTAATTCCATAGGAGGTTCCTCCCCAGACCCCCAGGGAGGACTCTGGATGGTGGGGGCTCTCCCTGCAGCCTCCATACTTCACTCCTCTTGGACACTGCTCCCCTTCCATAGGCTTGCCCTGTTGAGTTCCGCATGACAAAATACTGCCCTGGACCTGCTCCATACTCTACTCCATCCAACCTGAAAGCCTGTGAAGCTTGAATTTAGGCCAGTCTTGGGAGCTGGATCTCAGGTCAGCCATAGCCTTCAGCCCTGAAGATTTAAACAGACCTCCAAAGAAACTGGGCCCTGCTGATCTGCCTTGGGCCAAGCCCTGCCCACAGCATCCTTTGGCTAATGCCCCTCAACCCACATCACACCAGTGTGATGGGGTGAACAGTTCTTGACCAACACTTCCACGACCTTCGGGGCCTAAGCCACCATCCAAAGCACAGCTTGATGGTTTGTCGATGACACTAACGAAAATAATTCCATCTCCCTAGAATAATAATACTGTTTATACTTGGCTAGTGCGTTTATCTGGGGACTCATGGAGGAGCTGAACTCTGCAACTGGGTTGGCATGGGGCACAAAGCAGAGAGGTAGCACGTGTCTACTGGGGGCTCAGAAGGAAGGGATGGCCACACTGGGACATCTGGCTTGGTGGGTGGTCCTTTCAATGCAGCACCTGGCTGGCTCCAGTGGCTTGAATGGCAGGCTTCCTTGGCGGGCTTAGGTTGGCCGATGTGGTAGGCGTGCCAAGGCCTCACCCACCTGCCCAAGGCATTCACACTAGTGCTGAATGTGTTTACCACCAGACAAGGTGTGCAAATCAAGAGGGTGCCATGCAGCCAGTATAAAATTTCAGATCTGCTAGATCACACTTCATTCTATTTTCATTTCTGGACCCAGATCTTGGGGTCTGCACCTTTCTGCAAAGGAACAGCTGTTCTGCAGAGCGGCCGAGACGCCCCCTCCCCACTTCCCACCGAGGAAGTGGCTCTAAGTCAGCTTTCTCGGATGGAAGAAAAGCAGCTGTCGCTGAAGCCATGTCAATCTGAGCGGTAAAAGGTTTGGGCAAAAACATATTTTATTGTTCTTGCTGTCAGAAACATAAAGATTTAAGGGGCATGTGACTTGGTAATTGCTGTGGACTTTTTTTTTCCCTTGACAATAAACATAAAACTTAAAACTGTATTAAAATCATTTGACAATTTTTATGCTCAAAGAGCCCAGAATGAATAATGGGTTTTTTTGCATCTAAAATGCACTCTCTCGTCAACCTATAAAACTGTCAGAAATAAATTCATCAAAAGCAGATTATATAATTAAAAGTCGCTATTTGTGTCTCTGCCCGGTTGGGATTGGAGTTGTTTGTCTCTCTCTCTCCTCGTTCTCACCCTCCTTTTAAAATTTTTAATTTTTTTAAGTTCTAGATGATGGCAAACTCCTACTTTGTCTGGGGGAGATGATAAAATAAGGGTTTCTTTCAAAAAAGTCCAATTTCCTGCTCTAGCCAGTCCCACCAAATGCTATCTCAGCAAATGATATGACTTCTCCCAAGCAGGACAGTTTTGGAGTAAAGAATCCACCTGCTAAGGCAGGAGACGTGAGTTTGATCCCTGGGTCCGAAAGATTCCCTGGAGTAGGAAAGAGAAACCTGCTCCAGTAGTCTTGCCTAGCACACATACATGTGAGAGGGAAACATCCCACACCGGGGGTGGGCTCCCCTTCCTGATGGGGTGACACGGAAGAGAGGGTGTGGCAGACACTTCTAGCATGCATTCATCTATTTTCTCCTTCTGCCCACCCTGGAGGATTCTATCCCTCTGCCTCCTGCAGTCAGCCGGTCTATGACATCACTTGTTCTGTGCTTATGCTGTGAACACAACGGGTGTGTGTTACTTCTCAGCTGAAGCTTTTTTTAAATTTTAAAACAATTTTTAAAAAAATTTATTTAGCTGTGTTAGGTCATAGTTATGGGCGTATGGGATCCTCAGTCTTCTTTGCAGTATCTGAGATCTTGGCTCCAGTGGCTTGAATGGCAGGCTTCCTTGGCGGGCTTAGGTTGGCCGATGTGGTAGGCGTGCCAGGGCCTCACCCACCTGCCCAAGGCATTCACACTAGTGCTGAATGTGTTTACCACCAGACAAGGTGTGCAAATCAAGAGGGTGCCATGCAGCCAGTATAAAATTTCAGATCTGCTAGATCACACTTCATTCTATTTTCATTTCTGGACCCAGATCTTGGGGTCTGCACCTTTCTGCAAAGGAACAGCTGTTCTGCAGAGCGGCCGAGACGCCCCCTCCCCACTTCCCACCGAGGAAGTGGCTCTAAGTCAGCTTTCTCGGATGGAAGAAAAGCAGCTGTCGCTGAAGCCATGTCAATCTGAGCGGTAAAAGGTTTGGGCAAAAACATATTTTATTGTTCTTGCTGTCAGAAACATAAAGATTTAAGGGGCATGTGACTTGGTAATTGCTGTGGACTTTTTTTTTCCCTTGACAATAAACATAAAACTTAAAACTGTATTAAAATCATTTGACAATTTTTATGCTCAAAGAGCCCAGAATGAATAATGGGTTTTTTTGCATCTAAAATGCACTCTCTCGTCAACCTATAAAACTGTCAGAAATAAATTCATCAAAAGCAGATTATATAATTAAAAGTCGCTATTTGTGTCTCTGCCCGGTTGGGATTGGAGTTGTTTGTCTCTCTCTCTCCTCGTTCTCACCCTCCTTTTAAAATTTTTAATTTTTTTAAGTTCTAGATGATGGCAAACTCCTACTTTGTCTGGGGGAGATGATAAAATAAGGGTTTCTTTCAAAAAAGTCCAATTTCCTGCTCTAGCCAGTCCCACCAAATGCTATCTCAGCAAATGATATGACTTCTCCCAAGCAGGACAGTTTTGGAGTAAAGAATCCACCTGCTAAGGCAGGAGACGTGAGTTTGATCCCTGGGTCCGAAAGATTCCCTGGAGTAGGAAAGAGAAACCTGCTCCAGTAGTCTTGCCTAGCACACATACATGTGAGAGGGAAACATCCCACACCGGGGGTGGGCTCCCCTTCCTGATGGGGTGACACGGAAGAGAGGGTGTGGCAGACACTTCTAGCATGCATTCATCTATTTTCTCCTTCTGCCCACCCTGGAGGATTCTATCCCTCTGCCTCCTGCAGTCAGCCGGTCTATGACATCACTTGTTCTGTGCTTATGCTGTGAACACAACGGGTGTGTGTTACTTCTCAGCTGAAGCTTTTTTTAAATTTTAAAACAATTTTTAAAAAAATTTATTTAGCTGTGTTAGGTCATAGTTATGGGCATATGGGATCCTCAGTCTTCTTTGCAGTATCTGAGATCTTTAGCTGCAGTATGCGGGATCTAGTTCCCTGACCAGGGATCAAACTGGACCACCGGAGCTGGGAGCCCAGATCCTTGGCCACTGGACTACCAGGGGAGTCCCAGGGAAGAAGTCTTTAAGTGCAGGTTTTACCCCTTCCAGCACCTTCCTGCCCTCCACGGCGACTGCCGATGAGCAGCTCCCGGAAGGTGGAGCCTCGGGCAGCCTGGATCACGAGCCACTCCACAGACTACACTGCCCCGGGGAGTCACCTAGACCAACAACAGGCTTCCTGGGTTAAGCCACTGAGACTGGGAGGTCTCCTGGTTACCTCGGCATAACCGAGCCTACCCTCACACTTTTAAACGTAGGTTTTACTGTTACTGGGGAAGGTGAGGCCAGCGGCCAGGAGATGATTGCCCTAAGAAGACTTTTAAGGGCTCCACTGGTGGCTCAGATGGTAAAGAATCTGCCTGCAATGTGGGAGGCCCGGCTTTGATCCCTGGGTTGGGAAGATTCCTTGGAGAAGGGCATGGCAACCCACTCCAGTGTTCTTACCTGGAAAACCCCATGGACAGAGGAGCCTGTCGGGCTACAGTCCATGAGGGTTGCAAAGGGTTGGCCCTGACTGAGCGCACACACACAAGAAGACTGTTATATTCACAGGTCTGGGTAGATCACAATAAACTGAGGAAAATTCTTAGAGAGATGGGACTACCAGACAACATTATCTGCTTCCTGAGACCCAAATGCACGTCAAGATGCAACAGTTAGAACTGGACATGAAACAATCAGTTCAGTTCAGTCACTCAGTCTTGTCTGACTCTTTGTGACCCCATGAGCTGCAGCATACCAGGCCTCTCTGCCCATCACCAACTCCCGGAGCCCACCCAAACTCATATCCATTGAGTTGGTGATGCCATCCAACCATCTCATCCTCTGTTGTCCCCTTCTCCTCCTGCCCTCAATCTTTCCCAGCATCAGGGTCTTTTCAAATGAGTCAGCTCTTTGCATCAGGTGACCAAAGTATTGGAGTTTCAGCTTCAACATCAGTCCTTCTGATGAACATCCAGGACTGATCTTCTTTAAGATGGACTGGTTGGATCTCCTTGCAGTCCAAGGGATTCTCAAGAGTCTTCTCCAACACCACAGTTCAAAAGCATCAATTTTTAGGTGCTCAGCTTTCTTTATAGTCCAGCTCTCACATCCATACATGACCACTGGAAAAACCATAGCCTTGACTAGACGGACCTTTGTTGGCAAAGTAATGTCTCTGCTTTTTAATGTGCTGTCTAGGTTGGTCATAGCTTTACTTCCAAGGAGTGAGCATCTTTTAATTTCATGGCTGCAATCACCATCTGCAGTGATTTGGGAGCCCCAAAAAATAAAGTCAGCCGCTGTTTCCACTGTTTCTCCACCTATTTCCCATAAAGTGATGGGACCAGATGCCATGATCTTAGTTTTCTGAATGCTGAGCTTTAAGCCAACTTTTTCACTCTCCTCTTTCACTTTCATCAAGAGGCTCTTTAGTTCTTCTTTGCTTTCTGCCATAACGGTGGTGTCATCTACATTTCCGAGGTTATTGATATTTCTCCCGGTAATCTTGATTCCAGCTTGTGCTTCTTCCAGCCCAGCATTTCTCATCATGTACTCTGCATATAAGTTAAATAAGCAGGATAACAATATACAGCCTGTTGGAACCAGTCTGTTGTTTCATGTCCAGTTCTAACTGTTGCTTCCTGACCTGCATACAGGTTTCTCAAGAGGCAGGTCAGGTGGTCTGGTATTCCCATCTCTTTCAGAATTTTCCACAGTTTATTGTGATCCACACAGTCAAAGGCTTTGGTATAGTCAATGAAGCAGAAATAGATGTTTTTCTGGAACTCTCTTGCTTTTTCAATGATCCAGCAAATGAACTGGTCCAAATTGGAAAGGAGTATGTCAAGACTGTATATTGTCACCCTGCTATTTAACTTCCATGCAGAGTACATTATGCAAAATTTCAGGCTGGATGAAGCTCAAGCTGGAATCAAGATTACTGGGAGAAATATCAACAACCTCAGACATGCAGATGACACCAACTTTATGTGAGAAAGCAAAGAAGATCTAAAGAGCCTCTTGATGAAGGAAAAGAAGAGAGTGAAAAAGCTGGCTTAAAACTCAGCATTCAAAACTAAGATCATGGCATCACTTCATGACAAATAAAAGGGAAAAAAATGGAAACAGTGACAGACTTTATTTTCTTGAGTGCCAAAATCACTGCAGATGGTGACTGCAACCATGAAATTAAGATAGTTGCTCCTTGGAACAAAAAGTATGACAAACTTAGACATCATATTAAAAAGCAGAGATGTCACTTTGCCAGCAAAGGTCTGTAGAGTCAAAGTGAAGTTCCCGGTGGCTCAGGTGGTAAAGAGTCTGCCTGCAATGCTGGAAACCCAGGTTTGATCCCTGGGTTGGAAAGATTCTCTGGAGAAGGAAATGGCTACACACTCCCGTATTCTTGCCTAGGAAATCCCATAGACAGAGAAGTCTGGCAGGCTACAGTCCATGGGGTTGCAAGCAATCAGACATGACTGAACAACTTTCACACGGTTTTTCCAGTAGTCATGTATGGATGTGAGAGTTGGACCATAAAGAAGCCTGAGCCCCAAAGAACAGATGCTTTCAAATTGTGGTGTTTGAGAAGACTCCTGAGGGTCCCTTGGACAGCAAGGAGATCCAACTAGTGAATCCTAAAGAAAATCAACCCTGAATATTCATTAGAAGGACTGATGCTGAAGCTGAATACTTTGGCCGCCTGATGTGAAGAGCTGACTCATTTGAAAAGACCCTGATGCTAGAAAGATAGAGGGCAGGAGGAGAAGGGGGCGACAGAGGATGAGATGGTTAGATGGCATCACTGACTCAATGGACATGAGTTTGAGCAAACTCTGAGAGATAGTAGAGGACAGGGAAGCCTGGCATCCTGCAGTCCATGGGGTCGCAAAGAGTCAGACACAACTGAACGACTGAACAACAAAGAAGAGGTGAGTCACACCACAAGGGGTCACATGGGGTGGGTTAGGAGGCAGAAGGAGGGAGTAGAATGTGGAGCCTAGGCTTTATTGTGGCTTCCATGAGAAGGACAGGTGAGGCAAGATAAGCAGGTAGCAGGTTTAGGATTGGCTGGTTTGAATAATTCCAGCAGACTCTGAGTCTGAGGGGTTGTCACTAGCCTGGTACCTGCCCTGGGGTGATTAGGGCAGGGGAATGGGGACCCAGAGTGTTGAAGCCCTATAAAGGAAAAGGCTGGAGGTGTGGGTGGGATTGGCTGGTGTGCATTTGAAAGGCATGCTCCCTGGCAAGTCAGGGACTACCTCGAAGAGTTAGCTAAGGCTGGGAGGGGCAGTCCCTCTGGCGTTGGCAAGGCTCCAAGATGTCAGAGCATCAGGATACAGAGAACAACAGGCGTGGTTAATGCACTGACTAATACAGGGGACAACTGTGATGTTCTAGCAGGTAAAGTACTGCTGACTCTGATGGTCACGTGAGGGCAGAGGTGTGGTGGAGCTTAGGGGCCCGGTGGGAGAGAAGCAGGGTGCAGGACCTGAGGGTGAAGGCCTGGAGACCAAAGTGTGGCTTTAGTCCTCCATGGAGCGGCTAAGGGGCAGTGACTCCAGACTCTGTCCCTGGGGAGGAGCCCAAAAGGAAGAAGGAATTAGCAGGAGACTGACATCCCAGAGGAACACAGAGTTTTCTTCTCCAAGCTGTTGTCCCTTGTTAGGCCAGCTATCCAGATGGACCTCATTGCCTAGAGATCTCCAGAACTCACTAACCTGGGTGAGTCCCCCAAGCCAGCACTCGAGCAAGCCCAAGGCAGCTACCTTCCTGTCCTTGAGTGCTAACTCTGGGGTCTCCCCAAATTCCTCTATCTAGAGGGCTTAGCTGGGGTAAGGAGACGAAGCAGAGCAGATGTGGGAGCAATGGAGATATGAAAAAGGGGAGGAAATTCTGGAATGGGAAGATGAGGAGAAAGAACAGAGAGAGAGCTAGGAAGGAAGGAAGGGTCAGGTAAGAAATATTCTTTGAGATGAACGCATCCTAGTGTTCACTGCAGCACTGTTTACCATAGTCAAGATATGGGAGCAACCTAAGTGTCCATCCACAGATAACGGATAAAGAAGCTGTGCCACTCTCACACACACACACAGGAATACTACTGAGCCATTAAAAAGATTGAAATAATGCTATTTGCAGCAATATGGGTGGGTCTAGAGATTGCCATATTAAGTGCAAGTCAGACAGAGAGAGATAAATATCACGTAATACCACTTATATGTGGAATCTAAAAAAGTTATATGAATGAACTTATTTACAAAACAGAAATAGACTCACAGACATAACAAACTTATGGTTACCAAAGGGGAAAGGGGTACAGGAATAATTTAGGAGTTTGGGATTAGCAGATACAAACTACTTTATATAAAATAGAGAAGTAACAAGGTCTTATTGTATAGCACAGGGAACTATCTCCAATATCATGTAATAACCTATAATGGAAAAGAATCTGAAAAGCTACATATATATAAAAAATATATACATATATAAAATTGAATCACTTTGCTGTATACCAGAAACTAATACAACATCGAAAATCACCTATATTTCAATTTAAAAAGAGAAATATTCTTTGAGCTTTTGTTGTTTTCCCATGGAATGGAGAATCTTAATCCCATTTCACAGATGAGAAAATTGAGGCTTGGAGAAGCTCAGCTACTGGCAGCAGCTTGTGCAATGTGACACAGCCATTCTAGTTTATCTGGGTCCTACGTGTGTGCCTGGAAACCAAAATATCTAGGGCTTCATAGGGTGAGTGGAATGCTTTCCCTCAACTCAGTCAGAGAAGTGGGGACATGGAGATTCCCTCTCAACTTGGGGGCAGAGGAGACAGGTGACTGGAAGACACCTTCTCTGATTTCAGAAGGTCCCTAGGCTGTTTTGCCTTCCCTTTGAAGGATGGGAGGTTTCTGTAAGCCTGTCTTACCATTTTAAAGATGAATTCTATTTTTATTTTGCCAAGAGATGTTTTTTTATGAAATGGATGCTGAATATTATCAAATGCCTTTTTATCATCCTTGGTTTTTCCCTTTTGGCCTATTAATATGATGAATTATATTAATAGAGTTCCTAAAATAGAACTGTCCTTGCTTTCCAATAATATACCTTACCTGGTCATTGTGGAATATTCATTTTATATATTGCTAGATTCAGTTTGCTAATATTTTATTTAAGACGTTTGCATCTATATTTGTAAATGAGATTAGCCTGCAGCCTTCTTCTTTGTGCTATTTTTGTCGGGTTTATTTAGCTTTGTAAATGAGTCGGATGGGCCCCTGGTTCTGGAAATACTGTGGACCAAATATCTCCCAAATCTTCCTGCCATAAATACCTAGAAATGATCGATACAATGTTGCAAATACTTGAGCTTACAGAAATGCAGAGGACTTTTCCAGGAGCAAGAAATAAAGTGGGAACCGAAAACCAAAGAGAGAAGCAAAGGAGCTGTCACGGCAGGTGGTCAGGGAGAGGGGAAGAGGGGACTTGAAAAAAAATCCATCCTCTTGCCCATAGAAATAAAACGTCGAGATTTTTAATAATTCAATTTTTTATCATGGTAAAAAAAATATAGTAAAAACATGATTTTAAAAACCCACCTTAACCCTTCTCAACTGTACAGTTCAGTATGTTGAGTATATTCACATTATGGTGCAACAGATCTTCAGAATTGTTTCATCCTGCAAAATCGAAACACTCTACCCATTAAACAACTCCTCATCTACCCTTTTCCCCTAGGCCCTGGCAACTACCCTTCTACTTTCTGTCTCCATGAGTTTGAATACTCTAGGTACCTCACATAAGTGGAATCATACAGATACAGTATTTGTCTTTTTGTGACTGGCTTATTTCATTTAGCACAACGTACTCGAGGCTCATCCTTGTTGCGGATGTCAGAGTGTGTCAGAGTTTCCTTCCTTTTTAAGACTGAATAGTATTCCCCTGTATGTATTTGCCATCATTCATCTCTCAATGGATACTTGGATTGCTTCCCACTCTTGGCTATTGTGAATAATGCTGCTATAAACATGGGTGCAAATATCTCTTCAGGATTCTCTTTTTAATTCTTTTGGATCTATTCCCAGAAGTGGGCTTGCAGAATCACATGGTAATTCTGGTTTTAATTTTTCGATAAGCTGCCACACTGCTTTCCATGATGGCTGCGTTCCTTTACACTCCTACCAGTGGGACATACAGGTCCCAATTCTATCACGTCCTTGCCAGTGCTTATTACTTTCCGCTTTTTTTTTTAATGTGTGTGTGTGTGTTGATAGTAGCCTTCTTAGTGCATGTGAAGTGGTCTCATCATGGCTTGTTTTTGTTGTTTTTGTTTCTTAATATTAATTTATTGATTTGGCTTCATCAGGTCTTTGTTGTGGCTCTCCAGCTTCTCTGTAGTTGAGGCCTGTGGGCCTAGTCACCCTGGGGCATGTGGGATCTTAGTTTTCCCAACTGGGAACAAACCCATGTCCCCTGCATTGCAAGGATTCTTAACTACCGGATCACCAAGGAAGACCCTCATTATGGTTTGATTTGCATTTCTCTAATGATGGCTGGATGGCATCCCCGACTCGATGGACATGAGTTTGAGTAAACTCGGAGAGTGGGTGATGGACAGGGAGGCCTGGTGTGCTGCGATTCATGGGGTCGCAAAGAGTTGGACAAGACTGAGCGACTGAACTGAACTGAATGATTAATTTCAGTGTTGGCCATCTGGTGATCTCCATGTGTAGAATCTTCTGTTGTGTTGTAGGAAGAGGGTGTTTGCTATGACCAGTGCGTTCTCTTGGCAAAACTCTATTAGCCTTTGCCCTGCTTCATTCTGTATTCCAAGGCCAAATTTGCTTGTTACTCCAGGTGTTTCATGACTTTCTACTTTTGCATTCCAGTCCCCNGTATTGTTTATGCTTTGGCTCCACCCCTTCATTCTTTCTGGAGTTATTTCTCTACTGATCTCCGATAGCATATTGGGCACCTACTGACCTGGGGAGTTCATCTTTCAGTGTCCTATCTTTTTGCCTTTTCATACTGTTCATGGAGTTCTCAAGGCAGGAATACTGAAGTGGTTTGCCATTCCCTTCTCCAGTGGATCACATTTTGTCGAAACTCTCCACCATGACCTGTCCGTCTTGGGTGGCCCTACATGGCATGGCTCGTAGTTTCATTGAGTTAGACAAGGCTGTGGTCCATGTGATTAGATTGGTTAGTTTTCTGTGATTGTGGTTTTCAGTCTGTCTGCCCTCTGATGGAGAAGGATGAGAGGCTTATGGAAGCTTCCTGATGGGAGAGACTGACTGAGGGGGAAACTGGGTCTGAGATCTATTATTACGATGAATTTCATTCATTTATTTCCTAATATTGAACAGTTTGTAGATTCATGAAATAAACCGCATTTGGTCATTATGTAATATAATGTTAGATTTGGTTTACTTAAGATTTATTTAGAATTTTTTGCATTGCTTTTCCTAAAGTGACTGTGGTTCTCTTTTTCGTGTGAAATCTTTCTTACATTTGGGTATTAATGTTCCACTTGCTTTATTAAAATAATTAGAAAAAATCCTCTTTTAAAAAGTACAACAGTCTAAACAATATTGTATTTGTCTGCTCATTAGAGGTTTAAAAGAACTTCCCTGAAAGACCATCTGGGCCTGGTATATTTTAGGGAGCTAACTCTTTATCTACTTTTTTATATAAAACAATTTCTATATGAAAATGTTTAGCTTTTCTGTCTCTTCTTGAATTGAGTTTGGTCGTTTGCATTTTGGAAAAAATTACCAAATTCATCCAGATTTTTAAACATATTTATATAAAGTTGAATAAAGTTGCTTCGTGATTCTTTCCTTTCTTTCTGTGGCTATTTTTCCTTCATCATTTCTTCTTTTGTGTATTTAGGCTTCCTTGCCCTTTATCTTAATTAGGTTAGCTTACAGTTTATTAGTTTCCTCATAAAATGAATTCTATTTTTCTGCTTATTAACTCACAAGTTCTCCTTTTCTCATCATGAGTTTCTTACTCCTGCTTTCCTATGGTTTGGCTTCTTGCTCTTTTCCTAACTTCTTAGATTAGATGTTTAATTTTCTCATTTTTCTCTTTCTTGTTTATTGATATCAATACTGAAGGCTCTTCCTCTGAGTATTACTATAACTATTTCCCACAGATTCTGATAGGTAGTTAATTTCTTTATTTTCTAGGTTTTCTACAGATTCTGCTTATATTCCTCTTTGGCCCAAATGCTAGTTAATAGGGAGTTTAAAAAAAATTTCTAGGTGGTAAAGAATCATTGAGTTTGGTGTTTTTGTCTCATTTTATCTTTAATTTCCAGTTTTAGTGTGTTGGGGTGAGAGTTCTCCAATAGCCATTCTCTTCTCTCTGGTAATAATAAAACCCTAATGTTTAGCCAGGCACATGGCTTCTCAGAATAAAAACTACATTTCCCAGCCACTCTTGCAGTTAAAAGCCATCATGTGATGAAGTTCTGGCCAATGGGATGGGAATAGTATCATGTATAGCCCCTCTAGCTGGAGATTTTGAAAGGAGGTCGAGGAGTATGCCCTGATTTTATTAATACTTGATTCTG
This sequence comes from Cephalophus harveyi, assembly GCA_006410635.1. Classification (NCBI taxonomy): domain Eukaryota; kingdom Metazoa; phylum Chordata; class Mammalia; order Artiodactyla; family Bovidae; genus Cephalophus; species Cephalophus harveyi. Next base: position 996,993 of record SJYT01035277.1, on the reverse strand, counting down.
CTGTTTGGAAAAAAAGGATCCTTGCAGATGAAGTTAGCACCCTGAGAATAACAGGACAACAAAATAGAAGTCTATGCTCTTCTACTTCAGGGCAGCGGGAAGCCACATAGAGCAGTCCCCATGCTAACCTTGAAACACATACTTTTGTACTATGACATGAAAGAAAAATATTTCATGCCGTTCTGGCCATTATTACTTTGGCACTCCGTATACATTATCAAATCTCTTCTACAACTAATACAGTTGTTTTTTTTTTTTTCTCCTGTCTGTATATTGATAGGAGTTTCCCCTTTAATCCTTGAAATTCAGTTATCTCACCTGCCTATAGGTCTCTTTTCATTAGCTTTACCTAATGTTCAAAGAGAAGCTTTGTTTAATTATTCCTTTGATTATTGCTCATTTTATTCTATCTGTAGTGTCTTTATTCAAGGTGTCTTTTCACTAATCATGCCCATTCCTTTATTCTTTTATTCTGAATTATGGAAAGATTTTTTTTTTTTTTCTGAGGCTCATCCTTTAAACCATGACCTGTGTTTTTCTGCAGTATTCAACCTGCTATTTCCCACCTTCATTGCCTTTATAAATGCAGCAGTTGCACTTTTTAGCTGGAAACAATCTTTTCTAGTCTCAGAGGATACTTTTTTCAGATATGCGATGTCCCTTTGAATCTTGTTGGACACACAAACTGGAGGTTTTCTAAAAACTTCTGCTGATCCTGGCAGGAGGTTTATCTCAGAGGGACACATCTGCGTGGGTTCCTTCCCTATGAATGGCTGTCTTTTCACACGGCCTGCAGTCTCCCTCTGGTCGCTCATCCTCGCAGTGAGCATTTCTCCATCCCCGGGGCTTGAGAGGGTTCTAATCTTCCAGATCCGGGTGAGGAAGTGTTTGGGTTTGCTAGGGTTCAGTTTGCTACGTCTAGGTTTTGCTGTCTGAGGCGAGTAGGACAGGTGAAATGCTAAGGCATGCAGATCATGGCAACGTCTGCGCTCTGCCAGTGAGCCTCGTTTCTGAAGCTCGGGATGCACCTCCAACTTGGTGGGGTGTCCTCTGTCTCCACCTGGCATGGCCAGGCACACCAGGACCCAGCTGTGCTCACAAACCAGTCTTCAGAGCCAGCCTCCGAGGAAAGCTAGGGGCTGGCCCCTCAGGTCGCTGTCCGAGGCTCCCATAGACACTGCTCTCACCTACGGTCCCCAGCCCACCTCATCTTCACGCTCTGCCTCCCTGTGCTTAGGTGGATTATGGGGTTCTGATGGGGATCCCACACACACAGGGCGGCCGCCTAGTCTGGTAGTTAAGACTATGTGGGCTCAGGGGTTGGTTGGAAGGGTATGGCTTCAAGTCCCAGTTCAGGTGCTGAGTAGGTGAGTTGCTACAAAGGACAGATTCTCTAGGCCTCAGTTCCCTCTTGAACAAAATGAAGTCAATGATAGCAACTCATCCCTGTGCTGTGATGAGGGCTCACTATGCGTGGAACTTTCTTGACCCAGGATCTGGCACACAGTAGGTGCATCATCAGGGGCTTCCCAGTCAGCCCTAGTGGTTAAGACCCTGCCTTTCAATGCAAGAGATGGAAGAAACGAAGTTTCAAACCCTGGGTCAGGAAGATCCCCTGGAGAAGGAAATAGCAATCCACTCCAGTATTCTTGCCTGGAGAATTCCCTGGACAGAGGAGCCTGGCAGGCTACAGTCCATGGGGTCGCATAGAGTCGGACATGGCTGAAGTGACTTAGCACAGCACAGCACAGGTTCACCATCACTGGAAACTCTAATAACTCCTGAGAGGGCACCTCCTTCTCGCACCATGCGTCCCACAGATGACCAGCCCTTTCCCCAGGCAGATTCCTCAAGTATTAGGAGAAATATTGCCAGTTTCTAATCCGTCAGCGTCACTCTCTTTTGTGTGCCTGGGGGTGGGGCGGGAACCTGTTCTCTGTGCTCCCTTATTTTTATATCCCTATATAAATATCACTCTTCTTCATTTCAGAAGGAATGGGAGGAGGGGAGGAAGCAGTCAAACAAAAGTCTCAGTCACTGTCTTGTTCACCATCTGATTGTCCAAGTTCCGTACAATCTTCCTAACCTACAGGACTTAGCTTCCCATCCACCCTGTGGATGCAATGGGATCCTCAGGCTTGAGACCACACCAGCTCAGGGGAGAGAACCCTTCTCCTTGTAACCCTGGCCCTACGGCACCCCACCAGCTGGGCCATCCCTGCCTGCCTTCCTTCCATCCTAGCCAAGCCAAGGGAGGATTCCCAGTTGGTCATTAGGATTTTGCTTCACAACCAAGTCTGTTTGATCACTTCCAATTTACCTTGATTCATGGAACTAACATTCCAGGTTCCTATGCAATATTGGTTTTTACAGCATCGGACCTTGCTTCCATCACCAATCACATGCACAACTGGGTATTGTTTATGCTTTGGCTCCACCCCTTCATTCTTTCTGGAGTTATTTCTCTACTGATCTCCGATAGCATATTGGGCACCTACTGACCCGGGGAGTTCATCTTTCAGTGTCCTATCTTTTTGCCTTTTCATACTGTTCATGGAGTTCTCAAGGCAGGAATACTGAAGTGGTTTGCCATTCCCTTCTCCAGTGGATCACATTTTGTCGAAACTCTCCACCATGACCTGTCCGTCTTGGGTGGCCCTACATGGCATGGCTCATAGTTTCATTGAGTTAGACAAGGCTGTGGTCCATGTGATTAGATTGGTTAGTTATCTGTGATTGTGGTTTCAGTCTGTGAAAGAGGAGAGTGAAAAAGTTGGCTTAAAGCTCAACATTCAAAAAACTAAGATCATGGTATCCAGTCCCATCACTTCATGGCAAATAGATAGGGAAACAGTGGAAATAGTGGCTGACTTTATTTTTTGGGTTCTCTTATACACATCTAGATGTGTATAAGAGACAGTTCTGAAGGAGATCAACCCTGGGATTTCTTTGGAAGGAATGATGCTAAAGCTGAAACTCCAGTACTTTGGCCACTTCATGTGCAGAGTTGACTCATTGGAAAAGACTCTGATGCTGGGAGGGATTGGGGGCAGGAGAAGAAGAGGACGACCGAGGATGAGATGGCTGGATGGCATCACTGACTCAATGGATGTGAGTCTGAGTGAACTCCGAGAGATGGTGATGAACAGGGAGGCCTGGCGTGCTGCGATTCATGGGGTCGCAAAGAGTCGGACACGACTGAGCGACTGAACTGAACTGAACTGGGAGGAGGGGAGGAAGCAGTCAAACAAAAGTCTCAGTCACTGTCTTGTTAACCATCTGATTGTCCAAGTTCCTTACAATCTTCCTAACCTACAGGACTTAGCTTCCCATCCACCCTGTGGATGCAATGGGATCCTCAGGCTTGAGACCACACCAGCTCAGGGGAGAGAACCCTTCTCCTTGTAACCCTGGCCCTACGGCACCCCACCAGCTGGGCCATCCCTGCCTGCCTTCCTTCCATCCTAGCCAAGCCAAGGGAGGATTCCCAGTTGGTCATTAGGATTTTGCTTCACAACCAAGAAGATATTTTGGAGAGAGGCAGAGCAAAGGAGTGATGGGCAAAGAATTACCCACTACCTTCTTTGGGTAGGCAGTACTGGGAAAAAGCTAAGAGCTTATCAAGATAAGAGGTACAGGGGCATAGAAAGACTGGACCCAGATCAAGCTACCCAGAGGAAAAACAACCAATGACAGTCAACCACCAGGAGCTGTTGAGTGCACATGCATTCCATCCACTTGTTTCCAGTCCTGTGAAACAGGACTTTTACTATATCCATTTGACAGACGATAGACCTGAGACCCAGAGAGGAGACATGCCTCGTCTGGGGTCACACAGCCAGCAAGTGGCTGATCTGGGGCTCTCCTCCACATCTGCTGGATTCCCAAGTTCATGCATGTAACCACTCCTCTAGACGGACTCATTCTTATCACAAAACTTTGCCCCAAATCTGTTTCTCACATTTGTCCCTAGCCATCTTCGGGGCACTGAGAGATTCAGCATACCACCCCAGCCCTGTAGACACTGCCAGAACCTCCAGCTCCCCTCTTCTCTCCCTGAAACCAAATCTAGAATTCACGGGTGGCCAAAGAATCTGCCTGTGATGCAGGACACCTGGGTTCGATCCATGAGTTGGGAAGATCCCCTGGAGAAGGGAAAGGCTACACACTTCAGTATTCTGGCCTGGAGAATTCCATGGACTATACAGTCCATGGGGTTGGAAAGAGTCGGACACGACTGAGCAACTTTCACTTTCACTTTTCATCCCAGGATCACCCACACCCTCTTTGGGCTACTCTGCTCCAGCCACAGCTGCAAGCGGCAACGTTTCTCAGAGCTGGAGCACACACTGATGGGTTTTCCAATAACATCTGACTTGGCTTTTAATTATCAGGAAGTGATTGTTGATTTACACAGCAATATTTATCCAGCAAATTGCTAATTAATGCACTGAAAAATGCCAAATGGTGCAAATATTTGCAGTACCAAAATATTTTTATTTTCGGTAAGGAGTAGAATCGATGTGAAGGTACCAAAGTGTTTAAACAAGGTATGCAAAGTTTAAGCTCAATATTAAACAAAGAGGCAGGCTAGATGGGCTTCATGGCTGGGGCTCTGGGGTGTTCTGTAGACTGAGGGATGTTCAGAGATAGTCCTGAGAATAGTGAGCCCCAAATCTCCTCTCGGAATGTGCCTCCCTTGAGATGCAAAGGGCACCAGCTAGCCACAGACAAGGACATCTGAGTGACTAGGAGCATCATAAGTACACACTCATCTTACCTTCATTGTGTCTCCCCGGTGCCATCGCCCCCACCACCGTTTTGTCCACCACTGTTCACTCATTCTTTCATCATATTTTGTCTTTTAAATATTTGCTATGTGCTGGACATTATTCTGTTGCTGGGGAGATAAGATCCTTTGCTCATGGAGCTTGTGCTGGATTTCAACACCCAGTAAAGCAAGAAAATAAGTAAATGAACAAAAACAATTTTTTTTCAGAGGATGTTAAGTGCTACAAGAAATGAAGCCAGGGAAGCAATAAGGAGTCATTACTTTAGATTGCTTGCTCAGGGTAGGTCTTTGTTGGGGCTGGAGGGGGGTGGGTGGGGAATCCCATTTTAGCTGAAAGAGCTAAGCCAGACATATAAAGATATGGGGACAGAACTTGCCAGGAGCATGAACAGAAAGTGCAAAGGCCCTCAGACAGGAAGAGACCTTGGCTAGGGGAACCAAGATGCATGGAGCAGAGGGGCTGGGAGCCAGGTAAGAGGTGATATTGACAAGGAGGAGGTATCCCATGGCGCAGGAGTGAAGGAGTCAGAGGGTTTTATTCTAATCGCTGTAGGGAGCCATCAGACAGCCCTGAGAGAAGTGTGATGGGGCGCTGGTCTACTCTGTCAAAGGGCCTCTGGCTGTAGAGTGGAGAACTGGGCAGGGGCCAAGTATGGAAGCAGCAGGACCCTGGCAACGGTGATTCCTCAAGCAGGATCCAGATGAGAGGGAGGGAGCGCAGAGCAGGGTGGGGACCGAGAGGAGGAGGAGTCAGGGAGCGAGGGGGTGGGGCCTACAGTCTTTCCAGGGGATGGAATATGGGGTGTTTGGTGCCTGGAAAGAGGGTTCACGGCCTAACCTTCACCCCTGAATCTCCTTCACAGCCTTTTCATCGTCCCAAACCACAGCGGCTACTGTTTATTGAGGATTTACACGAGGATATGTACTTTACGAGCTGGTCTGTCTCAACAACGCCACGCGGGAGGTGTTATTATGCCTTGTGTAATTTACCTGGCCTTGCCGATCCACTGAAAAGTCTGAAGGTGGCGCTGGAAATGACTACTAGTCGCCCATTTCATCAAGAGCGCGTGGCAGGTGCCTACAGCCGAGCTAGGCCAGGGACCTGCCGGCCCGCCTCGCTGCTTCCTCCCGCCCTTCCATCAGGAAACCCACCACCTGAACAGGAGCAAAGCGCTTCCAGTGTGACTCCACCTCCGTGAGGTCGGCGTTATTACCCCATTCTACAGATGAGTAAATGGTCTCCCCGCATTTAACTTTGTCCAATCCACTGTTCACCAACTAGAACCGTCCTTCTGAAGCATACATCTGACTATTCCTGCCCTTGCCCCGACCTGGGGAGGTTCCTGTCTGCCACCCTTCCCTCCACCTTCTCTGTAAGGGAGCTTTGGGGGATGGGGTGGTGGGAGGGAGGGCTTTGCCCTGCCACACACCTTCTCTGTGGCCTCCCTTCCTTCATCTGTTAGCCAAAGGTGCCCCCAGGACCCTGGACCAGTTACAGCCCTCCCCCAAACCAGGCTCTAGGACTAAGGGGGTCAGAACTGGGGCATTTTGGAGTTCTGAGCTTTGGCCTGGTGGGGGCCAGATGTCCACTAAAGCCTGAATGCTGAAGATGGTTAAACGCCACATGACAAGGGGTCTCCCAAAACAAAGGGCAGAGATGAGAAGTCATAAGTTCTCCTACTGATGGGCCCCCTCTCCTTCCTTTGTCAGGGGGGGGGTGGAAAGCACTGTGGTTTTGCAGGAGATGTGTATAAGAGACAGGTATTCCCCTGTATGTATTTGCCATCATTCATCTCTCAATGGATACTTGGATTGCTTCCCACTCTTGGCTATTGTGAATAATGCTGCTATAAACATGGGTGCAAATATCTCTTCAGGATTCTCTTTTTAATTCTTTTGGATCTATTCCCAGAAGTGGGCTTGCAGAATCACATGGTAATTCTGGTTTTAATTTTTCGATAAGCTGCCACACTGCTTTCCATGATGGCTGCGTTCCTTTACACTCCTACCAGTGGGACATACAGGTCCCAATTCTATCACGTCCTTGCCAGTGCTTATTACTTTCCGCTTTTTTTTTTTTTGCTAATCAGTTTTTTCAGCAGCATTTGCTAAACATTTCATCATCTACTCATTGTTTTGGAGTGATTTATCATATTTAATTTTTACATGTGATCTCATTTATTTCCAGACATTCTCTTCTAATCCATTTAAATCTATTTCTTTTTTTCTACCAATATTCTCACTGTTCTCATTATTGCTACTTTATATGTTTTAACATTCAGTAAGGCTCTACATCAATGTTCTCCTTTTACAGAATATTCTTTGATATTCTGACCAATGATTTTTCCAGATGAATTTTAGAATCATTTCATCAAGTTCCTTTCACAGGATTGTTTGGTATTGCATTAAATCTGCAGATTAACATGGAGGTGGTTTGACGTTTTTACAATATTCGGTCTTCCCATGCAGAAACATAGTGTGCATCTCCATTTATTCTGGTCTTCTTTTATTTCACCAATAAAATTTTGTAGTTGTCTTTATATAGGTCACACGCATTTCTCATTAAGTTTATTCCTAAGTATTTTTCCATTGCTTCTGGGAATGGCATCTCTTTCTTTCATTACCGTTGCTGGCAGATTATGGCTGGAACACAGGAGAGCATTGACTGGGGTAAATAGGTCTTGTCTCTGGCCACTTTACTAAACGGTTATTTGTTTATATACATTTGAGTTGCTTCCTTTGGATTTCTGGTCCCAAATCACATTGACAGTGAATATTATTTGTTATGTCGGCACTGGATGGGACTCAAGCCTGGCATCTGATGGGCCTGGGGCAGCCAGTCACCTTCTGCCCACTGAGCCACAGTCTCACCCCAGCTGAGACTAGAACCAGCCCTAAACCCCAAGCCCTTGCTAAAGTCCCTGACATTCGTCCTTCTCCCTCATCTAGTGGCGCTCTGCCCCGGCTCTCCTAGGGGTCTCCTCTCAACTCTGATGGACTCCCCATGGACCCAGAGTGCAGCCATTGTATTAATCAAAGCCATAGCTACCAAGTATCAGGATGAGTCCAGGCCCTTGGTCAAGCCATACATAACATCTTTTTAAAATTCCTGAAATGTATGTATGATTAACCAGAGAGGTGAAGGGCTTTCTGAGATCACACAGCTGTCAAGCGGCAGATCTGGGTTTCACACCTTTGTTCCTTCTACTCCACCACATTGCTTCCCTGTGCCATGCCCCTCTGTACTTACCCATCAGACAGGCCCCAGAGAATTCATGCATGCCAGTCTGGACCCCTCAGAGTTCACCAGGTCACCCTGGGCATTGCAGTGTGAATCCAGGAGCCCAACCAGCTCCCCTCAACCTGGTCCCACCTGCTCCAGAATCAGGCCCAAGTCCCTTGTGTTACAAGAGTTTGATGACCATATGGCAACTTTCCTCATTGAAGAATGTGGTCATTACAGCTACCCAAGTCCCAAGGTCTTTTGAGCAAATGCTCTACCTGAATATTTGTCATATTATAGGGCAATTTTGGTTGTAGTCATTGTGGCAACAGTAGCAGCGAACATTTACTTGGCTCTCACCACAGGCCAGACACTGTTTAGTACATTATGTACATGATCAGGAGAGTGGAAAAGCTGGCTTAAAACTCGGCATTCAAAGCACAAACATCATGGCATCAGATCCCATTGCTTCACGGCAAACAGATGGGGAAAAAGTGAAAACAGTGACAGACTTCATTTTCTTGGGCTCCAAAATCACTGCGGACAGTGACTGCAGCATGAAATTAAAAGATGCTTGATCCTTGGAAGAAAGGTTACGACAAACCTAGACAGTGTATTAAAAAGCCAAGATATCACTTTGCTGACAAAGGTCCGTGTAGTCAAAGTTATGGTTTTTCCAGTAGTCCTGGATGGTTACGAGAGTTGAACCATAAAAAAGGCTGAGCACCAAAGAATTGATGCTTTCCAATTGTGGTGCTGGAGAAGACTCTTGAGAGTCCCTTGGACTGCAAGGAGATCCAACCAGTGAACCCTAAAGGATATTAATCCTGAATATTCATTGGAAGGACTGATGCTGAAGCTGAAGCTTCAATACTTAGGCCACCTGATGTGAAGAGCCAACTCACTGGAAAAGACCCTGATGCTGAGAAAGATTGCAGGCAGGAGGAGAAGGGGACAACAGAGGATGAGATGGTTGGATGGCATCACCAACTCAGTGAACATGAGTTTGAGCAAGCTCCAGGAGTTGTTAGGCCACCTGATGTGAAGAGCCAACTCACTGGAAAAGACCCTGATGCTGAGAAAGATTGCAGGCAGGAGGAGAAGGGGACAACAGAGGATGAGATGGTTGGATGGCATCACCAACTCAGTGAACATGAGTTTGAGCAAGCTCCAGGAGTTGTTGATGGACAGGGAGGCCTGGCGTGCTGCAGTTCATGGGGTTGCAAAGAGTTGGACATGACTGAGCGACTGAACAACAATACATGATCTCATTTATCTATGAGTTTGAAATTTTGGTATTCACTTTACAGATGAGAAAACTGAGGCTCAGGGAGATAAGTTATTTGTCCGAGAACACTCAACTTATAAATGGCAGAGTCAGCGTATGAAGCTTGAAAGCTAGCTCAGAAGTCTGACTATGTTTGAATGTTTATTTCTGCACTTCTTACTTCCTTTCTTGTTCAGAGAAATAGTGTTATAAACCAGTGGTCCCCACAAGCTGCTCCACAAACTGATGTGTCTTCAACATGAGCAGAGGGGCTTTGTAGAATGCAGAGGCCCAGAAAGTCTGCATGAAATCTGTGCTACAATCAGATGCAGGACTCACACTGAGAACTCAGGCCTGGGCCCCCTACAATCGCATGTCAGGCCCGTCCCATTCCTCAGCACACGGAGGAGTCAGGCAGCCCAGAGTCTGTCTGGGTCTGCAAGTCCCTTACTGGGTCTCGTGTTCAACCAGGTTTGAGGAGAAGATGTCTGTCTCAAGAAGCCCTTCTTTGCCATCTAATCATGTGGATATTGGTTTATTTTGTAATGAATCCTAATAGTAATAGATGTTAGTACAAAAGAAATAAATGATTCAGCCATCATCAGTGAAGCATTTTTCTATGTTTGGCAAGCGGAAAGGAATTTCCCAACAAAGATGCCAAAATCATAGTCACCATTCAGGAAGCATATCTTTATGCACTAAAGAGTCATCACAAACTGTAAGAAAGACCTCAAATCCTAATCGATTTCCTGAAGGACATGCATCAAGGCCAAGAATTTGAATAGGTCACTCATCCAGGAGGCAAAACCACTTCATAAATGATTTTTTTTTAAAGATTAAATAGTAAGACACCCTTTAAAGTCTGCCAAAGAACTAAAACACATGGCCTTTGGAATTAACCCTACCTGGGTTTGCTATCAACCTCCACACTCCCCCACCCCCCACTGTGTGATCTTGGGCAGGTGAGGCCCTGTCTCCTCATCTGAAGGATGGGGACCTTGTGGGGCCATTGTATTAACTGAGACGGAGAATGAAAGCACAGGCCTTGGCGCACAGGGGGCCCTGGTACATCTGAGCTGAGTCAGCCACTGTACCGTAAGTCACCTAAATACAAACAGGTTCCATTCCAAGGGCACATTCCAAAATCCAACTTGTTCATAAGTCCAACAAAGTCAGCCTAGGTCCCCAGCTAACACAATCAGCTTGGTAGGACTGTACTGTAATAGGCTTATAATAGTTTTCACACAATACATACGTAAGAAAACAAGCACAAAAAATAAACATTTTTAATCGGACAGCACTGTACCTTGAAAAGCACGGTAGTACAGTTCAGCAGCTGGCACACAGGGGCTGGCATGCACGTTAGCATCTTGGAAAGTTCCAACTTGAAGGTTCGTATGTAGGGAACATACTGCATGGTGGTGTTAAACTGCGGAGAAAGCGTTATGTGTGAACACTGCCCGCCTTCTGCAAGAAATCTGTGCTACAATCAGATGTGGCAGTCACACTGAGAACCCAGGGCCTGCGCCCCCCAGCTGCACGTCAGGCCCAGCCCAGCCCCACAGCCCCCCACCCTCCTCACTTCTGTCCTCATCGCTGCCTCTCTGGTTGCCATTCCGGCTGCTTCCTTCAAAACAGAGCTCCTAAATCTGGGCTGACTCGCCTATAGCTGAAATCTAGACTTTCCTTCCATTAAGAACGTCATGTTACCAATCCCGATGACTCTGTCACCAGCAGAAACCACAGATGTTTTCATAGCACATCACAGTTGCTGCCAATTTCTCAGACTATCCTTTACAATTTATCACCACCTTGATATCAGGACAGTGATTAGAACTGCCACCAGACCCTGCTGTTTAATGTGTTCATAAAGAAGCATGTGTATTGATGTATCACAAGTTTTTATATTTTGATCATAATATTTTAAGAAATCAGTTTCTTTGGTAATCCTGTATGCATGGTTTTATGCATTTAGAAACACTTGTCCTGGGAAGGGACCCACAGCCTTCCCCAGACTGCTGAAGGGGTCCATGGCATAAAAAGGGTTAAGAACCCCTGCCTTAGAAACTCTGCAGTGGCTTCCATCATTCTCTGCATTTCGCAGATGAAAAAACGGAAGCTTGAAGAGGTTAGCCGCTTGTCCAAGGGCACCCAACTAGTGCATGCTGTTGCTGCTGCTGCTAAGTCGCGTCAGTCGTGTCCGACTCTGTGCGACCCCATAGACGGCAGCCCACCAGGCTCCGCCGTCCCTGGGATTCTCCAGGCAAGAACACTGAGGTGGGGTGCCATTTCCTTCTCCAATGCATGAAAGTGAAAAGTGAAAGTAAAGTCGCTCAGTCGTGTCCGACTCTTCGCGACCCCACGGACTGCAGCCTACCAGGCTCCTCTGTCCATGGGATTTTCCAGGCAAGAGTACTGGAGTGGGGTGCCATTGCCTTCTCCAACTAGTGAATGACAAAGCTTCAATCTAACCTTGGCATTTGCTGGAGCCACTGCCCAGCCCATATGCTTTCCTTGTTTAGTCTTGCTCCATGGGCTGAGGACATGATACAGCTCTGGCATGGCCCCTGCACCCCAGGAGGTCCCCAAGCATTGGGGAGACAGATTCCTGTGTAATCCTAACCCATGATTGTAAGCCCTTTTCCTTATCAGCTCCAGGAGATGCCCTGATCTGATTCCTCTTTGGGGAATGGGGTACCCAGAGTGAGTCAAAGCTGGCTAGGGTGGATCTGAGACCTCAGTTGGGGTGTTATGACTTCGGAGATGGACAGTGGATGGAGCTGGTGATGAGTCCCTGAAAGTGGGCCCAAGAGCAGCTCCACGTGTCCAGCCAGCAAAGGTAAGGCTATGCCCAGGCCTGAGAGCGGAGACACCAGGGCAGAATGGGGGTAACCAGCTCCTAGCTCTGTGCCACTTCACGCAGCTGTTAGAGGTCAGGAAACATTCATTGATGGGCTGAATAAGTGTGTAATTGAACAGATAAACAGGTTCATCCTGGACCAAGCCAAGGCTGGATTGGCCAGGGGTGTCCTGTGGGGACAGAGCAATGACCAGCAGCCTGCCAGCCAGTCGTGACATCTTTGTTTTGTCCCTTCCGGCAGCGCCTGGCCTCATTCACTGATCTTCACCCCCGCAGAAAAGCTGTATCTCTTGCCATCAGAAAGCCTGATCCCTGGAGACTTTCCCTGGGGATGGGGATGGATGGGAAACCAGAGCCGGAAAAGCCTAGCCCTCAGGTCTGAGTGAGGACAGAAATGTGAGCCCCTTTGCACCTCCAAGAGCTGACTACTTGCCTCCCCAAGAGAATATTCCTCATATGGAAGCCAGGTGTCTAGGTTCTGACCTCAAGACTGCCCAGGACCCCATTATTAATGCATTCATTCATTCATCCCACAAATGTTTAAGAGCTTCCCGCATGCCAGAAAGTTCTAGTACTGGGGATACAGCAGTGAACCAAAGAGACATGGTCTCCATTCTCACGCGTTCTTGAGGGGTTCTGGGAGACAGGGTGGGAGCAGACAGTAGAAAGATGGGTAAACGAACAAAAGAAGAGGAGCGCTTTTTAGATGGTGGTAAGTTCTGAGAAGCCAGTTCACGCAGGGTGGTGAGTTAACATGATCCCTGCGCTAAGGTTCACTTCTCTATTACAAGGAATACCGTTCTGCAAGGCATTTAAATCACATCTGAGGCCACTTCTCCCAAAGTTTGCAGAGATTAATAGCATTAAATTCATCACCTTTCACTAACGCAAACAACCATTCTCTGCCTGGATAATCTTAGCAGAGAAGGAAACGAAAAACGATATCCAGGTCAGACCCCAAAAAAGGAAAGACCTTGAATTGCACTGTTCTTAAAAGCACTTAAAAGGGATTGAATTAGAACTGAGACAAAAAAAAAATTGGCCCCTGAATCCAACTCCCGCTGACACCAAGATAGAAAAATAGCTGAAGGAAAAGGATGTAGCATGTCAATCAAGTTATGATCATTTTCTTTTTAAAAAATGAGAAGCCCTTTGTTTTAAGAGGAGCAGGCTGGTAATTTGGCAGTGCGGAGGCAGCGTCAGAGCGAAAAGCTTTCATATTTCCAGACAGAAAGGATTTGGCTGCTGATAGAGAAGTGGAGGGTTGCATAATGAGATCCAACTCTGTTGAGGGTCTCCTTCCCAAAGAGAAGAAGGGGTCCCAGCCGTCTGGCTGATTGATGGAAATCCAGGTAGGGCATGCCGAAACAGGTATGTACAAACTCCCTTTTGTTGGTAATCAAAGTCGGCTGAATGGGACTCCATCCTTTCTTTCTTATTCCTATGTACCAATCTGAGAGGCTCAGATGAAATGTGTTGCGTTACACTGGCACCAATAAGTCACACTATCTATGTTGTGACACACCGAATATTACTAATTGTCAATCACAAACCACAAGTCTTGTCAAGACGCTCCCTTCTCGACGGGCTGGTTCAAACCTGAAGTGATTTTTAATCAAGTGTTAATAATACAGCATCTGTCGGTGGACGGTGCGTTTATCAGGCAATCAGAAAAGTGAACCCATGACACGGCAGATTTTAACGTTTGCATTTTCTGTTCTTCTCAATTATCGGTGGGATTTCTGTCAGTGCTGAAAAGCACAGTGACATTGTTTTTGCAGGTGAACTTCACCGGGGAAGAGGGGGAAAGTGGCTGGCAGGCCTCCTGTGGCAGGGTGCCCCGCCCCGCCCCACAGGAGAGGGGCTCCCCACCCTTCAGGAAGCCTGCAATGGCCCCGGGGGGAGAGGGCGGCTTTGGGTCTGGGGCAGAGGGGCCCCCACCACTGCAAGCATACCAGGATACTAGGAACGGTGGTGTTTCTTCCCATCACGGGGGTAGAAGTGGTCTGAGGAAAGCAGCTAGGTGGATCCCCTTGAAGACCCCTACCCATCAAGTACATATACGCTTCCCTGCCTCACCAGGCAGCCAGGCCCTCCTGTGCCCAGGCAGTCTGGATCACCATGCTCAGACATGAGCAAGAATTATCCAGAGTTCTTTGTCTTTTTTCTGAGGTTTCCCATGGTATGTGCTAGGGACTGCCTTTCCACTGAACACAGAAGGAAGGGGCAAGGGAATAGGGGAGAGTGTCTGAGACACCCTATGCCTCCCCAAGGTGGGTATGACCCCGCTCCTTTCCTGCTGGAGCCCTGTCTGGGACCCACTGTGGGCTCAGTAGCTGAGGTCTGTTTGCTAGCTTTGGCCTCCTTCCTATCCTGCTCTACAGCTCAGAGCCAGAAGGAACACTGATGGATGTCTAATCGAGTTTGCTGCCTGGAATTCTGATGTTTAGCCATGCAACTTCTTGCATGCCCCCAGCAACAGGACACTCATTACTCACCAGATAGCCCCATTCCACTGTTACTCAGCTCTGGTGGCTAGGACCTTGTCTGTAACTTCCTCCCAGCTCCCAGTGAGATGTGTGGACAGTGTCTTGTCCCCAAAGGAGCGACTTGTTGCCCTCTAGTGGGTTTGGGAGCTAACCCGTGGGCCTGGGGCTGTTGCAGCACTGGCCCACTGGCTATGCCCGTTGAAGAGGGCTTCATCCCTTCACCCTTGGATTTCTCCCCAGCATCTGGCAGTGCCACCCCCTGGTCCATCTTGAAGCTCCCTCCATGCCTGGCCTCCAGGGTACCACAAGTAACTCCTTCCCCTGTCTGCCCCTGGCTGATGGTTCTCAGTCTCCATTTCAGCCCACCTCTTTAATGTAAGAGTTCTTCCAGGGCTGGCTGGCTCCTCTCCTGACATCACATACATTCTGGGCAATTGTAACCACTCCCATGACATCTCTCTCTCTCTTTTTTTTTTAACATTCACAAGTTGAGGACCTAATCCAGATTTTTTCCTCTAAACTCCATCTGGGTCAATAAATACCATATCACCTGGACATCCCATAGGCACCTAAAATTCAGTCTCAACAGAACATCTTTTGGGGGAAATCCAAGCTTAAGTGAAAAGCACCACCACTGTGTCCCCTATCCCCACATCAGGGGCTATGAGCCACCGCTCCCCTGCCCCCTAGGGCCACTCCAGCCGTGTTGCCTTCCTAGCTTCACCCCTCACCACGGGCCTGCCTAAGCTCGATGCTCAGGGCTACTCTCCTGGGTGGAAAGAGTCCCCACCTCTTGCCATTTTCCTCTGGCCCATCCTTTACCTGGATGGTTGGAGTCATCTTTCCAAAACCCAGCTCAATACCCTTCCAGGGGCCCTCATGTCTGCAGAACAGAATTCAAACTCCTGATCCTTGGGCTCCAACTAAATAGTGACGATGGTAATGGTCACCCTCTAGCGCTGGAAGAGAGTAAATGAAGTGACGGACATGTAATGGACGGAGGACACGGAAACCACCAGTTTCCTTCCTTGACCACCCAGAGGGAGGATTTCTCCATGCTGAAGACAATGCATTTGTTTTCCTGTCATTTTGCCAACAGATGGTAAGAACTTGTCATGTTTATGTGTCCCGTGATCCAGCCTAGGACAAGACTCACAGTCTGGCCCCACAAATCCTCTTGACCAGAACGGGGCAAACCTGTCCTTCAATCTGTGGCATTTCTGAATCCTTTCGAATTTTGCCTTCCTTCCCCCAAATCTGGGGAATCTGAGGCTGATCGAACTTTCCAGCCCCATTTTGCCAACAACAAAATATTACCTTAGTTATCTATCACTGTGCAACAAGAGACTCTAAAACGTAGTGACTTAAAACAATAAACATTTGTTGTCGCTCAGTTTCTGAGGCTATCTGGGCATGGCTCAGCTGGGTGATTGAGGCTCGGGGTCAGACTGCTGGCTGGGGCTGCGGTCCACAGACAGAGCTGGAGGCTCCCGTGTTTGCCTCAGTTCCTTTCCGATGGGCCGCTCTGTATGCTGCCTAAATGTCCTTGTGACATGGCAGCTGGCTTCCCCCACAGCAGGTGACAAGAGAGAGAAACCAAGATGGAAGCCACAGTCTTTCACAGCCTGCTCTTGGACGGCAAACCATTGTTCCCATCATAATCCACTGGTCACACAGACTGGTTCCAGTGTGGGCGAGCACTACCCAGCAAAGTGAATACCAGGAGACAGAGGTTCCTGGGGGCCGTCTCGGAGGCTGGGTACCACGTCCCACTTGATCCCCACGTCTGCTTCCAAGTGACACCCCACTATTTGCAAAATTCAGATAAGCACAGCCTTGAAAGGAAAGCACTTACACACTGAAAAATAAGGCCAAAGGAGGGAGAAGCCCACAGAACAGGGAGACCAGAAGTCCAGATGAGAATGCCTCCAGCTCAGTGCCCAGCCCAGGGCAACTCACTGCCCCTGCCAGGCCTCGGTGGCCCCATTTGGACAGTGGGGGGTGAACCAGATGATGCTGAGATCTGTGAGATGCTGTGGTCCCACGTGTCTGAGCTCTGGGATGGTGCTTCCTGAGGCCTTACCTGTGCTCCGGGTATTGGCAACATCATCAGAACTTCTCCCCTGCAGGGGACCACTTTGCAGGGGTCAGTGCTGCCCAGTCTGGCCTGGTGGTTGCTCTCTGTCACTTGGTTTCAGAGCCCCTAGGACTACAGTTTTCACATCTCTTTCCCACGTGTTACCAGCTGATCAGGGGCCGGAGAGGTGAACAAAGGGTCCTAGGGGTTGGGGAGGAGACTGGAAGATCATCCCTGCTGTCTGCCCAGGCCCATCCCAGTCAGGTTGGCCAACTCCTTTGAGAGGACCTGCCTCTCTAAACCCTGGCCTGATGGCACAGGGGTCCCCAGAAGGGGGCTGAGAGAAAGCCTGGCCCCCACGGCTCCTGCCTGTCTGTTGGGTCAGACCATGTTGCTGAATCTGGAGAAGGAAATGGCAACCCACTCCAGTATTCCTGCCTGGGAGATCCCATGGACAGAGGAGCCTGGGGGGCTACAGTCCATGGGGTCGCAGAGCTGATTGTGACAGAGTGACAAAGCACTCATGTTGCTGAGCCTCTCTCCTAGCATCAGCAGAGACAGACAGAGAATTCCACCTTAGGGAGAGCCCATGGTGCCTCCTCAGGCTACCACACCTGGTTTCCTGGCACACACAGATACACAAGTCTATGAGCATGTGTGGACACAGACATACACATGAATGACACCCGCCTGGGACACCCCAGGGACCCCGTGCTCCAGGCAGGCCTCTGGGTAGGTGAGAAGCACTGGGTCACCTCATGGGCATGGTAAGTTCAAGCTTAGTGGTCCACCAAAGGAGCAATACTTTACAATAAGAGGGAGGAAAATAAAAGACTTTTTAATAAAAGAAAATAAACCATCATGGGAAAAATCAGAGCTTGGTTGGACTTGTTATACTAGTCTTACAGTTTAGTATTGCTTTTAGTTTTAATCTTGTATGCACCCTCTCTCCACCCTTTTTGGTCCTCTATGAGTCCTAATCAGGTCTGCAGTGTGGCTTAAAGAGCGGCAATGCCTCACCCCAGCCTGCTACCCTCTCTGTCTTCAATCCTACACTGCCCCAGCTCCATCGAGAGGATCCTGGCTGCAGAACAGGCTTGGGCTCTGTTCCTAGGGTGCCTCACTTCACAATGGTCACCCACTCTGGGGGCACCGCTGCCACCTCTGAAGACAGTACAAGTGGATTCATCTTACTATATGCAGCTTGACCATCTGACCTTGGAGGTGATCCATTATTACTAAGTTGAACCCAGATACCCCATCCTTCTGCTTATTTGAATGAACCCTAAAAGCTTTGAGTCTGTTGGTTGAGTTGGGAGAGAGAGATTCACTGAAGCACAGAAGCCTTCCAGGCATAGATGGAGATGGACCAATGGGACTCACTTGGTTGGGATGGGTGCCAAACCAAACGCTCCAGCTCGGTTCTCAGGGTCCTCTGCTAAGTCCATCACCACCATCACTGGGGTTGCCCTTCCTCTAATACTCTGGTCTTGTGAGATCCCACGGTTCCCTTTAGTCCCCCAGAGCAGAGCTGAGCCAGGCACCTCTAGAGAGAGTTGGAGACATAATGACTAAAAAATAAATACAGGTGGCAAAGAGCCTGAAAAAAAAAAAAAAAAAAAGTTTCCAAAGATTAGCTTTCTGGTCCTAAACTAAACTCATCCACTGCTGAAGTTCCCTGCTCTTGCTGCCTGTCCCCTAGGGCGCCTCCATCTGCTGCATGCCACGTCCTCCAAAACAAGCCCCTACACACTGATCCTTCCACCTCTCAGACCCAGCGAGGTCTTTGTCCTCTGTTCTGTACCAAGGGCCGGCACAGCTGTCAGTCCTCCCTGGCCAGGTCAACAGCTCTACCCTGCTTGGTGCTGGCTACGAGGTCTTGCTCAGGCAAGTGACTCCCACATTCAAGGAAGCTGTACTTGTTGGGTCTTTTTGGTTGAAGGTAACAGAAACATAAATGTGAGCTTAAGTAGGAAAAGGAGATACAGTGTTAGGCTGGGATATCTCATAGAACCCAAAGGTTTCCGAGAGGATCTGAAACTGGGAGCGGGGTTTTCTCTGCCTCCTATCTCTGCTTCTTCCTTCTCCTGGTCTGCCCATCAGTCTTGCTCCATCTCCAGGTTATATGCGAGAAGATAAGTGTCGCACTCTTCACCCACACTGTGGATCCAGTCATCCTCCAACACTATCAGACCTTCCATTAATCTGATTCCAGAGTCACAAAGGGGAAGACTCTGACCTGCTGAGCTGTGGTCTGGCCAACTGTGGCCAGAGGGTGGCCCGAAGTAGCATCAGCATGGCTCTGGAGACCCACTCCTGTGCCTCAGAGAGCAGATCTCCAAAAACAGTGATCACTGTTATCAGAGCAAAAGACTCTGCTAACATTACCCCCTGCCAGCATGGAGCCCAGGACACCATATTGCTGCCACCCCCACGAACATCCCACACCTACAGGGAGAGAAATACACTTCAGGGAACAGGAAGACTATTCTTTTGTGAGCTCTGATCAGGTTGCCACCTCAAGACACAGGGCCACCATCTCTACCATTCCCCAGAAGATGGAAAATAAATACCACCTCAAAGGCCTAAGCTGAAAAATACCTGTAAAAGTTATGTGGATGGTGCCAGAAAAGCATAAGGTCTTTTGTGACTCTCTTGTGACTTGCTCAAGGTCACAGAATGAGAAAGTAGCTAAGGGAGGACTAGGACTTTGCCTCTCAGTCGAGCACTCTGTCCACTACGAGAGGAGCTGCCTCAGCAAGAAGGATTCTCTGTGACAAAAGAGAGCTCAAAAGGCTTGTCAGGGGCCACCAAGGATCACTGGAGGCAAACTAATAGCCATGCATCTCTGGTGGTGGAAACATGTAAGGACATTTTCATGGACCACTGGAGAAATTTAGCAGGGACAAGAGGTATACCTGATAGTATTGCTTTTAGTTTTAATCTTGTATGCACCCTCTCTCCACCCTTTTTGGTCCTCTATGAGTCCTAATCAGGTCTGCAGTGTGGCTTAAAGAGCGGCAATGCCTCACCCCAGCCTGCTACCCTCTCTGTCTTCAATCCTACACTGCCCCAGCTCCATCGAGAGGATCCTGGCTGCAGAACAGGCTTGGGCTCTGTTCCTAGGGTGCCTCACTTCACAATGGTCACCCACTCTGGGGGCACCGCTGCCACCTCTGAAGACAGTACAAGTGGATTCATCTTACTATATGCAGCTTGACCATCTGACCTTGGAGGTGATCCATTATTACTAAGTTGAACCCAGATACCCCATCCTTCTGCTTATTTGAATGAACCCTAAAAGCTTTGAGTCTGTTGGTTGAGTTGGGAGAGAGAGATTCACTGAAGCACAGAAGCCTTCCAGGCATAGATGGAGATGGACCAATGGGACTCACTTGGTTGGGATGGGTGCCAAACCAAACGCTCCAGCTCGGTTCTCAGGGTCCTCTGCTAAGTCCATCACCACCATCACTGGGGTTGCCCTTCCTCTAATACTCTGGTCTTGTGAGATCCCACGGTTCCCTTTAGTCCCCCAGAGCAGAGCTGAGCCAGGCACCTCTAGAGAGAGTTGGAGACATAATGACTAAAAAATAAATACAGGTGGCAAAGAGCCTGAAAAAAAAAAAAAAAAAAAGTTTCCAAAGATTAGCTTTCTGGTCCTAAACTAAACTCATCCACTGCTGAAGTTCCCTGCTCTTGCTGCCTGTCCCCTAGGGCGCCTCCATCTGCTGCATGCCACGTCCTCCAAAACAAGCCCCTACACACTGATCCTTCCACCTCTCAGACCCAGCGAGGTCTTTGTCCTCTGTTCTGTACCAAGGGCCGGCACAGCTGTCAGTCCTCCCTGGCCAGGTCAACAGCTCTACCCTGCTTGGTGCTGGCTACGAGGTCTTGCTCAGGCAAGTGACTCCCACATTCAAGGAAGCTGTACTTGTTGGGTCTTTTTGGTTGAAGGTAACAGAAACATAAATGTGAGCTTAAGTAGGAAAAGGAGATACAGTGTTAGGCTGGGATATCTCATAGAACCCAAAGGTTTCCGAGAGGATCTGAAACTGGGAGCGGGGTTTTCTCTGCCTCCTATCTCTGCTTCTTCCTTCTCCTGGTCTGCCCATCAGTCTTGCTCCATCTCCAGGTTATATGCGAGAAGATAAGTGTCGCACTCTTCACCCACACTGTGGATCCAGTCATCCTCCAACACTATCAGACCTTCCATTAATCTGATTCCAGAGTCACAAAGGGGAAGACTCTGACCTGCTGAGCTGTGGTCTGGCCAACTGTGGCCAGAGGGTGGCCCGAAGTAGCATCAGCATGGCTCTGGAGACCCACTCCTGTGCCTCAGAGAGCAGATCTCCAAAAACAGTGATCACTGTTATCAGAGCAAAAGACTCTGCTAACATTACCCCCTGCCAGCATGGAGCCCAGGACACCATATTGCTGCCACCCCCACGAACATCCCACACCTACAGGGAGAGAAATACACTTCAGGGAACAGGAAGACTATTCTTTTGTGAGCTCTGATCAGGTTGCCACCTCAAGACACAGGGCCACCATCTCTACCATTCCCCAGAAGATGGAAAATAAATACCACCTCAAAGGCCTAAGCTGAAAAATACCTGTAAAAGTAATGTGGATGGTGCCAGAAAAGCATAAGGTCTTTTGTGACTCTCTTGTGACTTGCTCAAGGTCACAGAATGAGAAAGTAGCTAAGGGAGGACTAGGACTTTGCCTCTCAGTCGAGCACTCTGTCCACTACGAGAGGAGCTGCCTCAGCAAGAAGGATTCTCTGTGACAAAAGAGAGCTCAAAAGGCTTGTCAGGGGCCACCAAGGATCACTGGAGGCAAACTAATAGCCATGCATCTCTGGTGGTGGAAACATGTAAGGACATTTTCATGGACCACTGGAGAAATTTAGCAGGGACAAGAGGTATACCTGAGCCTTGAATCCAAGATGAGCCCTGTCTTGCCCCTCTGAGCCATGCAGCAAAAAGAGGGATTGTACACACACACACACACTCATTCACTCACTCACTCACTCTCTCATTCACCAATTAATCTGGTCTATCAGCCCACTGTTTCAAAGCATCCTATGGATGGATACTCCAGGTGGGATAGAAAACTTAGGGTCTCCTCTGAACTAAAAACCCATGAAAAAGTGAGAATGACTGGATTCAGAGAAGTCAGTCTGACCCCCAAGAGTCAGTAATTTCCAAAGCAAAGTAGACCATCAAAATTGATCTAAAACCCTCAAAACCCTCCCAGCTTTCCTTAGGGATGGCCAAGTGCTGGGAGCTGTCCGATGTGCTGACCTGGCTGGCCCTTCTTCTAGACCTTGAGCCTCTCTTGCCATCTATCCTGAAATTTGCCCTGTGAACTTGATCAGAGGAGTCTTGGTTCAGCCGTAACCCTGCAGGGGGTTGAACAGAATGGTGCAGACAATGGGCCCACGTAGCCTCTAGTCACCAAAACCAGGCTTTGGGCCACGGGAACCCTCTCACCCCTGACTCCTTCCAGGCTTCCTTGCAGAACCATCCCCACCCTCCCCAGAACAATGTCATGAATTTTTCCTCCTTGATGAACTTCAAAGTCTTTTAATGACTCTTCATAAAGGAACAGTGGGGCCAAAAGTTGAGCAAAGGAGATGATTAAAGTACCTTATTAAAAGCAGCCTTGTAGAATTCTCCACATGAAAGCAAGCACCATTATGAGGGCTTATCCTTATAAATGACGCTTCGCTTTTGCGAACATGCTGAAACCTGATTAGAGTGACAAGCACTGACTGATACTGCAAACCTGTTAATAACATGAAAATTAGAAGAGGCTCATGCAAAGAAGGGAGATTAATTTAGCCGGAGTACATCTCGCGCAAATTGCAAAGTTGTGAATATGTTCTCAGATAATGAGCCTTCCCAGTCATCAGCTCACTTGTCATTTTCTGTAATTAATGTTAAGGAAGACGCCTTCCTGATGGTTCGTATTACTCATATACCAAGAAAATTTCTTCAGAGAAATAATTTACATTTATTATCATCGGTCTGTTTGTGTGGTTTATTTCGTGCTGGAGTAATTTATTGCAGGACCGTTTGCCATGCCTTGATTAGTCGCTCGTCAGGACGGGATGTAATTTTTTTTGCTTGATGGCGACGTCTACAACTTGACAGTGGTGTAACACTTCTTCTTGTCTCCGGGTGGGTTTTTTTCACTTAAATAAACTTTGGGGCTGAGTGCCCCAGGCTGTCTTCCCACCGGCGGCAGCCTCAACACACAGCTTGCCTGCCTGCCTCCAGATCAGCAAGGAATTCAACACTGAGAAGGCTTGGAATGTTCCAGGCCATCCGCCTCATCTATCCCTGGTTACAGCTTAAATCTGAGAGTTTATTTCACCCTTTCTCATTCAATTCCTGCTCAGGATGAAGAGAGGTTTGCTCTCTGCTCTCAACTCCACACTTTCCAAGCTATTTCTCTTCTCCCTCAGGCTACATTCTATTGGAGATTTCTCTGCAATTGCTTCCCACCCCCCCATACCTGGTTGTATATTTCTTTCAAAAGCCTAAACGTAAGAGGAAACGCTACAGATGAGGCTTTGTTTCCAAGGCCAGGCAAATCTTTAATTCCACCTTGAATTTCATTGCCTGGCAACATAGCACCGAGGAATGTGTCTAGTGAACTCAACTACCCCACCCCCATCTCTTTTTCAGGTCCCACAAGACCCAGAATCTCAGGAGGAGAGGATCAGAAAAGAGATCATTGTAGAACAGATCTGAATGCCTCTCAGCGTGACATCTTGAGCCACCTTTCACCCTGGGCTCACCTGCTATGCATCCTGAGTCCTCATGGAACAAGGATGCTAAAGAAGTGACTCTCTGGGATGATTCCTTCACTGTTCTCTCTGTCTGGCTTCCACTGAGCTTAAACAAAATGGCCCTCCTGGGTGCTTAGGGTGCATATCTAATGCACTGAGCTCTTTGGATGTGTCAGTTCATTGTATCTTCAGAACCACTGGATGTCAGTATTATTGAGACTGTTCTATAGGTGGGGAACCTAGGGATCAGGAAAGTCAAGCAATTTGCCTAAGGACCCAAGGCTGTCAAAAAGAACCACCACCACCGTCATCATTGCTGACACTGACTGTGTGCTGAATATCTCATAGAGAGATAAGACTGTGGTTCCCATTTTACCTATGAGAAAACTGAGACCCAGAGAGTTTAACTCACTTGCTCCAGGTCTCAAAGCCAGTAAGCAGTGGAGCTGGGTCTGACATGCTCCAAAACTTCATAGCAGGTGCCCACTCCACTCCAACATCTCTCCAGAAACACAGCCTTCTCAATGGGATCTTTTCTTTCCTCCCCCCGGTCACCTCATTTCCTTCCCCAAGTCCGAACTTGAGAAGCATCCTGCCAATCTCCCCAGCAGGGGTGGCCAGGCCGTGAAATGCACAAACAGAGGCAGTTAGCATGAGTTACTGACCCCTGCACTGCAAATGAGGCAAACAATACAGATCAGGGTTTGCAGACAGAGATAATGATTTTTTTTATTGGACGTCTTCATCCCGAACCAGTGGCGTGGCGCTGGGTCGGCCAGCAGCGCACCGCTGGTGTCGGTTAATGATAATCTATATTTATAAAACGATAGTCCATCAAAGTGGGATGAATATTTTAGAAGCCGCGGACAAATCAAATTGTCTTTGTCAAATGGGTGCGTGCTCTGGCGCTGAGCGTGTTTTATGGCTCTTTCTGGGGTGAGAAGTAAAGGGTTCTTCTCGCTGGCTGGAGCGCAGGCTGCCTCCCTCGTCGTGGCTGGGAGATGAGGGCTGTGTTTCTACTATTTTAAAAAACCCAATGAGCTGTGGAGATTGACATTAGTGCCAGAGAATTGTACTTTGTTTGATGAAGTTAACAAATAACAAACGAAATGGCATATGTGGTGTCTTTGTGGGAAAGAGTCCATTTATACTTGGAGAAATAAATTAGTTCCTTTGGAAGTCTGGATAGGGAGGGAGGCAAGGAGGCAGGAGACAGGCTGGGGCCCTAGACTTCAGAGAGGAGATGGAGCGGTGGCAGGATCTGGGAGGACAAGAGGAAGCGGAGACAGGAGGCGCGTGCCAGGTCTGCACATCGCCTCCAGGGCGAGCAGAGGTCCTGGGGCGGAACCCCAGTCCCCAGAGTCAAGAACCCCTGCCCTGCCACAAAACCAGCTGGGCACGTCACATCACCTTTCCAAGCCTCGGTTTTCTCATCTGCCCAATGGGAAGAATAATATCTCCCCCCACAAGTCATTAAATGAATGGCTGGCCCTAGTAAAACCCCTCCTAGTCAGCAGCACATCGTTGCTTAACTGAATGTGAGTTTCTTTCTTCTGCCCCATAAGGTGGGGTCCATGCTGTAGGCACCCAGCCACTGGCCTGCCAGCATCTGTCCTCTATCCTGTAGGACAATGTTTACAAAAATAATAGATACCATTCACCTAAGGTCTTTCATGTGCCAGGTGCTATACTAAGCACTTTACACACATTTAATTTTCTGAAGACGCTACATCAGCTCTGTCTAATATCTGTGGGTGGTGGTGTTTAGTTGCTCAGTCATGTCTGACTTTGCCACCCCATGGACTGTAACCTGCCAGGCTCCTCTTGTCCATGGGATTTCCCAGGCAAGAATACTGGAGTGGGTTGCCATTTCCTTCTCCATGGAATCTTCCTAATCGCGGGAATGAACCTGCATCTCCTGCATGGCAGGCAGATTACTTACCTCTGAGCCACCAGGGAAGCCTAATAAAATATTGGATTGGCCAAAGAGTTCATTCAGGTTTTTCCATAAGATGATGGAAAAACCCAAACAAAAACCCAATATTGGCTAACCTAATATAATGTGAACCACATACATAATTTTTAAAGTAAAAACAGGGGAAATTAATTTGAATAATGTTTTTTAACCCAAATAATACAAAATACTGTTTCAACGTGTAATTAATATTTAAAGTATTGATGAGGCCATTTCACATTCTTTGTTCATACAAATCTGTGCATTTCAAGTTTACAGAACCTCTTGATTGGGCTCATCGCATTTCAAATGTCCAATAGCCTCATGTGGGTAGTGGCTACTGAATTTGAAAGCACAAAAACAGTACATTTCCACCATTATCCAAAAGTTCTATTGGAGAGTGCAGCTCTAGGAGATGTATATAATTTGTTGTTGTTCTGTCGCTAAGTCGTGTCCAGCTCTTTGTGACTCCATGAACTGCAGCACACCAGCTTCCCTGTCTTTCACCATCTCCCAGAGTTTGCCCAAATTCAACTGTATACAATTATTATCCATGTTTTCAGATGAGGAAGGAAATGAAGTGAGGCCCAAGGCCACACAGCTGGTAAGTGGCAGAGCTGGGAAGTTGAGTCTGTCTGTCACCAAAGGCCAGGCTCTGCTTAGATACACCATCTCCAGAAAGCCTGATGGCCATCTGCCTCCCTCAGGGCCCCGAGTGCTGGCCAGCTGACCTCTGATCGCAACTGCTTAAGACATCCTAACTGACCTCAAGAGGCCTGGAGACAGAGCATAAAATACCTATATCTGGATCGCCTATGATGACATATCAGACCACCCAATACTTGGTGGCTTAAAGCAACCACCAACTCATTTCTCATGATTCTGGGTGGGTGAGGAATTAAACTACTGCACGATTGCACTCATCTCACACACTAGCAAAGTAATGCTCAAACTTCTCCAAGCCAGGCTTCAGTAGTACACAAACTGTGAGCTTCCAGATGTTCAAGCTGGTTTTAGGAAAGGCAGAGGAACCAGAAATCAAATTGCCAACATCCACTCCATCATTGAAAAAGCAAGAGAGTTCCAGAAAAACTTCTACTTCTGCTTTATTGACTACACCAAAGCTTTTGACTGTGTGAATCACAAAAAACTGTGGAAAGTTCTGCAAGAGATGAGAAAACCAGACCACCTTACCTGCCTCCTGATAAAGCTGTATAAAGGTTAAGAAGCAACAGTTAGAAATGGACATGGAACAACAGACTGGTTCCAAATCAAGAAAGGAGTACGTCAAGGCTATATTTTGTCACCCTGCTTATTTAATTTCTATGCAGAGTATATCATGCAAAATGCCAGGCTGGAGGAAGCACAAGCTGGAATCAAGATTGCTGGGAGAAATATCAATAATCTCAGATTTGCAGATGACACCACCCTTATGGCAGAAGAACTAAAGAGCCTCTTGATGAAAGTGAAAGAGGAGAGTGAAAAAGTTGGCTTAAAACTCAACATTCAGAAAACGAAGATCATGGCATCCAGTCCCATCACTTCATGGTAAATAGATGGGGAAACAGTGGAAACAGTGAGAGACTTTATTCTTTTGGGCTCCAAAATCACTGCAGCTGTGAAATTAAAAGATACTCACTCCTTCTAAGAAAGCTATGACAAACTTACATAGTATATTAAAAAGCAGAGACATTACTTTGCCAACAAAGGTCTGTCTAGTCAAGGCAATGGTTTTTCCAGTAATCATGTATGGATGCGAAAGTTAGACTATAAAGAAAGCTGAGTGTGTAAGAATTGATGCTTTTGAACTGTGGTGTTGGAGAAGACTCTTGAGAGTCCCTTGGACTGCAAGGAGATCCAACCAGTCCATGCTAAAGGAAATCAGTCCTGAAAATTCACTGGAAGGACTGATGCTGAAGCTGAAGCTCCAATACTTTGGCCACCTGATGTGAAGAATTGACTCACTGGAAAAGACCCTGATGCTGGGAAAGATTGAAGGCAGGAGGAAAAGGGGGTGACAGAGGATTAGGTGGTTGGATGGCATCACTGACTCAATGGACGTGAGTTTGAGTAGACTCCGGGAGTTGGATGGACAGGGAGGCCTGGCGTGCACAGTCCATGGGGTCTCAAAGAGTCGGACATGACTGAGTGACTGAACTGAGGAATTAGGGCGGGGGTCTGCAGGGAGGGCTCGTCCCCGCTCCACATGGTGTTGGCTAGGATGGCGTGGCTGGGGCGGGAAAATCCAAGATGGCCTCCCTCACACAGCTGGTGCCTCGGCTGGGGTGGTGGCCCCCATGTCTGGGCGCTGGCTGGGGGCTGGCTGGACAGCTGGGCCTCTCTACTCACAGTCTCAGTTTGAATTCCACATGGAGGCTCATTCCCCAGCGGGGTAACCTGCACTTACTTCCACAGCAGCTGGCTCTTCTCTGAGATTACATGGATGCTGCAAGGCCTCTCCCCTTCTTCTGTTGGTCAAGTCAAGTCAGGCAGCTCAGCCTCAAGGGATGGAGAAACAGTGTCCATCTCTTGATGGGAGGAAGGCACATGCATGCAGAGATGGGAGGAATCGCCAGTGGCCACCTTTGCAGACAAAGCCACAGTACGTTTCTGGGCCACGGGCACAGGAGCTGGAATTGGGGCACATTGGCCCAGCCTCACCCCGTTAACCCTATGAGCACCACGCTCTGTGTGGGACAATTTACTGACATGTCAGGCAGAGGAAAGGAGCGATATGTACACTGAGGAAGGTTTGGGGTGGGGATGTGGGGGGCAGGTGGTTTGCTAAACCCCTCCACTGTGGGATACCAGAAGTGAGCAGGAGTCTGCAGATCGCCCCAGAAAAGGACCCAGAAACCACAAACAGAAGGTTCTAGAGGATTCTGGAAACTTAAGGTCTCCACAAAGATAAGCAATAAAACCTTTAGGATTAAAACAGCCTCTCTCCACAGATGCAAAGAATAGACTTTTGGACTCTGTGGGAGAAAGCGAGGGTGGGATGATTTGAGAGAAAAGCACTGAAACATGTATATTATCATATGTGAAACAGATCGCCAATCCAGGTTCGATGCACGAGACAGGGGGCTCAGGGCCAGTGCACTGGGATGACCCTGAGGGGTGGGATGGGGAGGGAGGTGGGAGGGGGGTTCAGGATGGGGGACACATGTACACCCATGGCTGATTCATGTCAATGTATGGCAGAAACCACTATAGTACTGTAAAGTAATTAGCCTCCAATTTAAATAAATAAATTTAAAAACAAACAGCCTCTCTCTACATACAATAAATACCTAATAGGGAAGCACTGTATAGCACAGGGAACTCTACTCAACATTCTGTAAAGACTTATTTGGAAAAAGGATCAAAAAAGAGTAGATATATGTATATGTATAACTAATCACTTTGCTGTACAGCAGAAAATAATGCAACATTGTAAATCAACTATATGGCAATAAAAAAAATTTTTTAAGAGTCTAGAAGATTCTTTTGGGAGCAGCCAAGAAAGGGACACCTGGATGTAAGACAAGTCATTTCTTGAACAGAGACCCAAGGGACAGAGAGAAGAGAGTGGGTTTAAAAGTAGACAGCAAAGCAAGGGTTGGGGTCCATGAGAAGAAAGTTGAGGGTGCCTGGAAACTGAGCCCTGGCCTGAGAGGTGGACCCCAGGACACAATCACTAGAATGTCCATTAAGTTCAGTTCAGTTCAGTCACTCAGTCGTGTTCGACTCTTTGTGACCCCATGAATCGCAGCATGCCAGGCCTCCCTGTCCAGCACCAACTCCTGGAGTTCACGCAAACTCATGTGCATCGAGTCAGGGTGATGCCATCCAGCCATCTCATCCTCTATCGTCCCCTTCTCCTCCTGCCCCCAATCCCTCCCAGCATCAGGGTCTTTTCCAATGAGTCAACTCTGTATGAGGTGGCCAAAGTATTGGAGTTTCAGCTTCAACATCAGTCCTTCCAATGAACACCCAAGACTGATCTCCTTTAGGATGGACTGGTTGGATCTCCTTGCAGTCCAAGGGACTCTCAAGAGTCTTCTCCAACACCACAGTTCAAAAGCATCAATTTGGCACTCAGCTTTCTTCACAGTCCAACTCTCTCATCCATACATTAAGTACCTTGATCTTAAGGAAAAAACATTCTTAATATCTAACCATTTCTTTGTTTCCTCCATTTAAGATATGGTTAAACATAATCATTTCCTTTAAACTCATTCCATCCCTCTAAATGTTTGCCTTCTGAGCCCAGCACTGCTCACGTCTAGAATGATAAGTCTGGGACAGAGAAAACTGAGATGCAGACCTGAAACCAGAAGCAGCCTGGGTCCAAATCACATCCTGAACTTTAAGACCTGGGAGGCTGCGGCTGAGACTTCAGCCTAGCCTAAGCCTGTAGCTCCCAGCCCCTGGGCGGAGCCCTGGATCTGACGGAGGACCGCCTTCTCCCCTCTAGCTCTGCACACACACCCCTGGCTACTCCGTTTACATAGCAACCTGGCTCCTGCGCTAGAAGTCACCTGATAACCATATTCGTCCTCTCCTGACCATAGCCTTTCAGGCAATGGAGTTTCTGGGTCCACAGACCCCCCTGAAAGACTCCTGGTTCTTACCAGTTGCCCCCGTCTGGTTTCCAGGCCAGCTGCATTTCTTGACTCCTGACCTCCCCACCTCCCAGGGCCTGGGCAGTGGCCCTGTGGCTCCCACGGCTGACCACATTCACCATCAACACCCACTGCCTCTTTGGCTGAGAAGTCTCCCCAACACACACCAGTGGACATCCAAGCTCCCTGCCTCATGCCTGGGGCAGAATGGTCTATCGGTTATAAGAATGGCTGTTGATATCAATCTTTTTAGTAAGGATAGATGGTAGTAAGGATAAAATGCACAGCCAGTGCTCAGTGAGGTGCCCGGCACAGAGTAACTACCCAATAAATGTACTGATTTTCACAGGAGCCCCTCACTCTTGGAAGTCTAGCACATTTATTAGCAAGCATCTCAGCAGGGCGGTGTCCACCTGGGTGGGTGGTCAGTAAGAGAAAGAATAAATGAAGATGTTTGGAAATGTATGAAGGTTTTTCACAAGAAATTTAGAAGTCAGATTGGGGTGGCCTAGGCATTCTGAATGCAGCCTCCCAGGTTGAGAGAGAGAGAACCATGAATTACTTGATTTGTTCAGTGTAAAACTTAAAAAAAAATTTAACTCAAGTTCATTATAGAAAAATCCACTTTTCAATTTTTAACATAGCAAATGTTACTGTACAAAGTTACACTAAACAGCATAATCATCCCCAGCTGCAACAATTCTCAACTTATGGACAGTCTTATTTCATCTATAATTCCCACTCTTGACTCCTAGTTAAGTTTGAATCAAATACCAGACAAGCTATCAACTCTTTTGTTCTTTCGGTTGTATTTCTACAAAACTTTTTAAAGACCAAATACTATTATCACACCTAAAAATTAATAATAACTTTAACCATGATAAAATCTAGTCAGAGTTTATATTCATCAAATTGCCTTATACATTTTTCATACAGTTTATATATGGGGCTTTCCTAGTGGCCCCACAGTACAGAATCCACCTGCCAATGCAGAAGCTGTGGGTTCGACCCCTGGGACAGGAAGATTCCCTGGAGAAGGAAATGACAACCTACTCCAGTGTTCTTGTCTGGAAATTTCCATGGACAGAGAAGCCTGCCGGGCTACAGTCCGTGGGGGTTGCACAGAGTCGGAAACGACTGAGCGACTAAACAAAGCAACAAAGTCTGTATGTAGGGGCTTCCCGGGGGCTCAGTGGTAAAGAACCCACCTGCCAGTGCAGGAAATGCAGGTTCGATCCCTGGGTCAGGAAGATCCCCTGGAGTAAGAAATGGCAACCCACTCCAGTATTCTTGCCTGGGAAATTCCATGGACAGAGGAGCCTGGCGGGCTATAGTCCATGGGGCCACAGAGAGTTGGACATGACTAGCCACTGAGCGTGCACGCAAAGACTGTGTATTTGAACTGATGGACACGTCTCTTTGGTTGCTTTCAGTTTGTAGCTTGTGCTCTATTCTTTCATTTCTCTCTAATGCTTCATTGAAGAAACCGGATCATCTGTCCTATAGAATTCCCCACTAGTCTGGATTTTGCTGATTACACCCCCATAGTCTCATGCAGCGTGTTCCACCACTCCCTACGTTTCCTATCAGCTGGTAGTTGCTCTGGAGGCTTGATTAGATTTTATTTTTTGGCAGCACTACTTTATGAGTGGCGTTGCCACTCCCATCAAGATATATATGTGTGTATATATATATGTATATATACACACAAACACACCTGGTTATCTTTTCTTTCCTTTTGGAAGTGTTTGCAGCTATTGAAACTCGTTGCCTAGATCCATCATTTTCTTAGAGGTTACAAAATAATGACATCCTAGTTTATTACTCCTTCTTCACTTATTATCTGGGCAGCTTCTATAAAGAGGAATTTCCTTTCATCAATTAACTGGTTACCTGAGGAAATACTATATTAATGGCAAGATGAATACTTGATTCTGTCCTTTATTTACCACTTTTCAAAATAATGCCAACTTCTTCCAAAAGTGACCTATTGATATGAGCTGGTTTTTTAAAAGTCATTATGAACTGATGGACTTAAATGTATTTTTTGTGTTTCAGCCCCTTGCAGCTATTATCCTTATTTGTGTTCAAACTGACCGATTAATGGCCATGGGCGCCTTTTCCAGGTTTGCTTCAAAGTCCTTTTGAATAATCTTAGGAGCGTTTGATATGCCTTTGCTTTCTGGAAAGACAAACTAGTCCAGTCTCAGCTTGTACACTTCTTACCCTAGTCCTGGGATCAATCATTTATCCAATAAACCTGCTTTCTTTTAGGGGAAACTGGCATTTGGAGACCATACTCTGAGTACTAGGAATGTTCATAGCTACTCTGTTGTCCACCATTTTCAATGCTTTTCAAGGGGCAGAGATCAACAATGTGGAGTTTTTTTAAAGAGAATTTTTAAACCAATTTCATTTATTTATCTGTTCTTGGCTGTGCTGGGTCTTCGTCACTGTGCTGGCTCTTCTCTAGCTGTGGTGAGCGGGGCTACTTTCCAGCTGTAATGCGCAGGCTTCTCATTGCAGTGGCTTCTCTTGTTGCAGAGCACAGGCTCAGGGCTCACAGGCTCAGCAGCTGAGGCTCCTGGGCTCCAGGCACAGGTTCAGTAGTTGTGGTACACGGGCTTGGTTATTGCGCTGCATGTGGGATCTTCCCAGATCAGGGATCAAACCGTGTCTCCTGCATTGGCAGGTGGACTCTTGACCACTGAGCCACCAGGGAAGCAAGGAAACATGGTTTTTTGTTCTTAATTTCTAGATAAAATGCATCCTGGATTTTTTTTATCACTTTCAATTCAAATTCAGGACTGTGAGGTCTTTAACTTCATACATCTTACATCTGCTTTCCCTTCTCCCATGCAAAAATTTCTATTCCTCAGACACTGACATAATTCTTCACTTGCTTTATCTTACTATATGCACACAATGGCCTAGAATGACAGGACTAATACTTTACCAACAATGTGATTACTGAAATCAACTTTAATACAAAAAATATACAGCCAAAATCCCATATTTTAAAGTCACTTGAGATTGCTCCTCTTTCTGTGATCATGCTACCAACTGGATACATATGTAGGTTCTCTTCTGCAAGTCATTTCAGCTCCCAGAGTCTCACTTTCCTCATCTATAAAACGGGGATAGGGCTTCCCAGGTGGCTCAATGGTAAAGAATCCACCTGCCAATGCAGGAGACGTGGGTTCGATCCCTGGGTCAGGAAGATCCCCTGGAGGAGAAAATGATAACCTTCTCCAGTATTCTTGCTGGGAAATCCCATGGACAGAGGAGCCTAGCAGGCTACAGTCCATGGGGTCTCAAAGAGTCAGACACAACTTAGCAACTAAACAACAACCAAAAATGGGGATAAAAGAAACTCCCTGGCAGAACTGGTGAGTTAAGAGATGTCCCAAACAGCCCAGGTACCACCAGTATGAGGACAAATGCGGCCCTGCCAACACAAATGTTAGACTGACACTAGGCACTCACACACACACATGCACGCACGCACTCGCCAGAGTAATAGAACGCACGTGCATTGCTTGCTGCAGCCACTCAAGGGGCACTTTATAGGTATCAACTAATTTCATTCCCACAGCAGCCCCATGAGGCAGGTATTCTTAATACCCTCACTTTGCAGAAGAGGAAACGAGGGGCAGAATTGAGAAATAATTTGTCTAAGACCACACAGCTAAGAAATGGTGGCGCCAGAACTGGGCACCCTAGTTCCAACGTCCGTGGTCCTGACCTCTTGGCTTGCCGGTCTCAATAGTGAGCCCCTCAACCCCTGGGGTGTCCCACAAGTGCAAGAGCCAGTCCTCTCGAGGCTTCCACCTTCTTGCTCCCTCTAAACAAGGGAGGTATCCCCCGCAGGTCTCCTCTGCTTCCCCTCTGCCCCTGACCTCTGGCGTGAGGTCCCCACTCTAGCACATGGCATCCTCCGATGTGGCAGCTGCCAGAGCCCTCAGGGGGTGGGCACTGCCCTGGGTTCTCTGGTGGGGACAGGGAGCATGGAAAACCACCTCCTATGTGGTGGGTGCTCCATCCGTGGAAGCCACATCCTTATTGCTTTGCAATCCCCCAAAAAGGCTAGTGAGGATCAGGACTTGGATTTGAACCCTAAAGCTGTGGCCTGGAAGCTCATGCCCTGACCTAGCCTGGGGTGAAGACAGCAGGCTTTCCCTTCCACCACGACACTGAGGAGGGTGTGGCCCCTTGTCTCCAAGATGCTGTCACCAAGTCCTTCCCTGGCTAGATCTGCACGCCACTCTCCCAGCAAGAGGCAGCGCCCAACACCCCCACCCCCACCTTGAACCCGGGTGTCACGCCACTCTCCCAGCAAGAGCCAGCGCCCAACACCCCCACCCCCACCTTGAACCTGGGTTGATCTGTGACAACTGCGACCAGCAGAAACTGGCAGAGGTGATGTTCAGCCAGGTTCGGGCCTAGACTTCAGAGGACAGGCAGGTTCCAACAAAATGCTCACTCTGGGAAGCTAGCACCATGCGGGAAGGTGCACTATGCACCCCGAGATGACCATCTTCTAAGAAAGCCCAAAGAGCAACAAGCAGCCATGCCGGCCCAGCTCCCTGTCCGGCCGTCCCAGCTCAGGTGCCCACCACGTGAGTAAGGCAACCACCTGGGCCTCCAGCCCCCATAGACGCCATGCAGAGGTGATGTGAGGCCTCTGACGTGCAGTCCCAGCCGAACCATTCCAGCATCTCCAGCCCCGGACACAGGGGCCAGAGGAGGGTCACTTCCTCCGGGCCCTGCCTGACCCACGGGTGTCTGCCTGAGCTCCCGATCTGCAGAACCATGAACATCGTAAAACGGTTATTTTACTATTTTACATCCCTCTGTTGTGAGAGGTTATGTAGCAGGGTGACCAGAGCAGGGGGAAAGAGGCCTGAGCAGCCACGCAGCTGGGGTGATGGGAGCCCTAGGAAGCAGCCCACGTGGTTGGAGACCTGCCCCCGGGGTGGCGGACGCTGACGTGGCGGGAGAAGAGAGGGCCGCCCCAAGCGTGTGGTTCTATCAGCGCCACTGCCAAGGACCGTTTCCCAGGGAGCGGCCAGAAGGCCCTAATCCAATGCAACGAGCTTGTTCAAAGTGTCAGCACCCCTTTCTCAGGCTCCCCAGCGAAGGTCTCCACTTGGTGGCTTCTACTAGCCTGAAGACAAAATTGAGAAGGCCTCCCGGCTAAGGGGGCCCAGTGGAATCTCCAGTGTGTTGGTTGGGGGTGGACCACGAGCCCACTTCCCCAGGGTTCCTTAGGCAAGTGCTCAGAGCCTGGGAGGCCCCTCCTTCACAAGCACTTGGGGGCCTCACACGTCCCGATCCAAGCACATGGGACCCTCTCTCCGCCATGTGAGATTTCCCCAGAAAGAGACAGAGACAGAGAGAGCCAGAGATGGAGAGAAAGCCTGAGCAAGACAAATACAGAGGCAGAGACAGAGACACAGAGAGAGACAGAGAAGAGAGACATGGAGAGACAGAAATAGAAGAAAAAAATAGAGAGTCAGAGAAAGAGACAGAGATGACAGAGACACAGAGACAGAGAAAAGAGACATGGAGAGACAGAAATAGAAGAAAAAAAATAGAGAGTCAGAGAAAGAGACAGAAATGACAGAGAGACAGAGAAAAGAGACATGGAGAGACAGAAATAGAAGGGAAAAGAATAGAGAGTCAGAGAAAGAGACAGAAATGCAGAGGAAGGAAAAGGGAAAGAGAGATGGTGAGAGAGAGAGAGACAGACAGATGGGCAGAAACAGCCAACGAATGAAGGAGGAGACGCGCAGTGAGATAAAACCCCAGAGAGATGAAACATCAGCAGAGACCGGCGGGGGCGGGGG
>SJYT01035277.1:946785-961025 GCA_006410635.1 Cephalophus harveyi | reverse complement strand
CACACACACACGTCTCTTATACACATCTCAGAGACCGGCGGGGGCGGGGGGGGTGGGGGGCCGCAGGCTGGTGGTCCAGCTCCCCAGACCTGGGCTTTACCACTGACTCCTCCACCCCACTCTGTGTTGTTCACATTCCCCCAGCCTCCTGGCACCTCAGCCCCCCAGCTGTGCCAGCTCCCCCATGCTGGGCAGATGGGCCCCGCTTCCAGGAGGACTCCAAGCCTCCGTGTGTGCCCTCTTGCCACCCAACCCACATCTCCAAGCCCTTCAAACCCCAGAAAAGCCACCACCTCCAGGATGCCCTAGCAAGCTGCCCCCACCCCTGGCCACCTCTCCCCACAAGATCGAGTCCCAGGGCAGGGACCAGCTCCACCTGTCACCCAATCCCCGCTCCGTGGCCCTGGGGAAAGTTCCCTGGGGCACCATAGTAAGGGACAGCAGCAGGTTCTGGGCAGAGGTCCAGAGGGCCCAGAAAGCCACGTCCTAGGGAGGGTCTCCCCCTCCGCCCTCCTCCCCCGCTCCCCTCCCCGCAGTGGATGCCGGTGTAAAACCAAGAGGGTCCCCCTGAGCAGGCTCCATAACTCAGCCAGCCAGCAGAGGCCGATATTTAAATCATAGCTTACTTTGCTTTGTGTGAGGGAATTTATTAGCCTACCACATAAATGTTTTATTCATTAGGCCACGTAAATAATGCATGCCTGTTTCCATGGAGACTTAACCCTTCCGCTCCCAGAGCCCAGGCCTGCCCCAGCCTCCCCACCTTTGTCTTATCCGGCTACCCTCCTGGTTCTGAATCTGCACAACAGCAACAAGACCACCAACAAAGCACAACCATAATCAATACTACTATTATTATCATCCATCACTTCCTCAGCCTCTGGGAGCCAGACTCTGTGCCCAGTTCTTTTCTTCCCCTCTGCCCGCTGTGATGTCACAGCCACACACACCGCCATCTCCCCTGTGCTACCGATGAGAAGACTGAAGCTCAGGATGGAGGAGACACGTGCCCAGGGCCATGCAAGGCTTAATGTGGCGCCAGGATTCATACTAGGTGAGATCGATACCAAAATCCAGCCGTCTGGACACTTGTCTCCTCTTCTCTGCCCAGCTCAGGACCCCCTAGACCATGCAGGAAGGCAGCTTAGAGGCACCTTCCAGGCAGGAATTCCCCTCTGCTCAGCTTTGGCCTCACTGCTGTCTGTCTGCAGTCCACAGAATCCCAGGCCCCCAAAGGCTGAGGTTGTGGAGATCAGCCAGACCGACCCCTGGGAACCAATGTGTAAACTGGGACCCAGAGTGACACAGGACTCGCCCAAGGTCACAAGGCAAACCCCAGGAGAGCCAGCCCGTGAACCCGGGTTCTCTCCTCACACCCTGAGCTGCCTCCTGAGGTCTGCAGGTGACAGGGCCTCCCCTCACTTTAGTGATGGAGAGTCTGAGGCATTGGGGTTAAGAGCCGGGCACAGGGTCGCCAGCAAATTGGCAAGAAGAGCGCGCTGGGCAGCCTGGGCAGGCCCCGTGACCCTCCTGGTCACGTCTCACTGCTCTGCTCAGTGAGCGTGGCAGTGCCCAGGCCACGTCTGCCACCTCAGCCGCTCATTAGGCAGCTGCCACGGGTGCCCACATGGCCCCTCGGTGACGGCGGAGAACAGAGGCCACCATGGCGTCCTGACTCCCTCCACCGCTTTCTCAGGCTTTGAAAACAGCAGAATCGTAGGTGAACCCAGAGCTGTCTGTGGAGATGGAACCTGACCCACGGGTGTCTGCAAATGACACCCTCAAATGTCGCCCTCCTGGCTTGTCTCCCACCTGGAAGTGGTCCTGAGTCCTCTCTGACCCCCTGAAGGTGACACAGAGCCCGGGAGTTTGGCCGGGACCATGGGAAGCCCTGCGGCTCTTCATCTCATGGCTGCTCCAGCATCCCTAGGATGGGCGCTTGGTTTGCCTTCCTTTCAGGCAAGCTGCTTAAGGCTCAGGGAGGTGGAGAAACCTGCCCAGGCCACACAGCTGGCAAACAGCAAAACCCTGGAACTGAGCCCAGTTTGAAGGGTCTGTCTGTCCTGCTTGACCAGCCCTGACCATTGCCATGATGCCTCCCAGGGCAGCACGTGGGCCACTGGTAGGCAGTAAGACTCCCTGCATTTTTGGCAGGGAAGTGGTTTCCCTTTTAACTGTCCAGAAGTCAGTCAGTTTGGTCCTGGCTTGTGGACCACCTCCCCAACACCACACATCACCATTTTATGAACAGAGACTGCAGGGCCCAGGCTACGAGCCCTCTGCAGGTTGCAGGAACTGGCTGGAATTTAATAATTCTGTTGCATTTTCATTATATGTATTTTTACAGCTGCCTCCATTCATAGCAAGTAATGCTGGCTTTCCACTTAACAGCAATGATAATAATGTAGCTTAGATATAGACAGCCTTACAGTGGGTCTTGTATTGTTCTGAGCTTTGCATATCTTAACTCATTGAACCTCAGAAAACGCTATGGGGCACCAAGGTTATCAGCCCTGATGAAGAGGCAAGGAAGTCAAGGCATAGAGTGGTTAGGACTGGCCCCCCGGTCACACAGCTTGTTGTGTGTCCAGGGCCAGGCATGGAATCCTTTATGATCAGAGTGTCTCCCATAGAGAGGTAAATTTTTCTCTTAATTTATTTTAAGAGAAGAAAGAAAAAAGAGTAAAGAAAAAAGGTCAACTTGTAATATGTACTAAGAAAGTAATCCTATAGGGAGGACCTGGATATGCCAGAAGTTGTGAAGTTAGCTATGAACTCAGCATGGCCTGGGCATCCACAGGATGTCACCTCCACCCCAAGTTCCACCCCCTGGGCTTGGAGCCAATGAGAACAAAGCCTGGCTTGGGACTGACTCTGTGGGACCCTGGAGTGGCCAGCTATCCTGAGTTCAATCCAAAGAGGCTGAGTGGGCACCATCTCAGGGACTCCTTAGATCTGCCTGCATTTCCCTGCACACCCGCTCCCACCCCTGCACAAGCACACTGGCAGCTCTGGGTCCCCCAGGGTGCGGGCTTTATGTGTGAGGTCACCCACAGCACTCTCCTGCACTACCCTGGTCCAATTTGTGTGTCTACCAAGGGGCTGCCCTGAGTCAACAAGGCTGCTTCCCCAGAGGCCTTCAATGAGCAAATGCCATGTAGGGTTCACGCAGACTTGGGGGAGAAGCGCCTCTCCAAGCCTACAGTAGCTCAGACAATGGCTTGAGTCACCAGCGTCCCCAGTGAAACTGTTCCTTCAGCTCCTGCCTGGACACTGTCTCTCTGTGGCTCAGATGTGAGTCCTTGGAATCAGGAGGTGACAGATAAGATTTTTGCCTCTCACCCTCAACCTCTTCACACCAACCTCCTCCTTTCCCTCAAGGTCATTGATGCAGGCTCTAGGGCTTCAGACACAACCCTTGACACGTTAGTTCAGTTCATTTCAGTCCATTTCAGTCACTCAGTCCTGTTTAACTCTTTGAAACCCCATGAAATGCAGCACGCCAGGCCTCCCTGTCCATCACCAACTCCTAGAGTTTACTCAGTCTCACATCCACTGAGTCAGTGATGCCATCCAACCATCTCACTCTCTGTTGTCCCCTTCTCCTCCCACCTTCAATCTTCCCCAGCATCAGGGTCTTTTCAAATGAGTCAGTTTTTCGCATCAGGTGGCCAAAGTATTGGAGCTTCAGCTTTGGCATCAGTCCTTCCAATGAATAGTCAGGACTGATCTCCTTTAGGATGGACTGGTTGGATCTCCTTGCAGTCCAAGGGACTCTCAAGAGTCTTCTCCAACACCACAGTTCAAAAGCATCAATTCTTTGGCCCTCAGCTTTCTTTACAGTCCAACTCTCACATCCATACATGACTCCTG
The DNA here is from genome assembly GCA_006410635.1 of Cephalophus harveyi. Classification (NCBI taxonomy): domain Eukaryota; kingdom Metazoa; phylum Chordata; class Mammalia; order Artiodactyla; family Bovidae; genus Cephalophus; species Cephalophus harveyi. The sequence continues at coordinate 957,152 of SJYT01035277.1, read as the reverse complement.
GAAAAACCATAGCTTTGACTAGACAGAACTTTGTTGGCAAAGTAATGTCTCTGCTTTTTAATATGCTGTCTAGGTTGGCCATAACTTTCCTTCCAAGGAGCAAGCATCTTTTAATTTCATGGCTATGCAGTCACCATCTGCAGTGATTTTGGAGCCCCCCAAAATAAAATCTGTCACTGTTTCCACTGTTTCCCCTTCTATTTGCCATGAAGTGATGGAACCAGATGCCATGATCTTAGTTTTCTGAATGTTGAGTTTTAAGCCAACTTTTTCACTCTCCTCTTTCACTTTCATCAAGAGGCTCTTTAGTTCTTTGCTTTTTGCCATAAGGGTGGTGTCATCTGCATATCTGAGGTTATTGACATTTCTCCTAGCAATCTTGATTCCAGGTTGTACTTCATCCAGCCCAGCGTTTCTCATGATGTACTCTGCATATAAGTTAAATAAGCCTGTGCCCCAGGTCACACAGCATCTAAGCAGCAAAGCCCAGGCGCAATCCAAACCTGACTCCATTGTACTGCTTATGGTCAAGGAGAATGGGAACCTTCCTGACCCCCAGATTCCAGAGTGAATGGTACAGAGCCATGTCCCTCTCTCGGTGTGTGGGCATCCCCAAGCCCTCTTAGCCAGCAGAATCCAGGGCCTCCCACAGCCCTGTGTGATGGTTCAGCCCCCACTGAATCTTCTTGCCCCACATACACCCCTCCAACTCCCCTTCCCCTCCCAGGGGGCTCTGTGATTTCCCACCAGGTCAATTCTAGTCTCTGGCCCAAGTCCTCAGCCCCTTCATGGAGTTGGGATAACCAGGTCATGTGGAACCCAGTGATCACACAGCCCCCCAGGGAGGGTCACAATCCCACCTCTCAAGCCCACTGTGCAACCCCTGTTCTTGCTGTCCCTTTCAACTTCAGGGATTTTATAGATTCAGCCCCACGCAGACTCTGTGCGGACCCTGGTCAGGGAAGTAGATCTGTGGGCTCAAGGGATCCAAGCTACTTTACCTGGGAGGTCTTGGTGGGAGAGGCATCTCAAAGCCCTCCCTTCCCCAGTGAATCAGCCTCCTGGTTATCCCAGGTCCCCTTCTGCCTCGGCCCGCCCAGCCCTCCAGCTTTCTGCCAGCCACGGCAACCTCTCTGATTTCAGGGCAGCCAGGAGCTCTGGGTCCTGAGTAGACAGGTCTCCAGACTTGTCAGTGTGAAAGGAAGGGAACAGGGTTGAGGGACTAAGCACCAGTCCCCACTCAGTGTTTCCGCCCTCCTTGGACAGTGACCTGGCTCAAAGTGGGACAGAGTCCCTATCTCTGCAGTAACTCTGTTGATGGGTCCCTGGTCACACTCTCAGGCTCACCTATCACGTGACAACTTCTTCAGACCTTTGTCACCTACCTAGAGATTCCATAATGGATGCAGCCCCATCTCAAACGACCTTTCCTCACCTCACCCTGGTGTCTAAGATGGTAAAGAATCCACCTGCAATTTGGGAGATCTGGGTTCCATCCCTGGGTTGGGAAGATCCCCTGGAGGAAGGCATGGCATCCCACTCCAGTATTCTTGCCTGGTGAATCCCATGGACAGAGGAGCCTGGTGGGCTACAGTCCATGGGGTCACAAAGAGTTGGACATGACTAAACGACTAAGCACACACACCCTAGAGCACTTTGTGCAACCTTCCCTTCCCTACCTGCCTGCTTCTTTCTTAATCCCTTAGGTCTCTGCTTAAGTTCCTTGAACCCATAGTCAAAATCAGGCCTCCCTATTAGGTATTCTGTTAGACACACACATACATACACACCACACACACACACACCCACACATACACACACATGAGTTTTCACTAGTTAGCAGTAGTCACTGGAGCGGTTGAGTCTCACTCCATGAGGCTATCTCCCATGCCAGTGGCAACTCCTGGTACTGGAATGTTTGATGAATGAATGAGTGGGGAGCTGCCTGAGGACCTCAGTCCCAGGAGTAGTCTCATTATTGTATCCCAAAGTCATCCCAAGAAACCCCACCAGGAATACTCAGGCCAAGGTCTTAGGTGAGGTCACCACCTCTGTATAATGACTTTTCTGAGACAGAGGGGCAGCTTTATTCTAGCTTTGGGGCTGACAGTTCTAATCAGTCCTCCTGCAATGGGACTCAGACCCCAAAGCTGAAATGGTTTGGGAGGTAATGGTCCCTCCCTCGCCTTCCTAACCCAACTCCTGCTTCCCGAGGTGCAAATCTACCCCTTTGTCCTTGTCTCCCTCTGACCAGAGCCCCTGTCCTCAGTATGACACTGTCAGGGTCTCAGGGACCCTCTTAGAAGGTGCTATGGGTCAAATCACGTCCCTCAAAATGATATGATGAAGAGCTAATACCACTTAACACCAGTGGTACTTGTGAACATGACCTTAAAGGAAACTAGAGCCTTTGTGGACATAATCAAGTTAAGATGAGGCCATACTGGATTAGGGAGGACCCTTAACCCAATTTCACTAGCGTCTTTATAAGAAGAGGAGAGACAAATGCCACATGATGACAGAGGCAGAGACAAGCGATGCAGCTGTGAGTCAGAGGGTGTCAAGGATTGCCAACAACCTCCAGGAGCAAGAGAGGCCAGGAAGGATTCTTCTCGAGAGACTTCGGGGGAGCCTGGCCCTTCTGATACCTTGATTTCAGACTTCCAGCCTCCAGAATCGAGAGAATAAACTCTGTCATTTTAAGCCACCTGCTTTGTGGTACTCGATACAGCAGCTCCAGAAAAAAACTAAAACAGGCGACTGTGGGCTCAGGGGCCAGAAGCCAATGTGGTGAAAGGCCCTGTGCTTTGCCTGGAGCCAGGTGTGCGAGCCCCTCCCATCAGAGGATGGTGGGGTGCTGCTGGGTCTGAAATGGGAGGATAATGCAGCCGTCTGGAGGCTGTCCAGGTGCAGGGCTGCTCAGGACACATCCTCAGTGTGCATTGGGAATGGGCTGGGGCCAGCTTGTCTGAGGACCGTGACAGTCTCTGGAGAGTGTGCTGTGAGCCTGTCTCTCCAGAGACCACACCATCTAGAAGGGACACCAGCTTCTTTCCCACAAAGACTCTTTGCTCAGCATGTCATGAAAGACTTGAGCCATTGCCAGCCACATAGAGCAGAGACGTCAACAAGAGGCATGTTACTGAGAATGAAAGGGGCACAACTTAAAGCTTTGGACAAAAGGATTGATTCCAATAACATTGTTGTTGTTTAGTGGCTAAGTCATGTCCAGTTCTTTGCAACTCCATGAACTGGAGCATGCCAGGCTTCCCTGTCCTTCACTATCTCCCAGTGTTTGCTCAAACTCACTGGCAATGTCCTTTGCGTCGATGATGCCATTCAACTATCTCATCCTCTGTCGTCCCCTTGTCCTCCTGCCCTCAGTCTTTCCCAGCATCAGGATCTTTTCCAATGAGTTGGCTCTTTGCATCAGGTGGCCAAAGTATTGGAGTTTCAGCATCAGTCCTTCCAATGAATATTCAGGGTTGATTTCCTCTACACATATATTGAGCGTTTACTCTATGGCAGGCACTTGACATACATTATCTGAGTCCCTTCTCCCATGGATATGTCTCAACCTCCCCACTTCATACCTGAGCAAACAGGGCCCAGAAGAAATTGATTTAAATTCGTTCCCCTGGCTAGTGATGGTAGAACCAGAACTCAAGTCTAGGTCTTTTTGACTCTAAGCCCATCATGTTGTCCTGACTCCTCAGGGTTGAGGGCACCCCAAGGACACCCAAAGAAGACATGCATCCACACGCATGGACTGAGATAGCTCAGTAAGTTGGAACAAGGGGTCAACCTTGGGGCTGTGCTCAGGAGACATGGGTGGACCTGGGGTAGAGCTGCCTGCGGTGTCAGCTGCCCTGGGGGCCCCACCCCACACAGGCCTAAGCCAGTGAGTGCCTGACCAAGAGGCAGACCCAGGGCCTCCCAAGCCTGGAGTGCTGCTGGGAGGTCAAGGAAGCTCCATGAATCTCACACCCTACTCCACTCCAGGGTGTACCCCTGAGTTTCTGCCTGTAGCCTCCAGGTCCAAGCCTGACACACCCCGTTTGCCAGGCTTGTCTCTTTCTGGAGTCTCAGGCTGGAGCCTGCCCAATTTTCTGTAATCCCAATCAATACCAGGGGACATCCTGCTTCAGACACCCTCCCATGTCTCTTTGATCTTTGCTGTCTTTGAACTTGAGTGTAGCAGACAACTCTAGACTTATCTGTCCCAATTCCTCTTATTCTAAAACTTGTCCTTTCAAGGGACTTCCCTGGTGGTCCAGTGGCTAAGATTCTGCACTCCCAAAGCAGGGGGTCCAATCTCTGGTCAGGGAACTAGATCTCACGTGCTGCAACTAAAGATCTCACATGCCACAACTAAGACCAGGCTCGGCCAAATAAGTAAATATTTAAAGAAATAAAAATAAAAGTTGCTCTTCCAGGGATGGGCCCGGCCGCCATGTTCAAGAGGCAGCATAGTACAGCAGCCAGGCTCACAGATGTTAGGATCAGACTCCTGGGTTCCAAGTCCAACTCAGCCACACACTAGATAGGTGACCTTGAGTGTGCCTCTTCAACTCTCTGTGTCTCACCTGTAAGCGAGGCTGATAATTATAGTGCTTACCTCATCATCATTATCATTATCCTCCTTGTCATTAGCATTACAATTAATATGTTACTCCTTCCATAGCTGATTGGACCAGAGATGAACACCTGATCCAGCCTGGGCCAGTCAGGTTCTCAGTCTCAGGAATGTGGGATGTGTGCTCAGGACACAAGGCTCAGCCAGGTGACGTGAAAGCACGGAGTTCAGGACACAGCCCCATTTGTCCACAGGCCTGGAGAAGCAGGGAGAGCCAAGTGCAGACAGAAGAATGAGACAGAGGCAACAGAGATGCTCAACCAAGAGGCCATTCGGCTCCAGACGCAGAGCGAGATGGAGGGTGAGGCTGCCTGAGACCCCCAGGGTTCTCTGACCCTGTCCCTAGGCTGTGTTTTCTGTCCTTGAAAATAAATCCCCTTTGAGCGTAAGCCAAATAGAGTTGGTTTGGTTATTTGAGTCCTAAAGGGGAGACATCATCTCAGCCCTAGAAAGCCAAAAAGGGGAAAGTGGACGAAAGAGTCTGAGTCCTGTCGGTGTGGCCACGTGTGCGTGTTTACATGTCACGTTTCCAGCAGAAGCAAGGCCCTGACATATCACCCATCCTCCCTGGCTGACTTTTCTAGCGAATCTAGGTCCACGCTTTCCCCAAAATGGCATGGGGAGCAGTCCCCTGCTGAAGGGAGGGAGATGGATGTCCAGCAGCCTACCACTTCCAGCCTAGCTGGGGAAGACCATCTGTCCTCTCCAAGTAGCCCTGCTCTCCACCCTGCACTGGCTGGCAGTGTGACCCCAGCTGGGCCACCTGTCCTCCCACCGCCCGAGTGTCTCATGTTCACTGTGAACAGGTGTGACCTGCCTGCCTCTCTCACAGGAGGCTCCAGGGGAGGGGGAGGGACTCAGATCTCTCAGCCCAGAGAAGGGGCCGAGCCTCACGGGTGAGGGAGGCGGGGACAGGTCATCCACCAGGAGAGAGATCCTCCCCCAACACACAGAACCATCTCTCAGGCGCTGCCACCTTCCTCAAGGCCCCCCACCTTCACCCAAGGGGCCGTGAGCCCCCCAGAGGAAACAGCAGAACCTGTGAACCCATTAGGGTCCCAAGGACTGAGGGAGAAGCCCCTCCCTCACGTGCCTCCACCTCTGAGGGTCACCGAGTGACTCCAGGAAGGCTCCACACTGTATTCCCTCAGGCAAGGGCAGGGCCCAGGGGGCCAGAACAAAGCCAGCCTGCATCTCTGATCCAGGTGGAGAGGCTCCAGGAGGTCTGCAGGCTCACCCCTCTGTGTTTCGGTAAACGGAGCCAGAGGGAATGGCTTCCTCAGGGATCTTCTCTTCCAGAAGGGGGCTCTGCCTGCGAGGGTACCTACCGCTCCATCTCACTTTCTTCTCCCTCCTCCCTCAGAGTTGTCCCCAGGATCTCCATGTTGCCATCAACATTTATCAGCGCCTAACTGGTTTTCTGGGTCATTTCACTTCACCCACCACTTCCCTCTTTGTGAAACCCTCTCCTTTCCTGAGCGCCGTGACATCACACCTTCCTCTGGTCCCCAGCCTGTCCTTCTCTGTCTTCTGCTGGGACCCTCTCGATGGACAGTTGTCCTCAAGGCACTGTCTCTGGGACTCTCCTCTCCACACACTCCCTGGACGGTCTCATCCACTCCCTGGTTTCTCCTCTGACCTGAGAGCCAAAGACACCAGGATCTGTCTCTCCAGCCCAAACCCCCTCAGAGGCCACAGATCCAGGAGTCCAGCGGCTTCTCTGCAGCCACTTTGGCTACCCAGAGGCTCCCATGCAGTGAGCTTGTCACTGAGCTCTTCTCCCCCACTAAAGAAGGACTGTCTGTTCCGTTCTTCAGTGAATCATGTCCTCCAACCTCTAGTTCCCCACTAGACAACATATTAAAAAGTAGAAACATCACTTTGCCAACAAAGGTGCATATAGTCAAAGCTATGGATTTTCCAGTAGTCATGTATAGATGTGAGAGTTGGACCATAAAGAAGGCTGAGTGCCAAACAATTGATGCTTTTGAACTGTGATGTTGGAGAACACTCTTGTGAATCTCTTGGACAGCTAGGAGATCCAACCAGTCAATCCTAAAGGAAATCAGTCCTGAATATTCTTTGGAAGGACTGATGCTGAAGCTCCAATACTTTGGCCACCTGATGCAAAGAACTGACTCATAGGAAAAGACCCTGATGCTGAGAAAGATTGAAGGCAGGAGGAGAAGGGATGACAGAGGATGAGATGACAGGGATGACAGAGGGTGAGATGGTTGGATGGCATCACTAACTCAATGGACATGGGTCTGAGCAAGCTCTGGGAGTTGGTGATGGACAGGGAAGCCTGGCCTGCTGTAGTCAATGGGGTCGCAAAGAGTCAGACACAGCTGAGCAACTGAACAACAACTTCTAGTCATTTCCACAATTAACATCATGATATCTCATTCTCTCTACTTCATATAAAACCCACTAGCTAATCCTGTCTTTTCTACCTTTAAGGCATCTTTCTAATTTGCCTGGTCTCCCCATCCCCTTGGTCACTGCCTCAGCTCAGATACATATAATGGACCACCTGGGCCATCCTATCAGATGTAAATGTATAATAAATCTTTCTAAATAAATTAACCTACTTTAAAGTTTAAGGTACAAGGACTAAGCCCCACCTGACCTGACTCAGACCAATTCAACCAGAATCCAAATCTCAACTCGGAGCTCAGAAAGTAGAGCTGATGTCTAGAGCCTAGAGCAAAATTCTCTCTCAAAATTAGGAGGTCAAAGCCTAGTGCCCCACGCCCAGCTCACTTTTCTATCTGAAGAGTCACAAATGGGGATTTCTCTGGTGGTCCAGCAGTTAAGAAGATGCCTTGCAATGCAGGCGATTCAGGTTGGATCCCTGGTCAGGGAACTAAGATCCCACAACCTGTCGGGAGGGCTCTACACCTGCTCATTACAAATAGAGTCCACGGGACGCAGCGGCGGAATCCACACGCCGCAACAGAGACTCGACGCAGCCAGATAAAGAAGTATTTTTTAAGAAAATAAAGAGTCACATATGGCTCAATCTCTTCTACCAGGAGCTCTTATTGTATTTTTCTCAAAGAAAAACAAGTGTCGATGGGGAGAGGGTTAACAGTTTATTCTATTTTTTCTGAGTGATTTTATCACTGTCGTTAGAACATTCATTGAAGTAAGTGAGGAATCCATCACAGGCTGACAGCAGTGTGCAGACTAATGGCTGTTAGATGGTAATAATTTTTAATATGATTTTTATTTCACTTAATTTCATATGTGCTTGACAAAAGGTCCCCAGTCACTGGGGAGCAGTGCGGAACTGGGAATATGCTCACAGGAAGGTCTATTAAGCCAGGTGCTGGAAGCGTTTCAAAGAAACAACTTTGCCATTCCGGGGGAAAGTCGGCAACTTGGTTCGGTGAAGGGAACTGGTTTCTGGCAGGATGTCAGGATCACATCCCCACAGACACTGGCGTGTGCTCGCTGCATGAGACGGAGAGGCAGAGACAGGAACCTAAATGATGGGCACGGCCCACACGCCCGTGTACATGGACATAGCTTATGTTGGGAGAGGACACACAGCCACACCCAGCACATTGCACTCTGAGCTTTTAGGAAAACGGATGATACACATAAATGTGCATTCACAAAGGAGAGAGAGAGAGAGAGAGAGAGAGGAGGAAGAGAAAAAGAGGCTGAGACTTATTTCTTGACATGATCTAGTCTCACCCAAGGAGACAGCTCTCTTTCTCTTGCACACACATGTGTGCACACATGCACATGTACACACACAATCACAGAGAAAGAACATCCAGATTTAGCCCCATATGGAGTCACATCTCACATACATAAAAATAACCATATATCAAACGTCTCTCGCAGTCACCAAAACAGACGTACGCATCCTATTGGGTCTGTCCTATAGCCTGTTAATGGATCATAATGGAAGTCTTTTGGGGGGTTTTCTAAAAATTGTTTTTTAACTATTAGAGGAAGTATGGGGGAAATGAACCCCGTCGGCAAAGGCAAGCATCCCAATGTGAGATGAGGATAAGAGAACTATGGCGATGGGGAAAGAGAAGAGTTTATTTTGTGTAGCCTCAGCTTTCCAGCAATCAAGAAGCTCCCAGCAGGAATCAGGGACAGATGGGCACAGGAATAGCTAAGAACGAAACAAATGTGACTACAGCCTATGTCTAAAGTGATCTCAGGTGGGATAAGCAGGGTCTCAGAGTTGCTGGATTGGGGCATTGAGTGCTCTCCCAGACATACACCAGATCAGAGTGACCCAGTCCTCTTCCCAGGTCCTGGGGAAATGCTGGCAACCCCTAGTGAGGTGGTCCTAGCCACAGGAAGGTGGGCTAGTCTGGGGGCCTTCTCCCACATCAGCAGGGACTTGAATTAAATCAGGGGGCCCAGGCCACAAACCAAGTTTCTCAAGAAGGGGAAGGAAGAGAAGCTATAATCTTTAGCTCTGAAGTTAGACACAGAGACAGGAGACAGATTACAAATCTCCTGGGCAGGTGAAGAAAGCCCTGATGTCACACCCTGCTGACCCTCACTTGCTCCAAGACAAGGCCTAGAAGACACTGCAAAGAGCTGATGGGGCTCCATCTCTCATTTGGCCCCCCTCTCAGAGGAAGACTGGGCTTCCCTGGTGGCTCAGATGGTAAAGAATCTGCCTGCAGTGCAGGAGACTTGGGTTTGATCCCTGGGTCAAGAAGATCCCCTAGAGAAGGGAATGGCTACCCACTCCAGGATTCTTGCCAGGAGAATTCCATGGACAGAGGAGCCTGGTGGGCTACAGTCCCTGAGGTCGCGGAGTCAGACACTACTGAATGACTAACACTGGAGGAAGACTAGAGCAGTGTCCCCTACAACCTGCTGTAATAAGGCACTGTATGGTCCCAACCACTGAAAAGAGTGGGGACTGGCTTTTCTCAGGTTCTCTTAGCATAGCGAGGAATTCCTAGAAGTTTGGGGCAGTCACCTTAAGATGTTACTCTTCCTCCAGCCAACCTCTGTTCACCCTGGCTCAGGGTCTCCAGGGCCTGCAGGGTTGGAGGAGGAGTCCTAAGTCGCCTTGCTGTTGCTCAGTTGCTCAGTCCTGTCTGACTCTTTCCAACCCCATTGGACTGCAGCACATCAGGCTTCCCTGTCCTTCACTATCCCCCAGAGTTCGCCCAAATTCATTTCCAGAGTTGACTCTTCACATCTGATGGCTAAAGTATTGGAGCTTCAGCATCAGTCCTTCCAATGAATATTCAGGGTTGATTTCCTTTAGGATTGACTCGTTTGAACTCCTTGCTGTCCAAGAGACTCTCAAGAGTCTTCTCCATCACCACAATTTGAAAGCATCAATTCTTCAGTGCTCAGCCTTCTTTATGGTCCAACTCTCACATATGTGCATGACTAAGTCAAGGCTATGGTTTTTCCTGTGGTCATGTATGGATGTGAGAGTTGGACTGTGAAGAAGGCTGAGCGCCAAAGAATTGATGCTTTTGAACTGTGGTGTTGGAGGAGACTCTTGAGAGTCCCTTGGACCTCAAGGAGATCCAACCAGTCCATCCTGAAGGAGATCAGCCCTGGGATTTCTTTGGAAGGAATGATGCTAAAGCTGAAACTCCAGTACTTTGGCCACCTCATGAGAAGAGTTGACTCATTGGAAAAGACTCTGATGCTGGGAGGGATTGGGGGCAGGAGGAGAAGGGGACGACCGAGGATGAGATGGCTGGATGGCATCACGGACTCGATGGAC
>SJYT01035277.1:929396-944424 GCA_006410635.1 Cephalophus harveyi | reverse complement strand
TTACTGGTTGGGGCATAGACTTGGATAACTGTGATATTGAATGGTTTGCCTTGGAGATGAACAGAGATCATTCTGTCATTTTTGAGATTGCATCCAAGTACTGCATTTCGGACTCTTTTGTTGACCATGATGGCGACTCCATTTCTTCTGAGGGATTCCTGCCCACAGTAGTAGATATAATGGTCATCTGAGTTAAATTCACCCATTCCAGTCCATTTTAGTTCGCTGATTCCTAGAATGTCGACATTCACTCTTGCCATCTCTTGTTTGACCACTTCCAATTTGCCTTGATTCATGGAACTGACATTCCAGGTTCCTATGCATTATTGCTCTTTACAGCATCGGATCTTGCTTCTATCACCAGTCACATCCACAAGTGGGTATTGTTTTTGCTTTGGCTCCATCCCTTCATTCTTTCTGGAGTTATTTCTCCACTGATCTCCAGTAGCATATTGGGCACCTAATGACCTGGGGAGTTCCTCTTTTGGTATCCTATCATTTTGCCTTTTCATACTGTTCATGGGATTCTCAAGGCAAGAATACTGAAGTGGCTTGCCATTCCCTTCTCCAGTGGACCACCTTATGGAGGTCAATTGCTATCTGATCCACATCCCTCCCACCCCACACGTGTGTGCACAAGCGTGTTTGTACACATGCACACACACACACACACACACACACACGTAAACACACTCCCATGCATTCACACACACATAAAGCTTTCAGACATTCCCTCTGGTCCCTGAGTAGCCACATCTCCAAGGTGAGCAGCAGGCCTGAAAGCTGTCAGCACCACGGACAGCAGCAAGTCTCTGTTCAGGGTGCGACTGGAGCTCGTCACACCACACACTTCACCCTTTCACCGTCTAACCAGGAGATCCAAGAGGACATTTATCTGGAGACTGAGACTACATGGGATCAGAGTTATTGATTTATTGGTAAGTTCTAGATCTTCCCTGGTGGCTTAGACGGTAAAGCGTCTGCCTGCAATGCGGGAGACCCAGGTTCGATTCCTGGGTCAGGAAGATCCCCTGGAGAAGGAAATGGCAATCCACTCCAGCACTCTTGCCTGGAAAATCCCATGGACGGAGGAGCCTGATAGGCTATAGTCCATGGTGTCGCAAAGAGTCAGACACAACTGAGCAACTTCACTTTCACTTTCTAGATCTAAAGAAATTATTTTAGAGAAGTGAAAAGGCAGACCTACTCCTCTGCCCTGAGGGCATCTTCAAGCTCCCTGTCCCTGGACTATCCCAGACTAGGATCCACAGTGGACTGAGAAATGGTCCAAAAATGAAGTCTTTATCCCTGGCATAGACTGTGTACCAGGGTCTGTGATAAACCCTCTACATACATTATCCCAGTTGATTTTCCAACAAAACCAATGAGGTAAGTGCTATTATCACTTCTGCTTTGTAGATAAAATTCTTGATATTAGAGAAGCAGTTGGCTCCCCCAGGGTCAGACATTTACAGGCAGAGGACTCACACATAGGTTTAGACTGTAAACCCCAGAAATTCTGTCTGTGTGTGCGGTGTGTTCAGTCATGTCTGACTCTTTGTGACCCTATGGACTGTAGCCTGCCAGGCTCCTCTGGCCATGGGATTCTCCAGGCAAGAATACTGGAATGTGTTGCCATTTCTTCCTCCAGGGATCCTCCCAACTCAGGGATCAAATCCACATCTCCTGTGTCTCCTGCATTGCAGGCAGATTCTTCACCTACTGAGCCACTGGGGAAGCCCCTTCTGTTTACCTTGTAAATATACTAAAAACCACTAGGACTTCCCTGGTGATCCAGTGGCTAAGACTCCACTCTCCCAATGCAGGGGGCCTGGATTCAATCCCTGGTAAGGGAACTAGATCCTACCCATCTCAACTAAGAGTTCACATGTTGCAACTAAAAGATCATGCATGCTGCTGCTGCTAAGTCACTTCAATCGTGTCCGACTGTGCGACCCCAGATACGGCAGCCCACCAGGCTCCCCCGTCCCTGGGATTCTCCAGGCAAGAACACTGGAGTGGGTTGCCAATTCCTTCTCCAATGCATGAAAGTGAAAAGTGAAAGTAAAGTCGCTCAGTCATGTCCGACTCCTAGTGACCCCATGGACTGCAGCCTACCAGGCTCCTCCATCCATGGGATTCATCAAGCAAGAGTACTGGAGTGGGGTGCCATTGCCTTCTCCGAAAAGATCGTGCATGCTCCAACTAAAACAAGATCCCTCATGCCTCAAGGATGATTGACACTCCCACGTGCCACAGCTAAGAGCTGATGCAGCCAAATAAATGCTAAAAAATTTTAAGTAAAAATAACAAATTTTAAAAACCACTGAATGCCCATGTTTAAAAGGTGAATTTTATAGTGTGAGAATTATGTCTTTAAGAAGAAGAAAAAGACAATGACTTTGGTGGATAAGAGTCTAAGCCCTGGTCAGTGCCCTGAAATTCCTCTTCACAAACCGTAAGAGCCCTACAGCGCCCTCAGAAAGCTCCAGACCTTAGAGGAAAAGTGGTTGCTAGCCCTGACCACTGTTGAGGGCCAGGTATGGGGCTGGTGCTGGAATGGGCACCCCTAAGAAGCACAGACAGCCGTTGAGAGCACAGCCTGGGAATAAAGCAGACCCACACTGAAATCCTCCCCCCACCAGTTACAATCCTCTGACCCTGGGCATATGCTTTAACTCTGAGTCTTAGTTTCCACATCTGAAATGGGAGATAAACAGATTAACTATTTCACAAAGTTCTTGTGAAAATGAAATAAGACCACCAGGTAAATTTCCTGGCAGGGTGCTCATGTTCAGTCTCTTCAGTTGTATCCAGCTCTTTGCAACCCCATGGACTCTAGCCTGCCAGGCTCCTCTGTCCATGGGATTTCCCAGGCAAGAATACTGGAGTGTGTTGCCATTCCCTCCTCTGGGGCATCTTCCTGACCCAGGGATTGAATCCCCCGCCTCCTGTGTCTCCAGAATGGCAGGTTTATTACTGCTGAGCCAGCAAGGAAGCCCAGCAGGGCTCTAGACTCACAGTAAAAGCTTAATATATGTTGGCCGCTAAAAATCCCTGAGCTCTCGTTAAGTCCTACCAACCTCCCTAAGAGGCGAGAATTACTATCCCCATTTTACAGATTTGTCTGTGTTCCCCTCTGAGGTTCAGGACATCTGGATAAATTGCAGGGCTTATGGGGCATGCTCCTGGGCTGAGGGGCCAATGGGGGAGGCTGCTGAAGACAAGCCAGGGAGAAATGTCTGTGGCTGACTGAGGACAGTGACAGGGAGAGAGGAGACCAGATGTGGAAGCATTGGAAGAGAACTTGACAGGCCTGGGTGACTCCCTGGCTGGGCGCAAAGCAGAAGGTCTCATCAAGGATGACCAACCACCCCCAGGGTCTAGCTTGATGGTCAGTGGGGTGTTGGGGCTGGCTGGACCCTGAGTTGAGGGCCACAGCGGGATGAAGAGCCTCGAAACCCCAGGTCTATGGGAGAGCTCGGGGCTGGAGGCAGAGATATGGTCCTGGGAGGACAAGGCTGGGTGGGTGGATGCTCTGATGGGAGGAAAGAGCTCCTACAGGAAGAGTGAGGAGAGAGGGCAGGGCAGGGGCTAGAGAACTGGCCCCAGGGACAGCTGCAGTTAAGAAGCCAGCTGAGCAAGGGGGACCCGAGGGAGTTGGGGAGACTCACTCAGAGGGGATGGAGCCTAGTCCAGGGGCTGCTGGGCCATGGAAAGCTCAAGAAGTCACAAAGGGCAGGGAGTCCAGGGGTACTCAGGGAGCTGAGAAGTGGGAAGGACAGGTGTCCGTTACAGCATCTCCAGGGGCAACTGGATCTACTGGGCACCAAAGAAGGGATTGGGGGTAGTGGTCTAAATCTGCACAAGTGAAGAACATTATGATGGTAGGAAGACAGGGTGGGTATCCTAGGCAGGGGTTGGGGGTTTTGTTTTCAAGATAGGGGAGCCCTGAGGAAAGATGCTGAAAAAGGCAAAGGAGAGAAAGAGGGAGCCGCTACTGGCCAGCACCCACAGGGGCCTCCTCGACCTTCCAGCAGAGACAGCACCTTCCTCCCTGAGACCCCACAGTGCTCTCCCCACCCATCCCTCTGATCACCAGCATGGGCGTCACTGTCTCTCCAGGCAGAACATCAGCAATTCGAGCTGTGGCATCTTCCAAGGTACTTCTGCAGCCCCAGGGGTGGTATAGAGGGAAGGACAGAGTGCCAGGCAGGAAGGCCAGCAAGGGGCCAGACAGACAAGCTGGCTGAGACACATCCAGACAGACAAGCAACTGGAGAAAAAAAAAAACAGCCACAGGGACAGGCAGACAAGGCCACCTAATGTCTCCCCTTCCCCAGCCGCTGTCCCCACCCCCATGGCTGACACCGTCAGGCCTGGAGCACAGATTTATCTCCAAATGCTGCCACAATCCCACTATTGGATTTGTAATCACAGGCTCCAATGTTCGCGGGATAAATATACTAACAAACTAATTGTTTGTTAGCTCTGAGGTTGGAGCAATCAACACGTCCAGCGTGAGATATGGGCTGCTTGCCTGCTCGCGTTCAGGCCAGCCCGAGGCTCAGAGCCTGGTGCCACGGGCACCACGTGGACCCATCTGGGCCCAGCCCGTCTTGGGCACAGAGGCCTGCACCTCGGGGCCGGGGGTGGCGTGGGCGGGAGGGCCCGTGCGCACTGGCACGTAGCCGTCGCTGCCCCCGCCTGCGCCTCAGCAGTGGCAGACATAAACTAACTTGGTTCCTGGGGACCCCAGAGGAGCAGCAAGAACTGTTTGGTAGAGAATTATAGCTGTGGGTGAAATTAGATGTACTCTGAGCCCCAAGGCTGAGAGAAATAAAAAGCATTTTAAATGGAGTGTAGAATTCATATTCCTCAGTCACCTTCCAATAAATAAATCTTGTACCATTTTTTTTTTTCCCCCACCCCCAGGATTTCAGATGTGTATAAGAGACAGGTGCCTGAGGTTGGGGGGGCGGGGGCTGGAACCATGGAGGCTGCCCTGGAGGTGCTTTAAGGAAGCCTGAGGAGGGCCTCTTGGTCATAGACCCACCCTGGACATCCCTCAATGGATGCCCGAGGCGAGGGGCCTGAGACGGAAATACCAGTCCCCAAGTATTGAGGCCCAGGGGTCCAGGGCCTTCAGTCACGGAGGACAGGGCAGCTCTCTGGGTCCCCTTCTCCTGGAAGATGAGCATCCACTGCCAGGGGACTGGGTGGGGGAGGGCCCCGCTTGCCTGGCCACGGCAGCTTCTGTTGTTTCTGGTTTTCATGGTGCAAAAATGACATCTCCTTGTGGATAAAGATGCAGAAAACACAGAAAATCACACAAAAGAAAAATATCAGCTGAAATCCTGGGGGTGGGGGGGAATCACTGCTGGTATTTTGGTAATTCACCTTCCAGACTTTCTTCAGTGTGTATATGCACGTAAATAAATATATGTTTTACAAGAAAGAAATAAGCTCTACGTTTGTGAAGCGCTCAGCGCATACCAGGTGATCATCTAGGCATTTTGAATATATTATCTCTGATTCATACGATATAATAAAATTCATACAAACCCAAATTCATACAATAGTCCTGCAAAAAAAGACTTTGTATTAATGCAGGAGACCTGGGTGTGATCCCTGGCTTGGGAAGATCCCCTGGAGAAGGGAAAGGCTACCCACTCCAGTAATCTGGCCTGGAGAATTCCAAGGACTGTATAGTCCATTAGGTCACAAAGAGTCAGACATGACTGAGTGACTTTCACTTTTACTTTCGGTAGAAAATTGATACTCAGTTCAGTTCAGTCACTCACTTGTGTCCAACTCTCTGTGACTCCATGGACCGCAGCACACCAGGCCTCCCTGTCCGTCACCAACTCCCAGAGATTACTCAAACTCATGTCCATTGAGTTGGTGATGCCATCCAACCATCTCCTCCTCAGGGTCTTTTCAAATGAGTCGGTTCTTTGCATCAGGTGGCCAAAGTATTAGAGTTTCAGCTTCAGCATCAGTCCTTCCGATTAACGTTCAGGACTGATTTCCTTTAGGATGGATTGGTTGGATCTCCTTGCAGTCCAAGGGACTCTCAAGAGTCTTCAACACCACAGTTCAAAAGCATCAGTTCTTCGGCACTCGGCTTTCTTTATAGTCCTGATACTAGAGAAACAATATTGGCCCTCGTTTACTTGGCACCTATTGTATACCTGGCAGGTTCTGCTGAGCACAGACCTGAATGATCTCATGTAATCCCCTCCCCAACCCTGGAAGGTGGGCCCCACTGTGATCCCTCAGCAGGGGAGGGAGCTTGTCCAGGGCCACAAAGAAAGCGGGCAGCAGAGCCATGATGCAAAGCCAGGCTAGTCTCACACCAAGCACGTGCTCCCAGGCATCCCCAAACAAAGCTTTGGTGCAGCTGAAGCCAGACTACAGTGGGCAGCCCCCACCTTCTCCACCTGACCCATCTTCTTTCCCACTCACGCTAGCCCTTCTTCTTGAACCTGCAGGAATTGTCCGTTTCCCAGAGTCAAAGGCTGCCCTGACCCTGCCAGTTCACGAACAGGAAAACAGCAAATAAAGAGGACAAGGACCATGGGTTTGGGCTCAGACAAACATGACTTCAGTCCCAGGCGGGCCACTTAAAGAGCTGTGTGTCCTTGGGGATGTCACTGCCCCTCTCTGGGCCTTACAAGCCTAAGCTGGAAAATGGAGATACTAAGACTACTCACTCTACAGGGCTGTTGTGAAGACCAAATGAGATCATTACATGCAACGCTTCTCTGGTACATGCAAAGGGCTCCAAAATGTTAGCTACCTTTCAAGTTAAGAACAAGGCACCGAAAAAAAAAAAGAAAGAAAGAAAAAAGAAATGATAAAAACAACAGAAAAGAAACAGAAAGAAAAAAGCCAGAACAACAAAATTAGGACACTAGGGCACATTCCTGGCTCCTCCTCCCCTCTGTTCCCACTTCCTTCTCCGTCCTCTATTTAATTAGCTTCATCTACCCGTTATACAGAAGGCTGGGGAGGAGTGACTGAAAGCCAGGGGCTGACCCCTAAGAAACAAAGAAAGAAAAAGAAAAGTTGGCCCTTCACAGAGCTCCTTCACACACACACACACACACACACACACACACACACACACACAGAGACAGACACACACACACACACACACACAGACAGACACACACACACACACACAGACACAGAGAGAGACAGACAGACACACACACACACACTTTTCTGTTTGCTCCTGGGGCCAGTCCTCCCATCGCCCTATGACTCTTTTTCCCCACTAAGGGAGTAAATTTATACAGAAATACACTTGGAGGTATGGGTTGGTGTTGTCTTTAACTGAAAAGATTCTCCACCCACACAGGTCGAGGAGAGGCAAGGAAGGCTCGGGACCAAGCTCTGCCCTGGCTGCCCGAGATTTGGGGTCACTCAGTGGCACCTTGGGCAACAGCAGCCCGAGGCCTTCCTGGGCAAGGAGGGCACCAGAAGGATCTGGAGAGATGGACAGGTCTGGACAAGGAGGAGGATTGTGGGCTGCAGCCCTGGTTCAGCGGCCACAAGATCAAATCCCAGGTTCCTTACTGACTCCCATGGAACTCTCAGCAAATCGTTTCCTCTCTCTGGGCCTCAGCTTCCCCGTCTGCAAGATGGGTATGATAACATTTCACTGGAACAGCAAAGGCTGTGCCCATGGGAATGAATGATGAGCAAGTGAGTGGTTCCACGCCGAGCCCACAGCAGCATCTGACTCTGCAGTGGCCAGGACCCCCTTCTTCCAAGGGCCCTTGGTCATTTATTTTTGGTTAATTAAATGGTAAGATTTCATGTCTGATTATTTACTGCCAGCCAGCTTCATTACCGGCTCCCCCATAAATCACAGCAGGGAGCTGGGCTCCAGCTCCCTGCCCCCATGCCCACCCCCATCCCTGTACCCAGCAGATCTGGGCTTTAGAGGACCCTAGAAGAGGGGGAGTTGTGACGCGTCCTGTCCCAGCAGGCTGTACAGAGACTCCTCCTGACCCAAAGGCACGTCACAGCCTCCTAACAGCAGAGTCTCAGAAAGGACTTGTTCATTGCCAATGGTCACATCCAGAAGATTCGACCCTGGCAGGTCGCCACTCCACACCCTTCACAAGTCAGAGCTCACTGCCATGATTAGACCCACTCTCACGGAGGAGGGTACCAAGGCTGGTGGGGGCAGGAGCAAGATTAGAACCCAAGCCTGGCCCTGGGGTCTGTGCGCCAATCACCCTGCCTCAGTGACAGGGAAAGCACAGACTTCAGAGTCACACAGACCCAGATTCAGATCCCATCTCTAATGTCTACACCTGTTTGAGCTTGAGCAAGTGCCTTCACGTCTCTGGGCCTCTGTCCCTAGTTAGGAGGTGAGGACAGTTCCCACATGGGCATGGTGGGTGCTCTGGAAACGCTGAGTACAGGAAGACCTCAAGGGACAAAGGCACCACAGTGTCCCTCTGCTCCAGCCTTTGCCACTGGACACGGGAGGAAGAGAAGGGGGATGGAGCAGAACAAAGGCAGCCAGCTCCCTCATCTGACCGTGACTCTGGGAGGTGGGCAGGGGCCATGCACCTGGTCCAAAGGCCCACCCCAACCCACAGCAACAGCCACTCACAAAACGAGTGCTCCGTTTATAGCTGCTGGATGACTGAACAAATCAGTGAAGGAACAAACCAACAAATTGAAGACTAAATACAAGAGTGGATGAATGAATGAACAATCAAATGACAGAACAATGTATAAAGGAATGAACAGAAGTCCAAAAAGTCATTGAATGAATGAATGAAAAATTGGACGGAGGGAGGGATGGATGGGAAAATATAAAGGAAACAAATGATCAGATAAACAGCTAAATGAATGAAAGAATGAATAAACAGAAAGGAAGCGGGGGTTGGGAGAGAGAGGGGGAAGGAAAGAGGGAGGAGAAAAGGGAGGAAGGGGAAGAAAAGGACAGGCAGTGAAAGCAGGCCTACGTGGAGCAGCTCCCCCAAAGCAGTGGTCCCCTGCCGGGCCCCCTCAATCCCCGCCCCTGCACCACAGCCCGAGGCAGCCACAATGCAGCCTCCCCAGCAGGTCTAGAGCCCAGGGGGCCCCCTCGCTGGCAGCCTTGAGAGCCGGCTGGGGGCAGATGGACTTTGCCAAGCCCCTGGCCTCGTCTTTAACTATTACATTAAGCATCTGCTTTGCCATTCACGGCTCGGATAGCATTTTACCCCTGAGATATTTGATTTTATTACCTTCCAGGGAGAGGGCCAAGCAAGTGTTCTTATTGATTTGCACATTAAATATATTAGTAATAAAACAACATCTCCGTAAACCAATTGTAAAATCAATATTAATTGGTACCAAAATATCACAAGTAGTTGAATTACAATTAAGAGAGGGGGTGAGCCAGGCCTCAGGGTGCTGAGGACCCAGGAGTGAGAGGGGTCGGGGGACCAGATGTCAGTGTCAGGCCGCCCTGAGTTCCTCTCTCTAAGCCTCAGTTTCCTCATCTGCTCAATGGGGATAATCCCTCTAACAGCCAACCTTTGTGTGGACAAAATGAGGTCATGTGTGCGCAATGCTTGGCAGCAGCAAGTGCCTGAGAAACATTCTTCTCCTCCCCTTGTCTTTGCCTCTGCTGTAGACAAGAGTGAGTCATTCCCACTATTGTAAGAACAGGCAGCATTGGCAGCAGTGGGGGGAGAGGCATGGGGAGGGAAGAGAATAGCAGGCAAGGCAGGGAACTGCGAGGTGTACCTGGGATGACTTCTGCAGGAAGTGACTTAAAACTAAGACCTGGGAGCTGGGAGAAGAGCTGAGGGAGGGCACTCGGCACATTAAAGGGAGGCCAGGGGCCACGATGCTCTTTTTACTATTCAAATATGAAAAAGCATGCCAATCAGGGGCACAGCTAATCCCCTGCAAAGGTCTGAGGTGCTGGCATAGGAGTTTGGGGTGAGCAGGGGACCCTGGGTGTCAGGCTGGACCAGGCACTTCAAGAGACCCCTGAAGGCCAGGCAGGCCAGGCTGTGTTGGCTGCACCAGGACTGGGGTGCACATGTACTGGAGAGGACTCTGCCTGCCAGGGCCAGATTCAGGGGCATTGGCTAACTCTCCCAGACCTGAAGGAAACCATCCTGAGGGTCACGGTGGAGTCACCACAACAACCACAGAAGAGCCATTCTCTCCAGCCCCAGCCTGTACCACTCACAGCCCCCAGTCCTCCCAAGGTGCCCGGGTGACCCCTGGAGGCACTGCACATGGGCTCCAAGCACCAGTCCTCTTGGCTCCCTAGTCTGTGTACATAGGTATGTATGTATGTATGTTTTTGGTTGGTTGGTTGCTAAACTTCCTCAGTAACAATCGCATTTGATCCTCACGACAGTCCTACAAGGAAACTTTGACTTTCACTCCCATTTAACAGATGAGAAAACTGAGGCTCAGAGAGAAGGAACTGCCCCAACCGTACAGCCAGCAAGTGGTGGGCTAGAATTCCAACCAAGATCTGACTCCTGAGCCCATGCTTCTCTCCTGCTCCTCATCCCCATGGGGATGCTAAAGCGGGTAGAGACTGCTCAGACATCTCAGCCACTGACATGTAACTCTGGCTCGGCTCCAAAATCCAGATAGGGGCCATAGTGCCCCCCAGGGCCCTTCCTCCAGCACTGCGGACGATCGCCTTGCCAGCAGCCCATGATGCTCTGGGTTTCCTTGGCTCTTTACTGATGGCAATAATGAGCATACAAATATTAATGCTGCTACATATAACTATTGATGAAGGGCCTTGCACTCTGCCAAATACTTCCCCTACATCTTCTGATTTGGTAGACTACAGATCATAAGGATTCAATTTACATTTTCTGGTCAGAACCACTTCAGTTTAAATCTCAGTTCAGTCACTACTGATTGTGCAACTGGATTGGTCAGCTATGGCCGCGGAAATGCTGCATAACAAAGTACTCCAAAACTCAGTAACTTACAGTCATACATATGTATTGCCACACTCATGGGTCTGCAGGCTGGTTGTGGTTTAGGCAGTCTAAGAGCCTCTGCTTCGGGCTGAGAGTCAGATTCAAGCCTGCCCTTTGGGTGTCTTTGCATTCTAGAACACAGGACATGTTCCCATGGCAATGACAGGAGAGCACAAGCCAAGTGAAACCCATCAGCACCTTCAAACCGCTGCTCACGTCACATCCGTAACAGCATACTTCAGATCATCAGGCATTAGATCCCGGAGGCGGGGGACCCCTGACGTACACAGAGCTCTTAGCACACTGCCTGCTATGGAGCAAGTTCCCAAAACAGGGTAGCGCTTATGAGTAGTAATAGTAACAATCCTCTCAGATTTGAAGCCAGAGATGGTGTCACCCCTTCTCCTACTCCAACA
Organism: Cephalophus harveyi; assembly: GCA_006410635.1. Taxonomy (NCBI): domain Eukaryota; kingdom Metazoa; phylum Chordata; class Mammalia; order Artiodactyla; family Bovidae; genus Cephalophus; species Cephalophus harveyi. The sequence continues at coordinate 933,032 of SJYT01035277.1, read as the reverse complement.
CCCCCACCCTACGTCATCCCACGGGCTTGGGGAAGTAACCTGTGCCATGTGTTCCAAAGCAGATTGCACCACTGACACGGCCTCATCCTCCACGGACTCGGCCAGGGAACCAAGGCCGTTTGGGCAGTGACGCTCGCACTTGCCTAGTTTAAATCAGGAGCTGAATCAGCAGTAAAGCACTCAGTTTGAGCGCAGGACATCCCCTGGTCTAAGCCTCGGCCTCACCAAGCCTTCTGAGGACCAAGGCTTCCTGATGCTGCAGGGCTTTGTTCTCTGGCCCCAGGATGTTGGCAGCCTCAGGGGGTGGAGGAAGCTGGTATCCTGGGTCCCCCACTTCATCTGGGCCATTTTCTGGCTGACTGACTAGCAGCCAATCCAGTGCTGCGTCTTGTTTAAATCAGGAGCTGAATCAGCAGTAAAGCACTCAGTTTGAGCGCAGGACATCCCCTGGTCTAAGCCTCGGCCTCACCAAGCCTTCCGAGGACCAAGGCTTCCTGATGCTGCAGGGCTTTGTTCTCTGGCCCCAGGATGTTGGCAGCCTCAGGAGGTGGAGGAAGCTGGTATCCTGGGCCCCCCACTTCATCTGGGCCATTTCCTGGCTGACTGACTAGCAGCCGATCCAATGCTGCGTCCACGCCCAGAGCTCACCCCAGGAGACTCGTGAGAGCCTTTCCCTGACCAGCTCCCACAAAACCAGGCCAGTCCCCTTTAGTCTCTCACTACACATAGTGCTTGGATCAACCACGACTCAAGGGTTACTGGACACGTGTTCAAATTCTGCCTCCCTGCTCAGAAGGCAGGGACCAGGTCTGTCTTGTCACTGCCAGATCCCAGCGCTGTGCCTGCTGGGGTGACCCTCCATGGCTGTGTTCAGGCATCCCTTGGTTACAAGGACACGGCCCTTACACCCCGGCCAAGCAAGAGGTGGTGAGGACGGGGAAAGGGGAACTGGTATTGCTGGGGCCCTGAAAGTGGTGGGACAGGCAGCCGGACCCCACGAGGCAGCAGGGCCTGAACAGACGGGCACTGGTTCAGAGAGCAAACCTGCTCCCTGCCTTCACTCGGGGTTTCTGCTTCATTCTCCTCTCTCTGCATGCCGCCTGGCCTTAACCCTACATAACCTCAGACACCCAACAGAAGCCGGCCAGACTCTGTGACTCAAACGCAAACTTCCAGTTCCTGGAAAGAGTCTCTGGTTGGCTCCAGATGCCAACATTCAGGTGTCCTCTGGCTCCGTCACCGCCTAGGCCACCCCTGGGACCGAGAGCACGCGTGCCTGCTCAGTCACTCAGCCATGTAAGGGTCTGTGTGACCCCATGGGCTGTAGCCCTCCAGGCTCCTCTGTCCATGGGATTCTCCAGGCAAGAACACTGGAGTGGGTTACCATTTCCTACTTCAGAGGCTCTTCCCGACCCAAGGATCGAACCCACATCTCCTGCATCAGCAGGTGGATTCTTTTCCACTGAGGCCCTAGGGAAGTTCAGAGGCTGAGGAGGTGAGACCAACCTCAAAAGGGAGTGAGCTTAGCAAACACCCGAAAGGTGGCAGCCCTCAGCCTCAGATTCCTCCTTGGTGAAACGGGCTTGTTGTGAATGTCAAGTACTCCAGTAGAGAGCAATGATTCTTATTATTGTCACGGAAGCCAACGAGTCCCAGACTTTCTCTGTGCCCGGCACTGTGCTGGGTCCTTTCGCTGCACAATCTGATTGAATCCTCAGAACAGTCCTTCGAGTTTGGTGCCTCAGTTGCTGCCACTTTACAGAGAAGAATACTAGGGAAATAAAAGGGCAAGGGATGTGCAAAGTCACACAGGTCTGGGATTCCAAAGTATGTCTCTCTGGCTCCCCAGGCCTGCATTTCCCCTCCCCTCCCAGCTCCCTCTTTGCTAAGGGAGCCGAGGGACCCCAGGAGAGGGCCAGTGTGAAAGCTCTTTGCAAACACCAGGAAGAGCCACGTTTGTCACACCTTGCTGAGGACTCTAATCACTCAGACTCCAAGCAACTCCTGTTCTTGTTACGCTCTCCAGCTTCCCCTGTTCTCCTGGTTCCCCTCCGGTGGCTGCCTGCCCAGAGTCCTGGGCAGCACACACACTCGAAAAGGACACATTTCTCAGAGCAAATGGCCACCACCTGCATCAGTGGATGGCTCTTCACCCCCAAACATCCCACCTGGAGGAACCATAGCTGCCGCTTGAAACCTGGGGCCCAAATGGCCCCACCATGGAAAGATGCCCACTGGAGGGTTTGGTTTCCATCCCAAAGAACCATGGGGAGGGGTCAGCTCTTCTTTTCCTCATTTAATTGGTCTGAAGATATCCATTTTCTCTGCTGGCATCCCATGTTGGGGAGGGCGGGCTGTGGGGAAAGGGGCGCAGGAGGGGCACTGAAGTTCAGAGCTGGGGTGATGACCATAGGCAAGCTGTCCGGGATATGCCTGACTTCTTAGCTGTGAAGTGGAGGAGTCAGGGGCCCGGGAACTCAGAGCTTTACTGAGCTCCAGCCTCAGGTTCAGGATGCTCCACCTCCCCTCCTGGCTGAGAACAGCCCAACGCAGCCAAGCCTCAGGGCCCATAGTATGAAGGCTCCCACAGAGACCTCAGCTCCCAAAGCGCTGGAACTTGCGAGAATGCAATGAGCAGAGTAAGGATGCACCCTCAGCCAGCACGGCCCACAGTCCCCACCTGGGCCTGCCTGTGTGTGCAGGGACGTGCACGCCTGTGCATGGATAAGTAGGAGTGCATTTATCTGTGGGCCTCAGAGGTGTGCCTGCCCATGCCTGGGCATGTGGAGTGCACGCTCGAGTTCACAGATGCGTGTGCATGTTTGCAGATGCGTATGTGTGTGTATAAGCATGGCATGGCACACGTGTGTCTTTGGGTGTGTGCCACCCAGGATTGCCTTTGTGCATCTGTATGCTCTCATGTGTTTGAGACACGTGCATCTGACAGTGAGTGAATGTGCTTATTTGCCTGGGTGTGCACATAGGGGAAGCCTAGAAGCTGACCTCTGCTGCCTCGGTCCAGCTAATCCTGCCTCCCTGCCCAATTTCAAGCTTTCTCTACATTGAAAAGGCTTAGTGCAGTGATTTGCTATTAATTATTGTTTAAGTTTTGGGTTTTTTTTCTTTGAGAACTGCCACCTCTGCAGCAGTTCCCAGCTGCACTTTGATAAATCATTCCAGCTGCTAGGATTCAAGCAACCTTAAGAAAAGAGGGGCACAGAACACCCCCCTCCTGCCCACTCCCTCCTTCCCTCCCCACCTCAGCCCTGTGGCCAGCAAGGCCCAGGGAGGAGAAGGCAGAGGGTCGGCGGTCTCACCCCGGTTTCCCCAGTCCTGCAGCCTCTCTCTGGGGGCCTGGGGTTTGGAGCCCACCCCCTACACACCCCCACCAAGAAGACAGCAACTGCAGAAGAGACCCAGGCCTCTCCTTGGGGGCTGCTGTGAAGGTGTCAGGCATCTCCCTCCCAACACCCCCGTGTTGTAAATAATGCTGAAAATGAGTAGTTTTTAAAGAGTGTCCAGTGGGATTCTGGAGCCTTGTTTTAATTATACAAAACCAGCATGGGTGCTTGGGCAGATGTTAGCACTAATTGTTTTGAAAGCGAGCCCTCTTGGCTTCACGGAATCCCTTGCTTG
>SJYT01035277.1:916896-926896 GCA_006410635.1 Cephalophus harveyi | reverse complement strand
ACCGGCAAATGTTGTAATCTCTCTCCTCGACACACTCCTTACAGGGAAATTGCTTAAACTAAGCAAAGAATTCAATTTTAATTTGCATAAAATATTTATCAAGGCTTACGCAAATTTCCGCGCAGCTCCCTTCCTGCCAAGTTTAAAATTGCTCAGACGTACAGAGGTGCAATAGCGGCGTGCGAGTGGACCAACTGGGCCAGCCCTCCCGGCCACTTGAGCTTGCACAGACGGACACGCGCCACCATTAGCAGCTAGCCGAGCCCTGCCAATTTTGCCTTTTTTTTTTCTTTTTTTTTTCGCAAACAGATTGTTTTTCTCATTATGTTTTTATATCTACCTAAACTGTTAATTAGGCACTTAGAAAATTTTTTATTGGGGCCTAAGTGTAACAAGCTGCTTTGTTCGCAGGCACATACCTTGCTGCTGTTCTGTAAACACGATACGAGCATTTTTTTTTTTTTTTGCTCCCCAAGCCACATTGTCAGCGGATCATGGGGATGGTGGAATGTGCTGGGAGGAGGTGGTCCTGACCTGGGCTGAGAACTTTGGCCTCAGACTGGCCACAGGAAAGAAAGGAAAGGAGGTGGAGCGAGTGGAGGCCAGGGAAGCTCTGGTGGGCACAGCAGGAAGGTAAGTCTAACCCGGTCTCACTGGACGCCAGCCCTTCTGAGCCCATCAGCCCTTAAGGTCTAACTCCGGAAGGCAGAATCTTAGCAGCTGCACTTGAACTTCCACTGTCTTCCCACTAATGGGGCCCTCACCATCCAGCCACTGGCCTTTCAGTCCTTGGTCTCAGCCAAGTTCATTTCCACCTCAGGGCCTTTGCACCACCTGTTCCCTCCGCCAGGAATGCTCTCCCCCGAAATCTTTGCAGTTCCAAAAACAACTTTCAAGAGAGCCAGCCCTGACACCCCAGTCACTTGCTCATGGCCCTGGAGATCTTCGGAGTTGACCCTGTTGAGGTGTTTGTCTATCATCTGTTCCCCCAGCCAGGAGAGATGCTCTGTGAGGGTACAGATCTATCCACACGTAGTCCTTGCTCCATGAATGAGTGAGTGAATGAATATAAACAAATTCTGTACACAGACACAGGCACACAGCTATAGACAGGCAGCCTTTTCTTAGGGGAACGCACTGCACGAGGCCTGGCACTCTGCAGGTGCTCCATCACTATTTGTGGAAAGAATGGGTGACTATTTGGGGTGGGAGGTTCCATTGATGCTGCCAGATGGGTCACTGTTTGCCAGGTAAAACAAGGATGCCACCCACACCACGCCTGCACAGACCATGGCCTCTGCCACCCACACAACCTGCCCTCTTGCAACCAACTGAACCTCAGCAAGTTCAACCAACTGAACCTCAGCAAGATCCCCGCCTGGCACCCTCAGAGGTGCCCATCAGCATCGGGGCGGCCCCCACAGAGGGAGGGGGGGCACCCTTCCAGAGGAGTTGGGATCAATGGGAAGAGTGAATTAGCTATGGTGAGTGATTAATCAGGAAATAATCAGGTTATACCCATCACAAAAATGTCTGCAGGTCGGACAGAGAATCGGCTCTACAGGAAGACAGGGAAAGCTTTGTGATTTGTATCATGGTGGGAGCAGGGTCCCTGGGGCGAGTAACCAAACCCCACCCCTGACTCTTAGCAGCTGTGTCTGGTGATACTAATAGAAGCAGCCTCATGGGGTTGCTGGAGGATATGGGGAGACCACGCATGGAAAATCCTCAACAAAATCCTCAACACTCCATAAACCTCAGCTCTTAAAACAGCCATGAAGACACCTTGCCCCGAGGACCTGATCCTGAGGTCCCAGTGGCTGTGGCGACCACTCTGCTGAGCACCCTGCCCCCATCACCAACACCAGCACCTTCCTCAGGCCCTGAATGTGAGCCCGGGAGGTACAATTGTTCCCATTTAACAGAGAGGCTGCTGCTGCTGCAGCTAAGTTGCTTCAGTCGTGTCCGACTCTGTGCGACCCCATAGGTGGCAGCCCCCAGGCTCCCCCGTCCCTGGGATTCTCCAGGCAAGAACACTGGAGTGGGTTGCCATTTCCTTCTCCAATGCATGAAAGTGAAAAGTGAAAGTGAAGTCGCTCAGTCACATCTGACTCTTAGCGACCCCATGGACTGCAGCCTACCAGGCTCCTCCGTCCATGGGATTTCCCAGGCAAGAGTACTGGAGTGGGTTGCCACCAGACCGAGGCTCAAAGTTCCATAGGGAAGGAGGCCCTGGAATCCGGAGCCATCAGTAGAACAATGGGAGGGACCAAGGACTGTTCCCATAGAGTCTGGTTTAGAACCATCTCAAGTCACGGTTGGCCTGGACAGAGGTCAGCCCAAGGCCGAGAGGGTCCAAGTATGAGGTTGGACCAGGTGCAGGGGTGAGACCTGAAGGTCCAGGCTCCTTAGGAGGTCAGCCTCATTTTTGAGCACAGCTCAGAGGTTAGGAGGACCAGGCGGGGTCTGGACGGCACTGGGTAAAGAGGGAAGAACAGCCATCCCATACAGAATCCTTATGCTGGGCAATGTTCAGCACTAACAGGCTTATAACCCAGATCTCCCTGGATTCTGGCCTCAGCCCAGGGGGAGGGGATCTGAGGACACTGAGGCTCTGAGAAGTGACATCACCTGTCCCCATCACACAGTGCATATGCAGCAAGCAGCACTGGGTTTTGAACCCAGATCTGAGGGACCCCAGGACTTCTGCCTTTGCTATTACAAGACCCTGGTGATGCAGAGGCCAGCATCAGGAAGGTCTGACTCAAAGCACACACCCCGGAAATTACTTTCACGCACCTTGGACATGCCAGTTTCCTGGTCTGAAGGTCCAGGTGGACTTCCTGGGTTCGGCAGTCTTCACATGAGAAGGCTGATGCGGAAACATCAAACATCAAAAGTCAAACACGCCTTAGGTACACAGGAAACATCCTTTGTCATCACCATCCTTTCTTTCCTTTTACCTCCAACCAGTACAAGCTGGGGGCAGCTCCAGGTTCCAACTCTAGTGGTAGGGGACCGGAGGCAGGCAGCAGTTACTGCATGAGGCAGGGTCCCCCCATAGGGCTAAGTGGGGGCTGGGCGTGGAGGGCCAGCTGAGTGAAGCCTCCTCCTCCCTCCTCAGGCTTGCCAGGTGGCGCAGTGGTAAAGAGTCTGCCTGCCAGTGCAGGAGACCCAGGAGACACGAGTTCAATCCCCAGGTCAGGAAGATCTCCTGGAATAGGAAAGAGCAACCCACTCCAGTATTCTTGCCTGGAAATGTCTATGGAAATTTCCTCTGTAGCCTACCAGAGGAGCCTGGTGGGCTACAGTCCATGGGGTCACAAAGAGCCGGACACGACTGAGTGATTGAGCCCCCTCCTTCTCCCCCAGTCGCCTGCTCACCCTCATCTGAAACCACTTCTCAGATTCTTCCTCCTGCCTTCCCAGTGTCTGGCCCCAGGCTGGACACCGGGACAGACGAGAATCAGATCCAGACCCCCACCTGGAGGAAGCCCCAGACTGGTGGAGAGGCATGCCAGACCTGGACCATTCTGACCCAGACTGGCCAGCGTGCCAGAGGAGAACCGGGCGTCCTCCTGGACACAGGGTGGGCTTCATCCCTGCCGACGGCCCTTGAGCGGGATGGGTATGCACACAGCAGGCTCAGATCCCAGTCCCTCAACTTACCAGCAGCGTGACCTGAGTCAGGGCAGTCCCTTCGCCTCTCTCTGTCTCATCTTCCTCCTGGAAAAATGAGGAAAGCATCAGTGTCTCCTCGTGGGTAAGAGCATTCAGCCAGCTGACGCCAGCCCACACCAGGCTCGGTCCTGCTCCCAGGGGCAGGGGTGACCACGATTTGGGTTGTTCTGACCCACTGCACAGAGAGGGCACCGAGGGCTGCAGGAGCACGGTGGCTGCCCAAGTCCACCCAGCTCCTGGTGACCCAGCCGGCTCCGAGCCTGGGCCCCCAGCTGCAGGCTGCTGAGGACGGGGGCCTGCCTGTCTTCCTATTGTTGAACCCCGTATACCCAGCCCAGGCCTTGCGGAGGGACACGAAGAGAAAGGACATCGAGCAGGGTCATCAAGGATCTCCCCATGGAGGCAAGGACGGGGAGGTCATTCCAGACAGAGGGAACAGGATGGCAAAGGCAGGAGCTGGGAAGGAAACCACTGTGTTCAGAAAGCTGGTGCGAAGTCACTTCAGTCCCCGTGGACTGTAGCCCACCAGGCTCCTCTGTCCGTGGGATTCTCTAGGCAAGAATACTGGAGTGGGTTGCCATGCCCTCCTCCAGGGCATCTTCCCAAAGTTCAGAAAGCTAGAGGCACCCAGTATTCCTGGGTAGGAAGGAGAGGCAGGCGACAGAGTTTGGGGCAGTGGTGTGCTGGTAAAGCTTAAGAACAGGCTCTCTTTCACAATTGGGATGAAAGGAAAGAGACCCTGAGTGGTGCTAAGTCGCTTCAGTTGTGTCTAACTCTTTGTGACCCCATGGTCTATAGCCCACCAGGCTCTGTGACAGCCTGTTGATGGGATTCTCCAGGTAAGAATACTAGAGTGGGTTGCCATTTCCTTCTCCAGGGCATCTTCCTGACCCAGGGATTGAACCCGGGTCTCTCACGTCTCCTGCATTGGCAGACAGGTTCTTTACCATTGGCGCCACCCAGGAGGCCCCCTGAGCGGTTGCATTTGCCAATTTACATGGTATAAATTCTCGCACCATGGTTGATTTCAAGCTACCAGTGTGACATCAACAAGCTCCCAAAACTGAAAGTGTAACAGCCAGTGATCTTGAGCCAGTCTGAGCAGAGGAGCCTGGAGGAGGGCAGGGCTGCCCCCTGGACCATGCGGGAGGCTGTTTCCTGGTACTGATGCCTCTGTGCGTCTCCGTGGGGCAACAGACCAACAGTTCATGGGCAGAGGCAGGTCCGACAAGGTGGTTCCACGTCCAAGTCTAGTGATATCTCCATCTGTGCCCCCCTCCTCATCTCCATTATGGGCAGAAGTAGGATGATAGCTATCAGAGGGAGGCCAGAGCCCTGTCCAGGCCCCCTCTCCACCCGCTGTCCCCCAGCCCAGCTGGGGAGCCACGGGGCCCAGCACAGGGGGGTGGCAGGGTCACCTTGGGGAGAGTTATTGGGGCCTAGGTGGAAGCGGGGAGATATTATGCACTGAAGGCCACAGCCAAGGACACTAATCTGAACAGACAAGGAATCAATGGGAATTTCTATTTAGGGAGGAAATCAATAGGAATTTCAAGGTAGGAAAAAGGGGAATTACCTTTAATTGGAGTTCTCGTCCAGTTGGGTCTCTGGTGAGGCCAGGGCTCACCAGGCCTCTGAGGGACAGCCAGACCAGACCCCCACCCTGCCATGGCCCCGCCTGGTGTACCTCCCACCAGTAACAGACCCCGCCTGTGGCCTCTGGTTAGGAGGCCCGGTTGAGTAGGCAGAGGCCCCTGGAATCAGGCAGTGAGAGCACCGTCTCCTCCTCTGTTGGGTGGGGACAGTGGGGCAATTGCCTCATCAGTGAGGGGCAAATTTCAGGTGTATGTGGCACAAAGAGTTTGAGCAATTTACCCAAGACCACACAGCTTGGAAACAGGAGCTGGGATTTGAACCCCAGCCAAGCCGGCACCAGAAGCTGGGCTCCAACACTGCACTCTGCTGCTTCATAGGATGTGATCAGTCTTACTAGATGAGTCCTAGATAGTCGGGTCCCATCAGGTGGTGAGGGGTGACTGACTGGGGTCCGGAAGCCTGCCTGGGAGAGGGCAGGGTGGGTGCAAGCCACGTGGGAGGGCCCGAAGACAGGCTGCCCCCACACCAGCTCCCCAAAGGTGAGCACACACAGACATCCCCTGGGGCCATGTCCCCAGAAGCAAAGGGACACTCTTGGGAGGAGGTCTGGGACCACCCAGGTCCTCAGCAGACCCCATCAGAGGGCAGATCTGGCTGCTGGATGGTGCCTGGCAAAGAAGCTGTGGTGAAATCAGGGAGCCCACCCCTCACGCAAAGCTGGAGGCCATCTTGGGGGTGAGCCTGGGCTGGGGTCAGAGCAAGGGAATTCCCCTGAGCCAAGGGCCTACTATGTGCCAGGCCCTTTGCTAGGGGCTTTTCTGGGTCTCCCTAGGTCCTCCCACACACCCTGTGGGAAAGTAGGGACTGTCTGTCACACCAGAAGCAAAGCTGAGGGAGCAAGAAAGAGGAGGGCCAGCCCCGTCCCACCCAAAGTGAGCGCTTCAGTAGTGTCTGATTCTTTGCAATCCTATGGACTGTAGCCTGCCAGACTCCTCTGTCCATGGGATTCTCAGGCCAGCCCCCTCAAAGTGGGATCTCTTCCACGTTCTTAAGGCAATGCATTGGTCTGATGACTGCTCAGACTTTGATTTAAGAAAAAAAAAGACTTGAAGTTAGTGGGCAAAGGAGCAATTCACAAGGTGGGAGAGAGGAGGGAGGAGAGGGGGGGATAGCTCCTTGATGTGTTCAACTGCTTTCACCCCCATGGAGACCCTCACTTGGACTTGCTGTTTCGAAAACAAAAGCAGGAGTGGAGGTGGGGGAGGAGGGAGGGGCAGAAGAGAGGAACAGAGAGTGTGCAAAAACTGAGTCGGATTCAGAGCCGAATCTGGCCCCCATGGAGACCTGGAGTGCTGGGCAGGGAAGCTGAGGTTGAGTTGTAAGGGCTGAGCCAGGCAGGGGCAGATACCTAATGCTCGGGAAGTCCCCCAACCCCCACTTCCCTTCTATTCCAGCCCGAACCTGCAGGGGGCGCCGAGGACACAGGGCACTGGATGAGGTGGACTTCTGCATCCGCCCCTTACTCAGAGTCAAGGGGCTTGGCCCTTCTGGCCTCAGTTTCCTCGTCTGCACAGAGTGTCGTAAAGATTGGAAAAAAAACACAGAATGTAAGGGGCTGTCCCTGAGGAAGTACCAAGGGACATTTGCTGACAGAGGTCCCTGGACAGATGGACAGAGAGATGACCATGGCTGAGTGGAAGGACCGCGTCCTGTCCTGGCCAGCCAGCCTGGCAGAAGGTCCCCAGAGAGACGCTGGCACTCCACCCAGGCAGTGGGGTAAGCAGTGTGAGCTCAGGCCCCGCCACCGTCTGCCCTCCTCCACCCCTCACATTCCTCTCCTTCTTGAAGACACAAGCAGCACAACCTCTGCTGGTCCCCCAGCTCAGGCACACTGCACCCCAGTTCACTCTAACCCAGACAAACCTCACTGAGGACCCAAACTATCAGCACTTTACTGGGGCCCTGGCTCTGAGCACCAGACTCACTCATTCTTCTTCTCAAATCTCAGGACAATCCACAGATGTGGATTCTAATCACTGCATCACAGATGAGGAAACAGGCCCAGGACAAGAACTGGCTTGTCCAAGACCCCCCGGGCCCTGGGTCTGTCTGGTGCCGCCCCCATGACACTCCACCTGGGCAGGGAGGGCTTGGGGTCTGAGTCCAGTGCTTCTGCACCCAGCGTGTGGGGCACGGGCCTCTTTGCCCCCTCCTCCATACCCCTCACCCGAACCTGCCTGGGTCTCAGGGCAGAGCTGAGACCTGTCCCTGCCCAGTGTCGGGCCAGCTGGGCTCAGCTGGAGTTGCAGGTTATTGGAGGCTGCCAGGGCCCTGTCCATCTCATTAAGTCCAGGAGCGGGGTCAGCAGCTTTTACAGGCCCCATAAAGCATCGCTCATGGCCACTTCCACACACAGCTCACCCTGGCACCCCGTCCCTCCCCGGGCCAGGGAAGACGAGTTTCTTCTCAGAGCAGCTAATCTCCCAGACTCAAAAACTCACCAGAAATAGCATGGGGGTCTGTGCCCCGAAAGATAATTACAGGGTGACACCTCTGGCTGGAGGTTGGTGCAGAGGGAGTGCAGTCCACTCAACAGAGGCTTCGGGCTTGTCTGTCCTCCCCGGCAGGCCCTGTTCTAATGAGCACTTTGAGCCGATTATCTCATTAAGGCCTCAAAACAGTCCTGTAGGGCAGGGGTCCCCAACCTCCAGGATCTAATGCCTGATGATCTGAGATGGAACTGATGTAATAATAACAGAAATAAAATGCACAATAAATGTAGTGTGCTTGAATCATCCTGAAATCATTCTTCTACACCCCCATCTGTGGAGAAACTCTGCCACAAAACTGGTCCCTGGTGTCAAAAATCTTGGGGACTGCTGCTATAGGGGAGATGGTATTAGTAGTCCCATTTTACAGATGTGGAAACTGAGGCTGAGAGTGGTTGGTGAGGCATACTTGGCCAAGGTGGGGGAGGCAGAGCTGGAATTCGAACCCAGAGTCAAGTTCCTAAGTGGCTTGTACTGACTGTGGCACCCCCCTTTTCCTCCAGCTTGAGTGAGGAACCCCTAAATGCCCCAGCACCCCTGCTTGTGTGCATTAATGAGGCCACAGTAGCCACAGTACATGATTCTTGCTGGTTCCCCACCTCACCTGCATGTTGCAGTGTTTCACCAACCCCCAGAGACACTCGAGTCTTTTTGGGAGTCCCCAGAGGGCGTCTCGAGCGGGCTCGGAAGCCTGTCCACCCAGGCCCCTCTCACTGGCCCCTGTATGGGTGTCCCCGGTGGCTATTGCCACCCAAGCAGGTCAAGTTCTCTCCCTTCACATGTCTCTGATGCTCTGTTTCAGAGCAACTCCCCTGCTGCTCTGAAGGGGCCACCCCATCCCTCAACCCACCCTCTTAGTCTAGGACCTCACCTCTGAGCATGGGAAATATCCTGTCCTTTCGGCTAGGGCCGTGGTCCAGCCCTGGGCCTGTGGCCTGGCTGTTCTGGTCTGGGCTGACCAGCAGAATGAAGCTCCACGAGCCTGACTTGCCTCATCTGTAAATTGGAGTCAGCTGTGAGGAACAGGTGCAAGTAAGTTGCACGAACCCAAGTCTCGCGGTGCACAGGGCTTTGTGGCTCCTGCTCTCCAGGCCTCCCTGATCTCCCCCTCCCTGCACTAACTGCCTCCCTCCTTGCCAGCCCCTCCCACCCAGAACTCCTCCCCAAAAGGGGGTCCCCAGCCCCGCTCACCCCTCGGACCCCGCTCCATGGGTGGCACCCCGGGCCTTTTCTTAAGCCCCACAGCTGCCACTGCCCTGCCAAATATCTCCTACACCCCCTACCTGCCCATCACTCAGTATACACATCTCCCACTTCGCCTCTCCCCAGCCTGGGCTTGGGGGAGGTGAGGAAGAAGAGGAGGCCACTGCCTGAGAGTCTCATCTGAGACCTTAAGTTTTTAAAAACCAGGGTACCCCTGAGGTGGGGCTTCCCAGGTGGCCCTAGTGGTAAAGAACCTGCCTGCTGATGCAGAAGACATAAGAGATGTGGGTTCGATCCCTGGGTCAGGAAGATCCCTGGAGGAGGGCGTGGCAACCCACTCCAGTATTCTTGCCTGGAGAATCCCATGGACAGAGGAACAAGACACACAGAGTCAGACACGAATGAAATAACTTAGCATGCACGTACCCCAGGGGTAGAGGGCGGGAGGAGAGAGGTGACCCCCCACACACATTTCTTCAGTGTGGAAAACTTGCTGGGCAGCAGTAGTTGACTGTTGTTGCCATACTGGAGCAAGGGGGTGAAGGACAGGAACCACAGTGTTTCAAAAACTCAATTACAGTGGTGTGGGACACACGCCTGTCCTCTGGCCACACAAGTGTTCACGTACAGAGTCCTTTGTGGTCCAGTTTTGCCCCACATTTTACTTCCTAATCTGCAACCTCAGGCACACCCATTACCAGGGAAAATCTGACCCAGTTCAGTTCAGTTCAGTCGCTCAGTCGTGTCTGACTCTTTGCGACCCCATGAATCGCAGCACGCCAGGCCTCCCTGTTCATCACCATCTCTCGGAGTTCACTCAGACTCACATCCATTGAGTCAGTGATGCCATCCAGCCATCTCATCCTCGGTCGTCCCCTTCTTCTCCTGCCCCCAATCCCTCCCAGCATCAGAGTCTTTTCCAATGAGTCAACTCTTCGCATGAGGTGGCCAAAGTACTGGAGTTTCAGCTT
>SJYT01035277.1:876736-916650 GCA_006410635.1 Cephalophus harveyi | reverse complement strand
AGCGTTTCTCATGATGTACTCTGCATATAAGTTAAATAAGCAGGGTGACAATATACAGCCTTGACGTACTCCTTTTCCTATTTGGAACCAGTCTGTTGTTCCATGTCCAGTTCTAACTGTTGCTTCCTGACCCAGAACATCCTAAAAGTTCAGACTTTACCCCTGTACCTCTGCCACGTGTGTGCTGACTTTCGTATACACAGTTGAACAGTGACATACAAGACCACAAACAGGTGGTCATGGTGAGGCACAGGTCAAAACACACATCTTCTTGTAGTCATGGACAGACACACACACACACGTGCACAAGCAGGCACACACACACAAATTCAGAGGCCTGAACACCTGTGAGCTGGCGTGTACACACAATCTGTGCACACACAGTGAACCTGGGCACACATGCACTTTCAAATGAATACACACACATACACTCAGGAATTCACTCACGCACAGATTCAGAGGCCTGCTGGCCGCTGAAGCAGCACACATGCGTGTGCCGTCCCCGGGTGGAGTTGCTGCTCACAGAGAGTGGCCTGCCTCTCCCAGGTGAGTCATCCAGACGCTGCTCTTCACCCTCATCCCCGTGCCCTGGGGAGTCCTTCAGTGCAGGGCAGGGCCTTTGTGAGCCCATGACAGTCCTGCAGGCTGTGTCTGGCAGATAAGTGGGGTACAAAGGAAGTGGCAGCAGAGATTGCCACGCCCAGCACTGTGCCCACCCAGGGCTAGAATGAGCCCCAGCCCAGCCCAGCAGTCATCCTTGTGCCCTTTCAGTGGGTACCCAGCAGATGGCCACCGCAGACGGCAGTGGGGTGATTTCCCAAAAAGAAGGGAGGGAGAGGGGTGATGGGGAAAAAGTGGCAGGAAAGGGGGAACGGACGAGGGACCACTAGGGAGGGGCTGGTTGCCATTTTTAGGAATAGGGCGTCTCTACCATTCCTAAAGAGTCCCTCAGGAACTGTGTAATATACTTATTCCTTGTCTCTGTTCGCTGTCTAACTGTCGCCCTTTCTGTTTAGAACCTAGATCAAGGTAGCACATAGTAGGTGCCTAATCAATGTCCGTTGAATGAATGAATGCACGAATGTCCAGCTCTGAGCACTGTCCCCCACCCGCATCCAGCTACCACTTCTGGCTGGTAGTTAGTCTTCTCCCCAAACCTGGCAGAAAGATCTTTCTCATGCCTTGACCACCCGCCCCCACTGATGTTCTCATGGGGCTGCCCTCTGGAGGAGGAGACAGGCTCTGGCTTGAAGAGAGGAGCCCCCCCCCTCACCAGGCAGTCCTTCCCCAGGGTCCTCCCAGGGCACACACTGTCCTGGGCAGTGGATCCTCTCTCAGGGTGCAGTTATTGCCCAGGAACTGTCAGCTCCCAAATCCTGATCTCTTGTCTTCGGCCATCCTTCAGGTCCTAGTTCCCTTTCCCTTAAACCTGCTCCCCTCACCTGCTCCCCAACAATCACCCAGTAGCCCTCACTGCCCTAACACCAGGAACAAGATAAGAATGTCTTCTCTCCCTACTTTATTCAGCGATGTACTGGAAGTTCTAGCCAGAGCACTCAGGCAAGAAAAAGGAATAAAAAGCATCCATGTTGGAAAGAAAGAAAGCTGTCTCATATGTAGATGAGAATGAGAAAATTCTTGCATATAGAAAAATGTGAAGAAATCCACACACACAAAAAAACAATTATTAGGGTTAATAAAAAGTTAAGCAAGGTTGCAAGATAAAAGATCAATATACAAATATCAAGTGTATTTCTGTATATTAGCAATGAACAAATGAAAAATGAAGTTTAGAAAATCTCGTTTACAATAGAATCAAAAACAGTTAAATACTTAGGGGGTAAATTTAACAAAGGAAATGCAATACTCTGAAAACTATAAAATGTTGTTTAAAGAAAGTAAATAAGATCTAGATAAAAGAAGAGATAAAAGAAGGCCTATATTCATGGATGGGAAGGCAATATTTCAAAAATGGCAATATCTCCCAAATGGTGTACATGTTAAATGCAATCTTAAACAAACTTCCAGCTTCATTCTTGCTTAATGGACAAGTTGACCCTGAAATTTGTATGGAAATGCAAGGGAACAAGAAAAGTCACAACAAATTTGAAAGAGAACAAAGTTGAAGGACTTGCACTATCTGATTTCAACACTTACTACAAAGTAATAGGAATCAACACTGTATGGTACTAGTGTGAGTTTTGACACACAATCAGTGGAATAGAATTGAGAGTCCAGAAACAAACCCTCAATCCTAAAGGAAATCAGTTCTGAATATTCATTGGAAGGACTGATGCTGAAGCTGAAGCTCCAATACTTTAGCCACCTGATTCAAAGAACTGACTCATTAGAAAAGACCCTGATGCTGGGAAAGATTGAAGCAGGAGGAGAAGGGGACGACAGAGGATGAGATGGTTGGATGGCATCACTGACTCTGTGGATGTGAGTCTGAGCAAGCTCCGGGTGTTGGTGATGGACAGGGAAGGCTGGCGTGCTGCAGTCTGTGGGGTTGAAAAGAGTTGGACACAACTGAGCAACTGAAGTGAATTGAAACAAATTCTCATATTTAAGGTTAATTGGCGTTTGACAATAGTACCAACACAATTCAATGGAGGAAGAATATTCTTTTCAAAAATAAATGGTGCTGAGAAAATGGAGGTCCACATGCAAAAGAATGAAGGTAGACCCTTATCTCACATCATATGCAAAAATTAACTCAAAATAGATCAAACACCTAAATATAAAAGTTAAAACTAAAACTCCTAGAAGAATAAGTGAAAGTGAAAGTTGCTCAGTTGTGTCCAACTTTTTGCAACCCCGTGGACTATAGCCCACCAGGCTCCTTTGTCCAGGGGGATTCTTCAGGCCCAAATACTGGAGTGGGTTGCCATGCCCTTCTCCAGGGGATCTTCCCACCCCAGGGATCGCACCCAGGTCTCCCACATTGAAGGTAGATTCTTTACCGTCTGAACCACCAGGGAAGCCCCCTTAGAATGCTTAGAAGAAAAGCATACATGCAAATCTTGGATCAGGCAATGGTTTGTTAGACACAACGTCTAAAGCATAGTAACCAAATAAAAAATAAATAAGGAGGACATCATATTTTGATAAGAACTTTGGAGAGGTGATTTCTGAGGAGTTTCTGTTCTAGGTACCATGATCAACAGGATGTCACTAGCAACTTCCTGGAGCAGTGTGGTTAGTATTGATAGCTTTTCTTTCCATTGGTCAGAGTGATACAGTACCTGGAACATACTGTGGGAAAAGAGTCTGCTTGCTTCCTGGAATTACAGTGCTGGTTACACAGTCCTGGTGGTAGCTGTAGTGACAAGGAAGCTAGAACTAAAAATAAAATAAATAAGTAAGTAAATAAATAATTTTGGACTTCAAAATACCCTATGAAGAAAGGGAAAATCAGGAGTTCCCTGGTGGTCCAGTGGCTAAAACTCCATGCTCCTGATGCAGGGGGCCCAGGTTCAATCCCTGGTCAGGGAAATAGATCCTACCCGCTGCAACTAAAGATCCCTTCCATGGCAATAAAGATCGAAGATCCCCGCACCACCACTAAGATCCAACACAGCCAAATAAATAAAATATATGTTTGAAAAGAAAGGAAAGGGCAACCACAAAATGGGAAAAACATTTGAAAGCCATATATCGGATAAGGGTCTGGTATCCAGAAAGATTGAGGGCAGTAGGAGAAGCGGGCAACAGAGGTTGGATGGTATCACCGACCCAATGGACATGAGTTTGAGTGAACTCCGGGGGATAGTGAAGGACAGGGAAGCCTGGTGTGCTCTCCAGTCCATGGGGTTGCGAAGAGTCAGACACAACTGGGTAAGTGAACAGCAACAACAATCCAGAGTATATAAAGAACTCTTACAACTCAACCATACATAGACAACCCACCTTTAAACTGGACCAAAAAAATATGAGTAGCCAGTATACAAATGGCCAATGAGCACATGAAAAAATGCTCAACCTTATTAGCCATTGCTGCTGCTACTGCTGCTAAGTCACTTCAGTCGTGTCCGACTCTGTGCGACCCCAGAGATTGCAGCCCACCAGGCTCCCCTGTCCCTGGGATTCTCCAGACAAGAACACTATTAGCCATTAGGGAAATGCAAATCAATCCCACAATAAAATGCAAGGTTACTCCCACATAGACTATCATCAAAAAGACAGATAACAAGTGTTGGCAAAGATCTGGAAAATTTGGAGCCCTCATACTCTGCTGATGGGGATGCAAAATGGTGCAGCCACTTTGGAAAACAGAATGGCAGTTCCTCAAAAGGTTAAACACGGGATGACCATGTGACTCAGCAATTATACTCCTAAATAGATACTCAGTAGAAATGAAAACATATGTCCACACAAAAATTTGTATATGAGTGTTCATAGCAGTGTTATTCATGATAACCAGAAAGTGGAAAGATCCAAATGTCCATCAAACTGATGAATGAATAAACAAAATATGATATATCCAGATGATGGAGTATTACTCAACAATAAAGAGGAATGAAGTTCTGATACATGAAACAACATGGATTGCCGGGGTCCGGCCTCAGTGGATCCAGGGAATTTGAACTGGGGACGGAGTCGGCGTCTTAGGAAAAAACTTATTTATTTAGAGATATATAGAGAGATTAGAAACAGATAGTGTAGTAGGAAATATTAGTGGAGAAAAAGAGGCTGAATAACTTGGTTTATGGGGAAAACCAATAAAACTTCGAGACAAGAAGTTTGCACCATCTACGTTAGGCCACTGGTGCCCAATTGAATATCGAAGGGTGCCCTGCCTTAGGCTCCCTTTCGCGTGGATCTTCGAAGCCAGGGCAAGTAAGTAGACGTGGTGAGCCTCCCCACTCCAGATGGAAATTCAGCCTGAAAAGGGGAGAAAAGGATGACATGGGGGAGCCCAGCATTGGTGCAAGACTCAAGACTTTATTTTCAAAATCAGCTTATATACCCCAAGTTGTACAAGAAATAAAGAAATAATGGAATAAAGAAGAAATAATGAATATATAAAGAAATAATGGAATATGCAGAGTTATGCAGGGGCAGCAGTCCTGACCTTCATTGAGACCAGGCTTTCTTTTTGCATACCTTCCCGTATACAAAAGGTCTCAGGTGGTTTACATTATCTTCTGGCCAAGAGGCCTGTTAACATTTTTATGGCTCTCTTCCCAGATAAATGTCTATCAACCAAAAAACTCTTTTTCCCTAGAAGTGTTTTTTCTTTACTCTGCATCACCCTCAAAGTACTAAATAAAGTTACATTCCTGTAGAACAAAGGTGCAGTGGGTTATAACAAAGAAGGTACTTAACTCAAATCTAATCTTGCTAATGCCAGGGCCACTATCTGTTTTTTCTATATACCAACTATATCTACAAATAAAAGATATGAAAATTTGGCAGCAAGTATTGGCTCAACAAATGAAACCTTTAATTAGTCCTATTCTAATGATTTTGACTCCTCGGAAGCCCCTGTATTCCTAGGATGTTTTAAGCTTCCTGTGCCTCTCGTGGTCGGGAGGCCGCAAGCAATCACATGTGCAGCTGTAAGAGTCCTGTAGGCAGGCTAGAAAGCCATCAGAGGGGTTTTTGGATTGAAACTCTTATTATGCCCAGGAGATTTATTATCTAAAATCTCTAAATTAACCTTTTCCAGAAAAAGGTGGTGGGGGGATAGACTCCTGTTAACGTCAGAAGAGTAGGTGGAAAGCATAACACAGTAAAGCAGGCAGACTCTGGTTTTGGGGGTACATGCTCAGGAAATACCAGGAGGAAACCCTGAGGCCTGACTCGCCTTGCCCATGAGGCCTCTGCCACATGACCTTGTCACGGGTGGGATTCCTCACGCTGGCTCCTGGCAATGGATGAACCTTGAAAACATAATAAAGAATGCAGTTTCAGATGGCCACATATTATATGATTCTGTTTACATGAAATGTTCAAAATAGGCACTCCATGGAGACAGAAAGTAAATTCACGGTTGTCAGCAGCTGAGAGGGATGGGGAAGGCTAACAGGCACAGAGTTTGTTTTTGAGGTGACGAAAATCTTTTAAAATTGATTGTGGTAATGGTTGTACAAGCCTTTGAATACACTCAAAACCACTGACCTTTATACTTCAAGTGGGGGGATTGTTTGGTTGCTGTTGTTCAGTGGTTAAGTCAGGTGACTCCATGAGCTGCAGCACACCAGGCTTCTCTGTCCTTCAGTATCTCCTGGAGTTGGCTGAAATTCATGTCCGTTGATTCAGTGATGCTATCTAACCATCTCATCCTCTGTTGCCCTCTTCTCCTTTTGCCTTCAGTCTTTCCCAGCATCAGGGTCTTTTCCAGTAAGCTGGCTCTTTGCGTCAGGTTGCAAAACTATTAGAGCTTCAGCTTCAGCATCAATCCTTCCAATGAATATTCAGGATTGATTTCCTTTAGGATTGATGGTATGATCTTACTGTCCAAGGGACTCTCAAGTCTTCTCCAGCGCTACAGTTCAAAAGTGCTCAGCCTTCTTTATGATCCAACTCTCACATCCATACACGATTACTGGAAAAACCATAGCTTTGACTATGCAGACCTTTGTTGGTGAAGCTATGTCTCTGCTTTTTAATATGCTGTCTAGGTTTGTCATAGCTTTTCTTCCAAAGAGCAAGCAATTTCATGGGTGCAGTCACTATCTGCAGTGATTTTGGAGCCCAAGAAAATAGTCTGTCACTGTTTCCATTTTCCCCCATCTATTTGCCATGAAGTGATGGGAATGGATGTCATGATCTTAGTTTTCTGAATGTTGAGTTTTAAGCCAGTTTTTTCACTCTCATCTTTCATCTTCAAGAGGCGCTTAGTTCCTCTTTAGTGAAGTAAGTCGCTCAGTCATGTCTGACTCTTTGTGACCCCATGGACTGTAGCCTACCAGGCTCCTTTGTCCATGGGATTTTCCAAGCAATAGTACTGGAGTAGATTGCCATTTCCTTCTCCAGGGGATCTTCCCGACCCAGGGATCGAACCCAGGTCTCCCGTATTGTAGACAGACACTTTACCGTCTAAGCCACCAGGGAAGTCCCAATTCCTCTTTACTTTCTATTTTTAGAATGGTATCATCTGCATATCTGAGGTTATTGATATTTCTCCCAGCAGTCTTGATTCTGGCTTGTGATTCATCCAGCCTGGCATTTCACATGATGTACTCTGCATAGAAGTTAAATAGCAAGGTGACAATATACAGCCTTGATGTACTCCTTTCCCAATCTTGAACCAGTCCATTGTTCCATGTCCAGTTCTGTTTCTTCTTGACTCACGTACAGGTTTCTCAGGAGACAGGTAAGGTGATCTGGTATTCCCACCTCTCTCAGAATTTTCCACAATTTGTTATGCTCCACATAGTCAAAGGCTTTAGTGTACTCAATGAAGGAGTAGAACACTCTTTTCTGGAATCCCCTTGCTTTCTCTATGATCTAATAGGTCTTGGCAATTTAATCTCTGGTTCCTCTACCTTTTCTAAATCCAGTTTGTACATCTGGAAGTTCTCTGTTCACATACTGCTGAAGCCTAGCTTGAAGGATTTTAAGCATAATCTTACTAGCATGTGAAATGGGCACGATTCTATGATAGCTTGAACATTCTTTGGCATTGTGCTTCTTGGGATTGAAATGAAAACTGACCTTTTCCAGGCCTGTGGCCACTGCTGAGTTTTCCAAATTTGCTGACATATTGAGTGCAGGTCTCTAACAACATCATCTTTTAGCATCTGGTATAGTATATCTGGAATTCCATCACTTACAGTAGGTTTGTTTGTAGTCATCTTAAGACCCTCTTGACTTCACACTCTAGGATAGCTGGCTCTAGGTGAGTGACCACGCCATCCTGGTTATCTGGGTCATTAAGATCTTTTATGTACTGTTCTGTGTGTTCTTGGCACCTCTTCTTAATCTCTTCTGCTTCTGTTAGGTCCTTACCGATTCTATCCTTTATTGTACCCATGTTTGCATGAAATGTTCCTTAAATATCTCAGATTTTCTTGAAGAGATCTCTACTCTTTCACATTCTATTGTTTTCCTCTATATCCAAAAAGCTTTTATAAAACAAAAAATAGGGCACCACGAGGTGAAAGAGCTGGCAAGTTTTCCAGGTTGAGGGATGTCAGGTCAGTGGAATGCATGACAACAATTTCCCACATGTGTCACGGCTGACCTGCCAAGTATCAGAGCATCCTGCTCCTAGAGGCTCAATGGGACTCTAGGACACCATCCCACTGATGGCTGTTAATGTCCATCACTGTCTGCTTCTGACTTTGGCAGTTCTCTGGTTCCTGACATTATTCTATAATCTGGTAACTGACTTCAGTCTTTAGCTAATTTCTGATCTCAGCCACTTGCTGGTTTCTGACTTAACTTTCTCCTTGGCTCCTGACCTCAGCTCAGCACCCAATGTCTGAACTTACCTTATCAAGGAAATAAATACACAATTCATTCTACCATGGTCTGCACCCACGACTGTGGCAGGCATCACTAATGGATCACCGCATTCTTTCCCACTGAGCCTACATGTGGCCTTGGAGCTCTTCTTAATGTTATGCCCAATCACAATCATTTGGAGCTGGAAAATGAAATGAAACCAGATTGCTGGTTCCTTCCTCATCAGCAGTCAAGCCCTGACACAGTTGAGCTCAGACACTCAGACTTTTGACCTGTGTCTTGTTAGGGAGCCTGCTCTCGTCAGCATGGAACCCTTGGACTTTGCCTGAAAACATGCTGAGTGACAAGCCACACAGAAATACATCCTGGCAGCAGTTCTAGGCACCTCAATCCTGGCTGAACCACAGGTGTGACTTCAAAAGGGATTTGACTCTGTGTGAGCCATGGCTCAGTGGCTTCCAGTGGCCCCCAAACTACTGGACCTCCACACTGGACAAAGCAGGCTGAGCATCCCCAGCCTGGGCCTCGGGTGCTCCTTGACATCTGCCCACCTCACAAGCCTACTGCCCCAGGTGTTCTCATCACCCTCCGTGGAAGTGCCCTCCTGAGTGTGTCTGGGATTCACGCCACTGCTTTGGTGGGAGAATCCATGACCACCTGATGCCAACTGCTTGTCCACACTCCTTTCATACCCATCAGTCATTCATTCATTCAGCAGACTGTCACTAAACAGCTGTGTCTGGGCCAGCTCTGTTCCAGGCACTTGGAGTACAGAGTGAACCAGACAGAGGGGACCCTGTCTTTGGGGAAATTGTGCCATCCCTGAACCCCTTCCCTGTGCCTGCTGAACCCCTTAACTCCCTGCCTAAAACCCTCAGTCAGACACAGAAAGACAAATACCCTGTGAACTCACTTACATGTGGAAACTAACCTAGTCAAACTCATGGAACAGAGAGTGCCCTGTGACCATCCCCTCCCACTGTACCCAGCCCCTGGCAACCACCATCCTACTGTCTGTTCCATGAGTTTGAAGCCCCTACCCAGGCTTCTCCCAGCCTGTATCTCACTGTGAGTCCCCACTTCCACCTCACCTGCTGCCTCCAGCCCAGCGCATGTCCCTGACCCAGACCTTCTTCCCTCTGACCCACCCCTCAGTCCCTAGGGCTGAGTCACTCTACCTTCTCATCCCATACCCCAACCTCTCTCTTCTGTGTCCCCAAACCCTTCACCAGGGTCTCCTGAGTCACCCTCATAGTGAGCTGGGGCTTGAAGTCAACCCCAGACTAAGTACCCTGGCTGCTGCTGCTGCTGCTATTAAGTCACTTCAGTCATGTCCGACTCTGCAACCCCATAGACGGCAGCCCACCAGGCTCCCCCATCCCTGGGGTTCTCCAGGCAAGAACACTGGAGTGGGTTGCCATTTCCTTCTCCAATGCATGAAAGTGAAAAGTGAAAGTGAAGTCGTTCAGTCGTGTACGACTCTTAGCGACCCTATGGACTGCAGCCTACCAGGCTCCTCCATCCATGGGATTTTCCAGGCAAGAGTACTGGAGTGGGGTGCCATCGCCTTCTCTGAAGTACCCTGGCACCTGGAGCAAATCATATCTCCCTGAGCCTCGGTTTTCACCTCTGTGAAATGGGGATCATTGGGTTGCACGAAAAGAAAGTTCAACATTAATGAGCTTAAGCTAAAAGGGGATTTTATTGGAAGGATGCTGGAATCAAGAACATCGTAGCATGGAAGGATAGGTAGAATATTCAGGCCACAGGAGGGGAGGGATGGAGCCAGACCTGGGAGCTGCTGGACTGGAAATGAGGAAGGTGGCAGGATTCTTTTTCTCTCTCTCAGAACAGGGATTTCACTTCCTTCATTTGCTGGAGTCTGACTTTGTCCAGAGTGAAAAACATGACCGACAGTAGCCTTTAAACTCCATTAAAATTAAAGAGCTCCCAGTAATCAAAGCACCTTTAAGAGAGTAAAAAAGCAGAATATATAAAGAACACCTAGAAAGAAATAAGAAAAAAGCAGACACCCTATTTTTTTTTTAATGGCCAAAAGCCTCGAACAGGCACTTCACAGAAAAGGCTATCCAAGGGCCAAGAAAGCCTAGAAAAGCTGTTAATGTCATCGGTGTCATTAGTCATCAGGAGAATTCAAAGTGATGCACAATGCCCCTGCCCAGATGGCTAAACGCAAAAGAACTAGCGATAGAAAGTGTCAGAATGTGGAGACACTTGAACTCTCCGAGATTGCTAAGAGGAGCAGAGAGCAGTAGGACCACTTTGGGAGATAGTGCGACCACATTTTCTAAAGCTTGAGAAAGACAAGTGTACAGAACCAAGGAATCTCCCAGCGCGTACTCAAGAGAGTGAGTATTCATCCCTCCAGAAAACAAGCACGAGAATGACCGTGGTTGCATCACCCCGGAGACAACATGAATGTCTATCAACAAGAGAATGGATTAGCGAGTTCACACAACAGATCCCTACACAGCGAGGTGAAGGGACAAACTGCGAAACTACAGCAACACAACGACAACTTGGATAATTTTCTAAGCATAATATGGAACAAAAGAACCCAGACGTCAAACAGGTGCTATTAGATTTTTGCACAAAGCCCAGAAAAAGCAAAACTAGCCAATGGTCTTAGTTTCGGGGGAGGTATTGACTGGAAAGAAGAGTTGAGGGAGCCTGCCTGGGAGCTTGTTCTTGGGCGATGGTAACGTGGGTGTCAAGCGAAAGTGAAGTTGCATCCAGCTGTCCACTTCAGATGTGTGCCCCAAACTGAATGTAAGTTAAATTAGATGAGAAAGAAAAGCAACTTTTATCCTTCAGCCATCAAAGGTGCCTGACTCTCTCACGCCCCAGTTAAAAAATCCCTAGAAACGGTGTCACTGGCCCAACCCAGTGCTGCTCGGGGTCAAGACTATGGAACGACATGGCAGCAGTGTAGGATAGAGTCAGCTGTAAAGACGGAGCTGATGTTTCCAGAACAAGGAGGGAATGGGGAGAAAGACCAAAGTACAGTTGTCCACTCCTTCGTCTCTCCAAGCCTTCCTTTCCTCACCTGTAAAGTGGAAACCACAGAGCTTCCTGCCAAGAAGGGTTGAGGAGTAACTGGCCTCAACCACCTCTGTTTGACCCAGGGTCCCCTTCCCTCTGTCCCTCTTCCCCACACAGCCCTGCTCCCTGGCCACCCCTGCCCCTCTGTTCCCCCCACCCTCAGCTCCCCTTCTCTGCCCCCTGTGATCCCCAAAGTGAGGCCCCATCACCATATAATTTCAAATTACTTGTAGCTTTAGTTAATTAAATGTAAAATCATCGGAATAAAATTATACCTTCATTAGAAATTAACTCCCATTCCAGGCCAGGGATAATGACCGGGCTCTCTCTCCCCCCTTCTTCCAAACCACACACAAAATGGTCAGTTAAACTGAATGGGAAAAAAGTTTAACGACTGCACGGCAATCAAGCTTATTATTATTTAAGCACAAGCTATTACCATGTGCAATGAGGTATCGGCCAATAAATTATCTTTGAAAGAGTCAGTCCTTGTCTGAGCCCAGACAGGCTGAGGGCTCCTGCCAGGCAGGCTGTGCAGGCCTCTTCCCTCACCAGGTGAGCGGCCCAGGCCCGGGGTGGTGGGTGGGGGTAGATAACGGACCCTCCTGGTCCCATCCCTCTTGCGGACCCGGAGCCTGCTCTCAGGACCCTCCACACAGTCTCAGGGCCTTCGGCAGGCTCTCGGGGTCACTCACTGTGAAGGGAGCCTGGGGCCTCCACCAGACTCTCCAGCCCGTGGTCAGGAGCAGATGCTCTCACACAGGGTCAGGGGGCCTGACCCTGAAAACCAGGAGGAGGGCAGAGAAAGGAGAAGTGGGGTGTACAGGGCAGGGACGGGGCTGGGATGAAGCAGAGAGAGACGGGGGGAGGAAGAATGTTCAAGCAACATGAGGAAGAGGCTGAGATAGAGACTAGGACGTCAGGGGACCGTCAGAGAACCAGGGAGTGACACTTAGAGCAAATCTGGTGGAAACAGGAAGGGAGACCAGAGGAACCAAGAAGGCCTGCGAGAGAGTCGGATTCAGGGCAGGGGTGCGTGTTCACGAGGCTGCTGAGTGCTGGGAGCTTGAAGGCTCAGGTCATTCTTTCTCCCAGAGCGACCACTCTCCCGATTTGTCGGGCACTAGGTGGTCCCCTTCTCTGCCCCCTGTGATCCCCAAAGTGAGGCCCCATCACCATATAATTTCAAATTACTTGTAGCTTTAGTTAATTAAATGTAAAATCATCGGAATAAAATTATACCTTCATTAGAAATTAACTCCCATTCCAGGCCAGGGATAATGACCGGGCTCTCTCTCCCCCCTTCTTCCAAACCACACACAAAATGGTCAGTTAAACTGAATGGGAAAAAAGTTTAACGACTGCACGGCAATCAAGCTTATTATTATTTAAGCACAAGCTATTACCATGTGCAATGAGGTATCGGCCAATAAATTATCTTTGAAAGAGTCAGTCCTTGTCTGAGCCCAGACAGGCTGAGGGCTCCTGCCAGGCAGGCTGTGCAGGCCTCTTCCCTCACCAGGTGAGCGGCCCAGGCCCGGGGTGGTGGGTGGGGGTAGATAACGGACCCTCCTGGTCCCATCCCTCTTGCGGACCCGGAGCCTGCTCTCAGGACCCTCCACACAGTCTCAGGGCCTTCGGCAGGCTCTCGGGGTCACTCACTGTGAAGGGAGCCTGGGGCCTCCACCAGACTCTCCAGCCCGTGGTCAGGAGCAGATGCTCTCACACAGGGTCAGGGGGCCTGACCCTGAAAACCAGGAGGAGGGCAGAGAAAGGAGAAGTGGGGTGTACAGGGCAGGGACGGGGCTGGGATGAAGCAGAGAGAGACGGGGGGAGGAAGAATGTTCAAGCAACATGAGGAAGAGGCTGAGATAGAGACTAGGACGTCAGGGGACCGTCAGAGAACCAGGGAGTGACACTTAGAGCAAATCTGGTGGAAACAGGAAGGGAGACCAGAGGAACCAAGAAGGCCTGCGAGAGAGTCGGATTCAGGGCAGGGGTGCGTGTTCACGAGGCTGCTGAGTGCTGGGAGCTTGAAGGCTCAGGTCATCCTTTCTCCCAGAGCGACCACTCTCCCGATTTGTCGGGCACTAGGTGGTTTTGTTGGAGAAGGCGATGGCAACCCACTCCAGTACTCTTGCCTGGAAAATCCCATGGATGGAGGAGCCTGGTAGGCTGCACTCCATGGGGTCTGTAGGAGTCGGACACGACTGAGCGACTTCACTTTCACTTTTCACTTTCATGCATTGGAGAAGAAAATGGCAACCCACTCCAGTGATCTTGCCTGGAGAATCCCAGGGACGTGGGAGCCTGGTGGGCTGCCGTCTATGGGGTCGCACAGAGTCGGACACGACTGAAGGGACTTAGCAACAGCAGTGGGGGGGTTGGTTTGTGGGGCTTCTCAGGTGGCTCAGTTCAGTTCAGTCGCTCAGTCACATCTGACTCTTTGCGACCCCATGAACCGCAGCATGGCCTCCCTGTCCATCACCATCTCCCTGAGTTTACTCAAACTCATGTCCATTGAGTTGGTGATGCTATCCAACCATCTCATCTGTTGTCCCCTTCTCCTCCCGCCTCCAACCTTTCCCAGCATCAGGGTCTTTTCAAATGAGTCAGTTCTTCACATCAGGTGGCCGAAGTATTGGCACTTCAGCCTCAACATCAGTCTTTCCAATTTGCCTGCCAAGGAGATGCAGGAGATGCAGGTTCAATCCCTAGGTCGGGAAGATCCCCTGGAGGAGGAAATGGCAACCCACTCCCATATTCTTGCCTGGAAAATCCCTGTAGTCCTGGTAATCATGGGCTACCGTCCACGGGGTCACAGAAGACTCAGACACGACTGAGTGACTGGGCACTCATGCACAGTGGATTTTGCAGGATGAGGACTTCGGGGGCTGACTTCAGCAAAACCTCGGGAGACCCAGGACAATTTGGTCAGCCTGCTCTTAAGTCCTCATAGCAACCGGTTCTATAATCCCCACTTCACAGGTGAGGAGACTGAGGCTCAGCGGGTGATATCATTTACCCAAGATCATGGAGACAGATGGGCTACCCAGGTGGCACTAGTGGTAAAGAACCTGCCTGCCAATGCAGGAAACATAAGAGGCAGGGGTTCAATCCCTGGGTCGGGAAGATGCCCTGGAGGAGGGCATGGCAACTCACTCCAGTATCTTGTCTGGAGAACCCCATGGGCAGAGGAGCCTGGTGGGCTGCAGTCCACAGCATCACAAAGAGTCAGACGTGGCTAAAGCGACTTAGCATGCGAGCATGAAGACAGATGAGAGAAGAAAAGACACAAAAGTTTGAAGACAAAGTGTCCACCATCTCCGAGTCTGTCTAAACACCTGTCTTCCCTGTCTCCTCCCTGCCCTCGACACCTTACTTCTCCTCTCCCTGCCCTTCTCCTAAGTTCTGAGGACCCGTTCCTATCTCCCATCTCTGTCCTCTGCCCAAGTGTCCCCTTTATCGGGGACTGGATGAGGGGGTGGACTGGAGGGTCAGGTGAGACCCCAGGCCCAGATCTCAGTGGCTGGTGGATGGGATGCGAGTGCACCCCTCTCGGGTCCTCAGACACCCCTCCCAGACTGCAGGCAGCAGCCAGAATCTCCTCCCAGGGGCTTTAGGGGCTTACTGACTTGGGTTGAAGCCCAAGTTCTAGCTTCAAGTCCCTGGATGACCTTGGAAGTTTCCTTAACTTCACCTATAAAATGCAGTGAGAGTGGTCCCCAAGTCACAGGGTTGCAGGGTCTGATGAGACTGGGTGAGTAAGTGCCTGGTGCAGAGCCTGGCATGGAGCAGGTGTCCCAGGGAAGAAACTCCCCACCAGACAGGATGGCGGCCCCTCTCCTGGGCGCGTCTCCTCCTCCGTGACCCACAGCAAGCTTCTTGGTCCCAGACAGAACAACAGGGAGAGCTGGCATGGAACTCACGCTAGGGCAAGGAGACGAAGGACCATAGAACAGGGATCACAGGAGGCTGACTCTGGGACCTCTCCATCCCCATGAAACCAAGACCCTCATTTTGTATCTTTCAAGAAACCCAAAATGCACACCCTCGTCACATAGCTGACGCTCAATAATAAAATTTCACGGAGTGAAAACATAAATAAATGTGTACATGAACTAACCAGAAGGTCCCACCCTCAGGGAAACCCGACCTGCTGTTAACTTCTAGTCCAAGTTGGCCTGCAGACGGACTCCCTTGAAAGTCACCTCCGTCTCTCTCACAGGTCAGGCCGAGATTTAGAGATCGGGGCTGCGGGTGCGCCTCCATCTGCTACCTGCCCATGAGTGATGGGAGACACGTTCCCGGGACATGTTTACGGTCACCCCGTGCCCCCGGCCCACGCTCCCCACCGCACCATCCCCTGGTAATTCACGGCCCGGCTCCGGTTGGCAAATGACTGATACGGCCTTCACAGCGGGACCTGCTGGTCACTTGTCTCAAGGAGACTGGGAAGGAAACTCAGGCACAATATAAATGGGGCCCGTGGCAGCCTCAAACACCTTGGAAAATTCTCCAGCCCAGACACTGCGCCGATTTTAAGTAATAAAACCACAGAGAGATTGCACGGCCGCCTGACAGCCTGCGACGGATGGCCGCCCGCGTGAACTTTTTACCTTTGGGATGGGGACAGAGAGAAGAGGGAGGGAAAAGAGAGCCGCCCGGCCAGCCCGCTGCCTCCTGGCTCACAAACTGCTGCCCAAAGCACAGGCAGGAGCTGCACTGCCCCCAGCGCAGGTGCCCGGGGTGGGGGGGGGACTCATCCTCACTAGGGGCCTCAGACTTTCTTTCCTCATCTGGCAAATGGGAATACTCGTGGCCGGTGTATCACTTTTCCAAAACCCAGAAACAGCCCTAAAATAAACCGTCCCAGTGTTAGAAATGCAATCCTTACTCTCATTCATTCATTTATTCTTTGATTCAACCAGAAATTGTCCCCATACCAGTTTAGCAGTGGGTATAGAGATAAGGGGATGACAGTGTAGGGAGATGTGAGGTGACCCCCATAAAACAACTGATGACCCTTGGAGTACCACTCATCAGCCTTGTGACCTTGGGCTTGTCACTCCAGCCCCCAGAGCCTCAGTTTTCTCATCTGTAAAATGGGGATGCTAACGGCACCTCCTTCAAAGGGCAGGGAAATCCCATGTGTCACCCTCAACCCAGGGTGTGACTCGTAGTAGGTACACACCAGGCCTGGTCTTCTGTCCCCAGGTCCTTCTGCCTGCAGCTGGAGAGTCCTTGTGCAAAGCTGGGAGCCCACCCTAAAGACCCAGAGCTCCTGAGCTGGGTGTGAAGCCATGAGCCTGTCTGGGCTGGAAGGCACAAGGATCCTGTCTCTGTCTCTTGAGGCCAAGGGCACATCTCAGATCCAATCAGCCTGGGGTGGGAGTGGAGGGCAGGGGGAACATGGGATAAAGCTAACTGCCAATAGTTCACTCCAGAGACCGCGAGAAGGTGCTGGAGGAGAGAAGGCACGCCACTCGTGCTGGGTGGCCACCCCACAGATGGAGCCCTCTTCAATGTGCCTCCCAGCCCCTCCCCAGACAGAGACAAGAGCAGATAGGAGAGAGGAGTGGCCAGTCCCTCCCCTCCCACCTCTTGCACTTGAGCAGCTTGGCTTTTTCCTCCCAAAGTCTAAGAGAATCTCTCCTCCAGCGCAGGTGCCTGCGAGGAGAGGAAACGCTTTTCCAGCCCAGAGCTCAGCCACTGCACTGGGCTGTCCTTGTGCCCACGGAGCCCAGGCAAAGGGCTCACTGGCTGAGAGGGTGGCGCTTGCCCAAGTGGTCGCTAGGACCACCACTCGAGGGCCCGGGGCCCCAGGCTCTGAACCTGGCTAAGCAGGTGCCCACAGTCCCGTAACCGAATGTCACCGGGGAAGACGAGTTTGAGGGCCACCAGCTGCAAGGAGTCACACATCAGAAGGGCTCAGCTGGGGGCCACAGCTGGGGGCTGGCCTCAAGATGCAGCTGAATTGCAGGGTGGTGGGCGGTGAGGGTGGGGGTGACCAGCAAGCCCTGGGGGTGACAACAGGAGGACCCCCTCCCTCCCCAGGAAGAACCTTAAGAGTGGCCATCCTCCCACGGACAAGTTACATCAGCGGGCAGAACCCTACAAAACGCTATGTGAACCCCATCTCCCCGGGCCAACCCTGGGCCGGGCACTGCCAGGGCGGGTGGTAGGGGAAAGGGGTTACAGTTGAGAAGATCCCACAGCCAACCCCAGAGGTGGGGGAGAGAACAAGCCTTGAACACTAAATGGGCTTGGAGTTTGAAACAGCACAGGACCTCGTCTTGGGTGCCAGCATGAGCCAGGCTTCATACCCCAGAGTGGAAAGTAATGGAGTTGGACTGAGATGTCATTTATGGACTTGCCACCCAGCCGGCAGAAGAAGGCGGTTGAGAGAGCAGAGCGGTGGCCGTTATTGGAAAAATAAAACCATTTCATGTTTATACCCCTAATGAGTAGAGATGCTTCTAAACTGGTTACACTTGATTTTTTTTTTCTTTATGTTTTTCTGTATTTTCTAATTTTCCTGCAATGAACATGTATTACTTGGGTAATAGAGAAATAATAAAAGCTTAAAAAGAGTCAGGTGGTGAGAGTTCATGAGTCCCTGAGGACCATACAGCCACGGGTTTCTGGGCACAGGTTCTGCTGGCCCAGGGTCCTTTTTTCCTCCCAAAGTCTAAGAGAATCTCTCCTCCAGCGCAGGTGCCTGCGAGGAGAGGAAACGCTTTTCCAGCCCAGAGCTCAGCCACTGCACTGGGCTGTCCTTGTGCCCACGGAGCCCAGGCAAAGGGCTCACTGGCTGAGAGGGTGGCGCTTGCCCAAGTGGTCGTTAGGACCACCACCCGAGGGCCCGGGGCCCCAGGCTCTGAACCTGGCTAAGCAGGTGCCCACAGTCCCATAACCGAATGTCACCGGGGAAGACGAGTTTGAGGGCCACCAGCTGCAAGGAGTCACACATCAGAAGGGCTCAGCTGGGGGCCACAGCTGGGGGCTGGCCTCAAGATGCAGCTGAATTGCAGGGTGGTGGGCGGTGAGGGTGGGGGTGACCAGCAAGCCCTGGGGGTGACAACAGGAGGACCCCCTCCCTCCCCAGGAAGAACCTTAAGAGTGGTCATCCTCCCACGGACAAGTTACATCAGCGGGCAGAACCCTACAAAAGGCTATGTGAACCCCATCTCCCCGGGCCGACCCTGGGCCGGGCACTGCCAGGGCGGGTGGTAGGGGAAAGGGGTTACAGTTGAGAAGATCCCACAGCCAACCCCAGAGGTGGGGGAGAGAACAAGCCTTGAACACTAAATGGGCTTGGAGTTTGAAACAGCACAGGACCTCGTCTTGGGTGCCAGCATGAGCCAGGCATCATACCCCAGAGTGGAAAGTAATGGAGTTGGACTGAGATGTCATTTATGGACTTGCCACCCAGCCGGCAGAAGAAGGCGGTTGAGAGAGCAGAGCAGTGGCCGTTATTGGAAAAATAAAACCATTTCATGTTTATACCCCTAATGAGTAGAGATGCTTCTAAACTGGTTACACTTGATTTTTTTTTTCTTTATGCTTTTCTGTATTTTCTAATTTTCCTGCAATGAACATGTATTACTTGGGTAATAGAGAAATAATAAAAGCTTAAAAAGAGTCAGGTGGTGAGAGTTCATGGGTCCCTGAGGACCATACAGCCACGGGTTTCTGGGCACAGGTTCTGCTGGCCCAGGGTCCTAGGGAGCCCCAGGGGAGGGGTCGGGGAGCTGAGGGCAAAACAGACATCCTACGGCCGCCAAGGCCTCCAGGAGAGGCTGCGAAGGAAGAAACCCAGGCAGTGCTTGCTTCAGTATCTGTCAGCTCCCATGTGCTTGGAGCAGGGAGGGGAGGTGGGGGGAAGGTTGGTGAGAGCCCTGGGCGCAGCCACCGGTGGAGGGCTGAGCTAAGAGGCAGGCCCTCTGGTCAGTTCAGGGTCACAGCACCGGGAAGCTCTGAATCAGGAGCTTGTTTCAAATCCTGACTGCACCCTCACCAGCCGGGGAAGCCAGGTGTCCCCTCACAGAACAGAGCAAATATTAGACAAGGGTGGGGGGAGCATCTGGCTCCGAGCAGTGATCTGCGCCTTTCCCAGAATCTCCTCTTGGTCTGGTGGGAACTGGAGTGAATGGGGGACCACCAGGAACCCTCAGCAGGCGGGGACCACCAGGAACCCTCAGCAGGCGGGCCCTACCATGTGTCTGGAGTCACAGCCATCTGGATCCTGATGAACTGACCCTGTTCAGGGTGAGCAGAGCTCAGACACTAAACTGCATAATGAGAAAGGGGTCACTGGGGCCGCAGGCACCTGCTGAGCTCTGAATCCCAGCTCGCAGCGCTGTGTGACCCTGGGGAAGCCACTTTCCCTCTCTGGCCCTCGTTTTCCTCATCTATAAAATGGGGATAACAAGGATGGTACCTGTGGCAGATTGCACTGTTGTTCCAACTCTGTAGTGTCTCCCACTAAGAGGCAAGACAGGGTTCACCTGTGACTTTGAGCTTGGCACTGTGATTGGCTTTGGCAACAGAAGGAGGAAGGGAAGCCACTCTGGGGCCAAGACTTCAAGAGGGCTCGGGCATTTCCAGCTGCTCTCTGCAACACTGCCATCCACAAGAAGAAAAACCCATAAAGCCCAGTCTGTTTGCACACCATTACCAAGCCTCATACACCTGCCCTGCAGGGCCCCACGTTGGTTGGAATCAAGCAACCCTTCCCAGCGCCCAATAATGCAAGTTCTTAAACATAAAAGCCAGTCTATTTCAGAGTTGATATTTTGTTCATCGTGGATTTCCTGTATTCATTTTGATTTTTAAAAATACTATTTCTGCGACTTCCCTGGTGTTGCAGTGGCTAAGATGTCACTCTTCTCTCAGCCCAGGCTGGGACCTGAAAGACGATGGAGCACATGGAGCAGAGCTAATTGCCCCAGCCCAGCCCAGACAAGACCAGTGAACTCCCAAGTAACCCTCTGACTTGTGAGAATAAATGATCACTGCTTTTAAGCAACCACATTTTGGGCTCATTTGTTACACAGCAACTTTGTGGTAATTACTGAATGATATATTTCCACAAAGAGTCAATGTAAGGATTCAGTGAAACAATGCCTGCTGCTGCTGCTGCCGCTAAATCACTTCAGTCGTGTCCAACTCTGTGCGACCCCATAGATGGCAGCCCACCAGGCTCCCCCATCCCTGGGACTCTTCAGGCAAGAACACTGGAGTGGGTTGCCATTTCCTTCTCCAATACATGGAAGTGAAAAGTGAAAGTGAAGTCGCTCAGTCGTGTCCAACTCTTCGCGACCCCATGGACTGCAGCCCACCAGGCTGCTCCATCCATGGGATTTTCCAAGCAAGAGTACTGGTGCATAGTAAATGCTCATTAAATACTCAGCTGCTCTATTAATATTGTTATCATTGTCATTATTACCATCTATTGTGGGGGCCAGAGGTCAGGAGATGGGAGCTCACAGAATCCCCACATTCACCATGTCTGCCCAGACATGCTCCAAGCGACAAGTGCCCCATCCAGGCGGCTGCTTTTGTTGCACTTTAGAAACCTATTCCAATTAGAGGGTGCGACTGTGGCTCCTGCTACCCTAGACAGGGGCAAGACGAGCAGGGCACAGGCTCCCCAGGCAGGGGCCTAAGCATCCTGTAATAACCATATTTCTTACGAGGCTTTAGTTTCACTTCCTTCAAATTAAGTCTCAGCAATAAAGCAATCAATTCCCACTCCCTGGGAAGCAGGGCTGAATTCCACGAGTAAAGCTCTCGGTGCCCCTCTGCTGGAGCCTCCCTCTTGGGGGCACTGTCGGATGGTCAACTGACCCCTTGGGGAGTTTTCACTCCAGTTGCCACTCCGTCTCCAAGCCTCTAGGCCAGTTTCAGAAACAACCAGCCAGGTGCACTGGGCACCTAGAGGGACATGACGTCATAGAGGGGGGAGCTTACCTCCATACTCCCCGCTTCCAGGGGCTGCCCCCCCCCACTTCCCCATCATTAGGGAACCCAGCCAGGAGGGCCCTACAGGACTTAAAGAAACTAAGAATCAAGATGCCGCAGTCCCGGCTTTGGTATCAAACTCTGATGCAGGGAATCAGCAGGGTAGATGGGAAAGATGTGTGAGAGAAGGAAAAACTTTTCCTCCTCACCCTGCAGCCCCCATCCCAACTCCCCACTGCCCCCGTCTCCAGGGACAGACCAGAGAGGCTGGTCGCTTTCACCCTCTGCTTTCCCAGATCAGTTTCCTCTGAGAAGATGCCCAAGCAAAGTAAAGAAAAGTGGGTGACTGATGACCCCCGCAAGATGGGTTGGGGGGGTCCCAAAGCAGAGAAGCCC
Organism: Cephalophus harveyi; assembly: GCA_006410635.1. Classification (NCBI taxonomy): domain Eukaryota; kingdom Metazoa; phylum Chordata; class Mammalia; order Artiodactyla; family Bovidae; genus Cephalophus; species Cephalophus harveyi. The sequence goes on along the minus strand of SJYT01035277.1, from coordinate 894,810 downwards.
TGCTCCTCCCAAGTCCCACCCCGGATGCCCATTTCCAGCAGCCTCTTATGAGAATAGGGGGCATAGGAGGCCGCAGCAGCATCAGGGCAGAGTGGGGGCCAAGGAGGAGGCCCTCGCCTCAGATGCAGAATTGGAGGTGGCGCCAAAAACTCAGTGATCAACAGAAATAGTTTTGGTGGTGGTGTTTTCTTTCCATTTCTTGGCTGAGCCATGTGGCATCAAACCCTCACCCTCCTGCAGTAGAAGCGTGACATCTTAGCCACTGCAACACCAGAGAAGTCCCAGAAGTAGTATTTTTAAAAATCAAAATGAATACAGGAAATCCATGATGAACAAAATATCAGCTCTGAAATAGACTGGCTTTTATGTTTAAGAATTTGCATTATTGGGTCCTGGGAAGGGTTGCTTGATTCCGATCAACCTGGGGCCCTGCAGGGCAGGTGTATAAGGCTTGGTAATGGTGTGCAAACAGACTGGGCTTTATGGGTTTTACATACAGGTATGGTCTTTGTGGAGTTTTTATGAATCTTTTCCACTTGGTTTAGAATATGGGTGGGGGGAGGGGGGTCCTGTGGGCTCCCCTGGTAGCTCAACAGTTAGGACTCTGCCTGCAACGCAGGAGACTCGCGTTCAGTCCCTGGTTCGGGAAGCTCCCCTGGAGAAGGAAATGGCAACTCAAGCCAGTGTTCTTGCCTGGAAAATTCCATGGACAGAGGAGCCTGGTGGGCTACAGTCCTTGGGGTCACGAAAGAGTCAGATAAACAACAATGTTGATAAATGTACCTGGGCACAGGACTTTTTCCCTTTGCCTCAGGCTCCTCCTCTTACGGAGAAGGCAATGGCACCCACTCCAGTACTCTTGCCTGGAAAATGTCTGGGGAGTCAGGGGGAGACAGAGACTCAAGGAGAAGCCAGCAGGGAGCCAGGCCGGCAAGGGCTTCGTGAAAGCTCTGGAGCTTAGCGTCAACTCTCAGAAGACGAGGGCAGGGAACCAACAAAAGCATTAACGTGACGAATTGTTCAACCCAAGCAAGAAATCCCCAGTTTGGCCAACTCTGCCTGGATTACACGTTTAGCATTGGGAATATGGGGTCTTGCAGTTCAAAATGAAAGTATTAGCGAAAATAAAGCGATCAAAGTTGCTGACATTTATTCAGCACAGGCTCTGCCAGGCCCAGTATATGAGCTCTATACACAGTATCTCATTTAAAGCCCAGGAGCTCCCTGAGAGAAAGGAGCACTCACCGTCCCCCGTTTCCCAAGGGAATGCCTGGGTCATAAACCAGAGACGTTAAGGCACTTGTTGAGGTCTCACAGCTGGGAAGGCGTAGAGCCTGGGTTCAAAGTCAAGACCCCACGCTTAACCTCTTCTCCACATGGCTTCAAGTGAAATTTTATTCATCTGAGCTTGTGACTGTGAAATGCATCCCTATGTCACAAACCTGAATGGAGGACCCGGAGACACAGCCCTTGTCTGATGACAGAAACCATCAAGAGAACAGATGATTTTAGTGATAATACGGTACAGACTGATCTCAGAGAGAGGAATGGGGATGGATTGTATAATTACAACCTGCATCAAGGACTCCACATGGGACCACATGGGACGGAGTGCTGGGAGAGCACTTTAGGGATCCTGGCCCGGGAATGGGACCAGAGGCAGAGGACAGGTGAGGGCAGGTGAGAGTTGAGGGCCCAAGGGCCCCGGCAGGGCACTGTGAGGACGTGGTCTACCCCGTGAAGGACGGTCAGCCCCTCTGTGGCCACAGCAAACCAGTGGCCAAGCTGCACCCAGCCACTGGGCCTCTGCTCCCTGGCTCTTATCCAGATGGTCCCGGTCCCAGGTGGTCCCTCCAGGGACAGAAGGGTCTCTTGGACCATCCTGGGCCACGCGTCCTTCTGTACGTGGCCTCACAGTGCCTGACCCCACTGGACAAATCTGCCCACTCTCTCTCTCTCTCTCTGGAGCCCCTGCCCATCCCCACTGCCTCCTCCAGGCTGGGAAGCCCCCCGGGAAGTCACTAGGCAGCCCCTGGGGGACCCGGACCTCACCTGCCCAGATCCGCTCACTCCTTGCTTCCCACCACCCCATACACTGCAGACGGGAGGGGAGAACAGGGGGTGGCGAGGATGGGTGGCTGGAGAGGGCTCATGGCAGCCGGGCACCTGCGGCCCCCACCAGGGAGGGCTACAGACTCCCTGCCCCGGGCAGGGCTTCCCATCCTTGCTGGAACGGAACCAACCTCGCAGCCTCAGCAAGGGGCTCTCCAAGCCAAGGATATGAGTGCGTTAATTAATGAATTAGCCATTTAATTAACATAATTAGGCCTCATTATTTTCCTTGCACCTATCGTCAATTTTTGAGCAATTAAAAGGAACGCTGGAGGAGAATGGGGAATCTGGGTTGTCATTGCGGGTGTAGGATGGAAAGCCAGGCCTGGGGTGACTCTTAGGCCACCAGCCCAGCCTGGGGGCAGGGAATGCAGGGGAAAAGGAGACTCACGTGAACACATGCACATGAACAAGCACACACCCCAAGATGTAGTGTCCCCGAGTCTGGGTTTGCAGATCACTCTCCATTCACTTGTTAAGGTCCTAATAGGTGCCAGGCTCTATACCAGGACACAGTTGGACCAGGACAGGCAACTTTCCTCCAGGGGGATGGAGGGAAGTTGTTGGGGAGTGCCAGAGTCAGCCCCCGACCTCCGTGAGCCTTTGAGGTAGACCATCCTTCCCTACCTGTGTGACCTAAGGCAAGTTCCTTAGCCTCTCTGAGCTGTTTCTTTAGCAGAAAGATGGGTATCCAGTAGATATCTACCCCCCAGTATTATTGTCATGATGCACAGAGACGCTGCACACCAGGCCCCTGGCACACAGTCAATGAGCAAGAAGTAGCAGGGATTTGGATTTTGTTGGGATTGGAAGGTTTGAGCTGAGAAGCGACCTGGTGAAAGTTTAGAAAGATCCCTGGTTGCCCAAGTGGACACTAGACAGTGGAGAGGTGAGGGTGGAGGCAACGCCCAGCTACGAGGTCCAAGCAAAGGTGTGTCTTAGCCAGGGGTCTCCACCCTGAGCCTGGGCCTGATCCCCCGGAGCCAGAGAACACAAGGGCGTCAGGGGCGTGGCTCTGGGTCTCACTGACACCAGAGAAAGAGCCAGTAGAGAATCCTGGAAAAGAACAGCCAATGAGATGAAGAAAAATTAGCAGCAAGTCCTCCTAGGAACCAAGTGAAGAGAAAGCTTCAAGGAGAAAGGAGTAGCCAGGCGCATCAAACGCAAATGCCCAAATTTGCTGGCCGCTGGTCACATGCCGCCTGATTTCAGGGGAGGGCTGACGGCCTGTGTGCAGAGACTGAAGGATGAACCGGGGCTGGAGGCAGCAGAGGGTGAAGACCACTCTCCTGGGCATTTTGCTTCAAGGGAGCAGGGACACGGGTGTTGGCAGGAGAACAGGGCCCTGGGGACAATTTGTTTACAAGACGGGAGGTGTCACAACATATCTGGGGCTGATAGATGATCCAACCCCAGGAAATAAGACCCAAGGTTTGGATGATGCAGACTGTTCCATTTTTCTAATTTGTATTTTCAAAACATCCCCTCACATACCATTTTTTTAAAACTGCATTTTACTCAACTAATCTTTCCAACTTTTCGTATCACCTGACAGGAGACACTTGCCACCCTCAGGCCACAGGGCCCTAGCTTGTTCTGATAGTGTCCCTCGGAGTCCTCCCTACATTTTATCGGGAAAAATGTAAAATACAGGTTCAAATCCTTACAAACTCATAAGCTGCCTTTTTTTTTTTTTTTTGCCCTTGTAATTTTTTATTTAGCTCAAGTCTTAATATTTTTAATGAGTGTGCCAACCTAGGGGGAAGGAACATATGCATTTGAGGCACAGATGAAGATTCCAGGCTGTCAAAGTGGTCCATCAGCCACCCCAGCATAGAGCCAGACATCGGGCATCAATCATGAAGGCGAAGAAACAAGAAAAGGGTAAGAACAAAATTCTAGAAATGCAACATCAGAGTCTGCATGTAAAAGGAAAGCACAGTTTAGCATTTCATGATATTCATTAGTCTGCAGCAAGCTGAACTATCTTCTTGATAAAGTTCAACATCCATGCGTGAGAATATTTTTGAAGTATAGGTGCTGTAAAATATTATAGGAAGTTACAGGTGTATGATATAGTGATTCACAATTTTAGAGGTTATCTTCCATTTATAGCTATTATACAACACTGGCTAACTCCCTATGTTGCACAATGTATCCTTGAATCTTATTTTATACCAGGCAGCTTGTCCTTCCTCCTTCCCTCTCCTCACTTGCAGCCACTGGTTTGTTCTTTATACCTGTAAGTCTGCTTCTTTTTAGTTATATTCTCCAGTTCGCTATATTTTTTAGATTCCAAATATAAGTGATATCATATGATATTTGTCCTTCTCTGTCTGGCTTATTTCACTGAACATAATACCCTCCAAGTCTGTCCCTGTTGCTGCAAAAGGCAACATGCCTTTTTGTGGTTAAGCAATATTCCATTGTATGGATTTCCCCAGTGGCTCAGACGGTAAAGAATCTGCCTGCCATGCAAGAGACTCAGGTTTGATCCTTGGGTCAGGAAGACCCCCTGGAGAAGGGAATGGCTACCCACTCCAGTATTCTTGCCTGGAGAATTCTGTGGACAGAGGAACCTGCTGCTGCTGCTGCTAAGTCACTTCAGTCGTGTCCAACTCTGTGCGACCCCATAGACGGCAGCCCACCAGGCCACCTCATCCTTGGGATTCTCCAGGCAAGACCACTGGAGTGGGTTGCCATTTCCTTCTCCAATGCATGAAAGTGAAAAGTGAAAGTGAAGTCGCTCAGTTGTGTCCAACCCTCAATGACCCCATGGACTGCAGCCCACCAGGCTCCTCCATCCATGAGATTTTCCAGGCAACAGTACTGGAGTGGGGTGCCATTGCCTTCTCCAACAGAGGAGCCTAGCGGGCTACAATCCATGGGTTGCAAAGAGTCAAACACAAATGAGCAACTAACCCTTTCACTTTTGAATGTTCCATTGTGTGTGTGTGTATATATATCTTCTTTATCCATTCCTCTGTTGATAGACATGTGTGTGGCTTTCCTGTCTTGGGTATTGTAAATAGTGCTGCTATGAACAGTGGGGTCCATGTATCTTTTCAAATCCGTGTTTTTGCTGTTTTTGGATATATACCCAGGAGTGGAATTGCTGGGTCATATGGTAGAGACCAAGTAATTGTTTTGCTGTGTATTTGTCTGTTTTTAAGGTAGTGTTCTTATTTTTTTCAGTATACTTTCTATTTCAGCATCACACACATATGGGGAAAATGCACAAATCTCCAGTGTTCGGCCCAAAGAGTTTGAACAGAGTCAACACGGTCTGCAAACCAGCACTCAGATGAACATCGATTGAGAAGCATATTACCACCCCTGAAGGGCTGGGGAACACCAAGGGGAGCCACCATCCTGCCTTCCAGTGCCATAGATCTTTCCATAAATGGGCTTGCGCAGGAGGCATCGCCGGGGTCTGGCTGCTTCTCTCACCTGTGAGATTCATTCCTGATGCTGCCTGTGTTGCAGACCATGCTGCCCAGTGTCCCCTGAGTGAATAACCATAGTTTTTCATTCATTCTATTACAAACAGCATTTAGTCCAGTGTGGGGACTGACTATGGACATTCTTGTATGTCTCATGGTGTGTGTACTTTTAGGAACATATATATTTGTACAAAAGTTGAGAACCTCTGTACTGGGGAAGCACTAGATGTTAATAGACTCAAAACTCACACCCCAAAATAGCATTAGGCCTGTCAGTCCATGGTCAGAATTTGGGATCCTCACTGCTCAATTGGTTTTCTAATGTTTCTCATCTCTCTTGAAACCAATAGTTTTTGATCAAGGATGGTTTTGTTCCTCCTCCCCCAGGGGACTTTTGGCAATGTCTCAAGGCCTTTTTGGTACCACAACAGGGGAAGCTGGTGGCATCGAATGGATAGAGGCCAAGGATGCTGCTAACATCCAACAAAGAATGATCTGCTCCCAATGTCAGTGATGCTGAGGTTGAGAAACCCTGTTTGGAAGGAATAAGTGGTTCACAATGCCTGAGTAAGGTTGCAGCCTAGTGTTGGCAATTTCAACTCCCAAACTTATTTCAGAAGTAGACTGAAGGAGGCAGAGGCATGGTTGCCAAAAGTCATACAAAGTGCAGCAGGGCTCCAAGAAAGAAGCCATCAGAAGCAAGACAAATCAAGAGGGAGAGATGGGGATTGCTCTGGACTTTTAAGGCTAAGTAGGAGCTTATCTGGGTTCAAGGAAGGAAGGGCATTTGGCAGAGGGAAGAGCACCAGGAAAGTTACAAAGATATGGTGGATCTAAGAGTGGGGAGGCCCACGCACCCAGGAACAGGGAAGTCTCCTCGGGGAGGGGGCAGCGTAAGGTGGTCTTGGAAGATGAGCCATTGTCTGGAGGAGGGAGCAACCTGTGGGGACTGGAGCATGAGTGGGCTCGAGTGTCCCAGGAGCCTGACAAGCTGGGGGGCAGGAAGATGGGGTACCACCCCAAGTAGTTTAAGGGGAGCTGGGACAAGGCAATAGCAACTGAGTCCAAAGGTAGCTGAGGTTCTAGTGACCCAGAACATGTCAGAAACTTCCTGTCCTCCAAACACGTTCCATGTTCCCCATCCCAACCAGAGCTTCCTGGAGATGGAATAATAGCCCTTGACCCCAGTCCCTCACTCCACCATCCATGATCCATCAGCAAGTTCTGCAGCCTCCAGCCCCTGAGAGCCCTCTTTGCCTCCTCTGCCGCCACCTTGTCCTAGTCACCATTCTCTCCTGCCTGGACCACGGCCCAGCCTCCTCAGTGGGGTCTCTGCCTCCATTGGGCACCTCCCTGATTCTCCTCCACACGGAAGCTGCTAGACAGATTTCAGCAAAACATAAATGAGCAAGTCACTTGGCTGTTGGAAACCCACCAAGCTCGTCCTCCCATGGTTTAGGTGGTGCCACTCTTGGCAAGGAGTTGGGTCTCAGCTCCAACTTGGGCCCCTTTCCAGGGGCCTCTGGGGCAGCAGAAGACTTGGTGCCAGCCCCGGGCTCTGCTCTGTTCCAGCTCCCCCCGCAGCCCAGGGCCTCCTGGCTCATGGGCTGTGGGTGGAACTTGCATTTCCACCAGGCTGGCCCCCAGCAGAGGGGGTGATGGAGACTGCCTGCCAGCTTTCCCATCTCATCCTGTCGAAGCCTGCCTCTGCAGGACCCAGGCTCCCAGGAGGGCTGTGTCCCCCAGGGCCTCCACCTGCCTAGTTCACCACTGTGCAGGCTCAGGGCTCCCCCGGGTGGGGCCAGGCCCCCTGGGCGTCCAGAGAGCTCGTTATCCCGTCAGCCCTGAAGCCGCACCTGCTCTCCCAGTCTCCTGTGATCTCAATTAATCCGTCCTGCCCTGATTAATTAGCAGGGTTAATTATGACGGCTGCTGCTGCTGAAGCTTGGGGAGGAAAGCCCAGCCAAGTGGCAGAGGAGAGACCCAGCCTGGAGTGGGGCGGGGCACCTCACTGCTTGATCCCTTGGCTGCCCCTGCCCAGTGCCTGGTGCCCACCCTTCCCAGGGCCAAGGTCAAGGGCCTCAGGAAGCCACTGGGGGGCTGTGATTCCCAAGGACCAGGCCTATCAGGGTCAGGCCAACACCCTCAGACATCACCGGAGACAAGGGCACAAGACCCAGAACTGTGGGTTTAGCTCCTCTGACCTGACCTGTTACATCACATCTAAGTCCCAACCCCACCCATCATCATGACCACATATGAAGGGACTCCAGACTCCATCCTGGCAGGAACCCCTTGATTCATACTTGCCTTTTGAAGGTGAGCTTACCACCCACTCCCCTATATGCCTGTCCTCTTTAGACTCAAAGACCACTGTGCATGGAGACAGATCTAGAAAGAGGTCAAGGTCAAGAATTGGGTTGCAGTGGTCAGGCCTACAGCTGGGGCCATTGCACAGTCTGTCCTGCTCTCTGGACCCCATGAATGAATTGCCTCATGGGCTCAGAGGTTTCCCCGTCCTCCACTGTTCCTCCAAGCCAAGCCTTCAGCTGAGCATCAAAGCATCAGAAATGGGCTCAGGGTTTCGCAGGCAACTCCAGCCTCTGCCTGAAGACCTGGAGCCCCGAGCCCTTCCCATCCCAGCTCAGCCCCAGCAAGGAACCTCCCCGTTGCGCTCCTCTCCTGGGCTCCAGGCCTTCCCCGTCAGGACAGCCACCCATCAAGGATGAAAGCTTGACTCAGCACAGGGTCCCCACCCAAGCTGGGCCACCACCAAAGTCCTGCATACACCTCCTCCCGACAGGCATCCATTATCCTGCTCGCCAAAAACGCGATCCATTATCACCGCCTGCGCCTGGCAAAATGTATCATTACCTGCACCCTCGGCACTTCCCAGATCAATCCACTTCTTAAATGTAGTAATAGAGAAGAGGATTAGGTACTAGAAAACTCATTATGAAAATGGCGTACTCAAATTCTTTAAAGGTGATATTTCATAAAATATACCCGGCCTGCCGCGTGCCTCAATCATTCTTTTTAATAGCTCCGTAGCAGCCAGAAAATAAAGTATTCATGAAGATTGAAGAAGATGATCCCATGAACTTCAATTTAATTGGTGCAAATTAAAACAATCCATCTTTCCGTGCTGTCCGTCTATCTCCAATCATCCCCACGTTGCACGTCCGGCACCCTGATTACAATTATCTTTTAATAGGAAAACTTGTCAGTTTTTGTGTGATTTACATAAGCTTGAGCAAACTTATGGGCATCAGATAGGGGCCTTGGTGTGTGATTTCCTGCTCCCAGCTCCCTGGCTCTAGGGAGGCTGGGTGGCAGGTAGGGGAGGCAGGGTCCAGGCCCGGTGGGGGAGGGGCTGGCGTGGATGTGTGACGTCCCTGCGTTTGCAACACCCATCAGAGACGGGGCTGCACAGGACATCTATGTCCGGCGCCTCACTCCCAGGCTCTGGCCATGTCCTTCCTCTGGGACCACGGCAGCTGCACATGGACCCGACAGGGCCTCATCTCAGTGGCCATGGTCACTCACGGCCATAAATGCACACCGACATCCCATCTGATGAGCTCTATTCACTCTTTTCTCATCATTCAATGCGCGCGTGCGTGCGTGTGTGTGTGTGTGTGTGTGTGTGTGCTGTCGTGTCCAGCTCTTTGTGACCCCATGGACTGAAGACCGCCAGGCTGCTCTGTCTATGGGATTTTCCAGGCAAGAATACTTGAGTGGGTTGCCATGCCCTTTCCCAGGGGATCTTCCTGACCCAGGAATCGAACCCACATCTCTTGTGTCTCTTGCATTGGCAGGCAGATTCTTTACCACTAACGTGCCATCTGGGAAGCCCCATTATTCAATCTGCACCCCCAGTTCACACACGGTCCATACTGCTGCCAGCGCCTCATTGAAAAGCCCATGCATGTGTGCTTGCTAAATTGCTTCGGTCGTGTCCAACCCTTTGCGATGCTAGACACTGTAGCCCACCAGGCTCCTCTGTCCTTGGGATTCTCCAGGCAAGATTACTGGAGTGGGTTGCCAAGCCCTTCTCCAGGGGATCTTTCTGACCCACTGTCATGATTTTCTGAAGTTTGCATCTTCAACCTGCATTGGCAGGTGGGTTCTTTACAACTAGCGCCATCTGGGAAGCCCCTTGAAGAGCCCATGGAAGCAGACAAATGAGGTTTTCTAGGGACGAGAAGTGAGGGGAGAAAATCAACAATGGTCTGACCATAACAACAAACTTGAACAAGGAGGAAAAACAGGTGCTTTGGTCCCACAAGGAGTGTGTGATGGGGAAGTTGTGGATTTTAATTAAACAGTAACCAGCCTACTGAGACCCAAGCAAGGTACAGGCACCAATAAGCCAGTGCCGTCTCAGACTCTATCAATAGAGATATGATGGCTAGAAAGAAGAAGGTGATCATTCCACCCACACCCATGCCATTTAGATCACCTCTGACCTGTTTGTTCTTTCACTTATTCAGATAAACATTTGTTGAGTTCCTGCCAAGTGTCAGGTGCTGGAGATCGAGCAGCAAATGCGGCCAGCCCAACTCCCATCCTCACAGGCTTTATAATCCACTGCGATACAGACGGACAGAAGGCGAGATGATTATACAGGCTGATAAAAATCGGCCAGTCGGGGAAATGAAGCTGGAGGAGGGACCCCTGTCAAAGCTGTAGGACCCCACAGCTGCTGATGCCAGGCTGAAGACCTATTAGGTGAAATGGGGGCCGGGAGGGAGAATGTTCCAGAGGGACCAACATGTACAAAAGCCCAAAGCAAGAAAATACAAAGTGTTGACACATAGAAAGTGTGATGGAGCAGAGGGTGACGATGCATGAACAAAGGCAGGCCAAAAGTATGGCCTGAGTATTGTCTGCTTACTTTTACCCTTTAAAATCTTTAATGAATTCTTAGCTATATGGGTCATATATGAACACAGTCTCAGTCAAAACAAAAATTTAAGCATCACAGATGAAATCTCCCTAGACCACCTCCACTTTCTCCCCTGTACCTCTCTGTAACTTACTGGTGTACAGCCTTCCAGATTTTTCTCTACGCCTTCACATACATATGGATCTGTGGGAATCTACAGAAGCTTTTAGTTTTATTTCTTATAAAAATGCCCCTGCACTGTCATGATTTTCTGAAGTTTGCATCTTCATCTTGGCCCCGTCTGCCACTGTCCTCTTCACCCTCGCAAGGGGCACGTCCAGCAGACTTGGCAGGGAGGGAGTGTCCATAGCGAGTATGCTCCTGACCATCTGGGCAGCAGCAGGGCAGGGCGTGGTGGATGGTAGTGGGCACTCTACAGCCAGCTCTGCTTCTGCCACCCCGGCCAAGCCCCTTCCCATCTCAGAGCCTGGGTTTCCTTGTCCTGAAGACGGAGAGTAAAAGGCCCTGCCTGCTGAGATGTGTGGAATCTAAGTTAAAGCTCATAAAGTGGTCAGCTTGTGTCCTGGTCCATGGAAAGGTCTCTGCACACATGTTGATGTTGACAGAAATGTCTGTGTCATCTGAGAACAGGCCTGGGTGTCCCCAACACAGGGTGTTCCTGTGGCTCCAGCCCCAGCCAGCACGTGCCACACCCTGGGAGACACAGCCCTTCTTCGCCCTGGAGCTCCTCGTGGTCAGGATTGAGGGTGGAGGGAAGCTGTTAACAGCCTGATCTTGTAGGCCCCTCTCCCTGTGGCCCCTGTCAGGCTCCGTCTGCCACTTCTCCCAGCAGCCCTCCACCAGAGGATCACATAGCTGGTACAATAAATATCATTTGCTGAAGTAGCAAACAAGCAAAGTCATCCTTTACATGGAAGGAAAAGCCCTTTCCAATTGGGGGCGGAAACTGAACTCACCAGAAATTCTGTCTCTTTAAGGAATGGTAGAGGGGCTTCCCCTGGTACTCTTGCCTGGAAGATCCCATGGATGGAGGAGCCTGGTAGGCTGCAGTCCATGGGGTTGTGAAGAGTCAGACACAACTGAGCGACTTCACTTTCACTTTTCACTTTCATGCATTGGAGAAGGAAATGGCAACCCACTCCAGTGTTCTTGCCTGGAGAATCCCAGGGATGGGGGAGCCTGGTGGGCTGCCATCTATGGGGGCGCACAGAGTTGGACACGACTGAAGCGACTTAGCAACAGCAGCAGCAGCAGAGGGGCTTCCCAGGTGGGACTAATGGTAAAGAACCTGCCTGCCAGTGCAGGTAGACAGAGGAGATGCAGGTTGGATCCCTGGGTTAGGAAGATCCCCTGGAGGAGGGCCTAGCACCCCACTCCAGTGTTCTTGCCTGGAGAATCCCATGGACAGAGGAGCCTGGGGGCTATAGTCCATAGGGTCGCAAAGAGTCGGACTTTACTTAAGAGACATCACGTGTGCATGCACGGACGCACTCACAAGGAATGGTAGGAACAATGATTATCTTCTGAGCATTTGTGGACACCCACTAGATACAACCTACTCCAGCTTGTGGAAACTTCACAAAGCCCTAGTTGGCCAGCTCCGTTACCAGCACATGGACATGTTAACTCAGAGAGTCCTCGTGAGCATCTCCACTTACCCTGAGGTGAGTATGACTGTGATTCGTCAGGACTGGACGGCTCTGCTGCAGTAACGAAGCAGCCCCCTATCTCAGGGCTTATCACAGGAAGTGTACTTTTCTCACTCACATGAAGCCCAGTGCAGGTCGCTGGCCTTCCTCTGGCTTGTGGCTATGCCACGTGGACGTGTGGCCTCTAAGGTCAGCAGGGCCGGAAAGGAAAGTAGTGCCGAACACATGAGGTCTTAACTGCCTCAGACCTGAAGTGACAGGTGCCGCTCTGTTCATTAGCCAGAACTAGTCACGTGGGCCCCACTCCGCTGCAAAGCAGGCTGGGTAATGCAGGGGGTCACTGCGTGTCAGGAGCCTAGATACCCTGCCAGTCTGCATTTGTGAAATGAGGGCATGGAGACACAAACTGACTAATTTGCTCAAAGTCACCCAACCGGGGACTGTTAGAGTCAGTTATTCACACACGTGGACACATATGAAGGCTCACATGCTAATCTGTGCTTGCTGGTATGCATGACAAGGCCCACATACATGCATACTCCGGTGACCCCCACGGGCTGTCCTCTCACTTGCTGGGTGGAGGGGTCATGTGGACCCCAGAACTCTGAGTGAGAGTGTGAAGAACTTGACCAGTGGTCACGTCACAGGCTCCCTCCTCTGTCCAACCTCGAGCACGGGGGTCTTGACTGCCATCCTGGGGGACCCCTTGCCCCCAGCTTAAGCAAAGGCCCAGAGGTCACCCACTCTGACATGGCACTAACCCAGATCACGCCAGAAACCCCTGCTTTCCCCTTTAAGAATAAAAACTTTCTTCAGAACCTGTGGCTGCCAATGAGGCAGGATTCTGGGCCAAGTTTTTTTTTCCAAAAAATATAAAAAATTATAATAAATACACTGAACATTCTCATGTCCAAATATTTACATACATCCCACACACAAATATACTTAAAGAACACAGATAGGTATGTGGAGATGTGCTTCTAACTATAAATCTGAATTTATTCATGGAAATGATGGCATATTCACATTTGTTTACATGACTAGAGTAGGTGACATAAAAATAAATGGTGAACTGCTGTTCAAAAATGTCAAGATCATGAAAGATAAGGAAAGACTGTCACAGAGTTGGAGGAACTAAAGAGATAATGACTAAGTGCAATGTGATATCTTGGATTGGCTCCTAGAACAGAAAAAGGACCCCCATGGGAAAGCAAGAGAAATCCAAATAAAGTCTCTAATTTAGTTACTTATACTCTTCCAATGTTGGTTTCTTAGTTTTAATAAGTGCACTGTGGTCTCTGGTGGCTCAGTGGTAAAGAATCCACCTGCCAAAGCAGGAGAGGTGGGTTCAATACCATGGTTGTGAAGATCCCCTGGAGAAGGAAATGGTGACCCACTCCAGTATTCTTGCCTGGGAAATCCCTTGGACAGAGGAGCCTGGAGTGATATAGTCCGACTACTGTCTAAGTTGTACAAAAAAGTCAGACACAACGTAGTAACTAAACGACAACAACCAACGTGGTCACGTAAAGCAAGCTGCTGGAAGGGTGTACGGAAACTCTCTGTAATACGTTTAGAATTCTTCTAAAAAGTTTTTTTAAGTGATGAAAGAAAATGCCCCAAACCAAGAGTTCAGATGCCCCTAGATTTCAATACAGCTCTATTAATGACTTGATATGTGACCTCAGATGAGTTTCTCATCTTTTCTGAAGCTCAGTCCACAAACACCACCAGAAGTTCAATTAGATAATCCTAAATCCCATTTGGTTTTCTCATTGTGCAATTCACTCCAGATTCAAAACACATCCCTATTCAGAATACATACACACAATCATACATATCTACCATATACCCCATCTCACACAGATATAATCAGTATGATACACTTTTGTTAATTCAGGTGGCAAATAAGATCAAATTTCTTTTCTCCTTCCCATTAATACTTTGAATTGCCACATTCAGCCTCTTTCAGTTGAAGGATTTTCTGCTACACATACACACAGAGATCTAAGACCCCTTTCAGTTCAGTTCAGTCGCTCAGTCATGTCCAACTCTTTGTGACCCCATGGACTGCAGCCTGCCAGGCCTTCCTGTCCATCACCAACTCCCAGAGTTTACTCGAACTCATGTCCATTGAGTCAGTGATGCCATCCAACCATTTCATCCTCTGTTGTCCCCTTCTCCTCCCACCTTCAATCTTTCCCAGAATCAGGGTCTTTTCAAATCAGTCAGTTCTTCGCATCAGGTGGCCGAAGTATTGGAGTTTCAGCTTCAGCATCAGTCCTTCCAATGAATAGTCAGGACTGATTTCCTTTAGGATGGACTGATTTCATCTCCTTGCTGTCCAAGGCACTCTCAAGAGTCTTCTCCAACTCCATAGTTCAAAAGCATCAATTCTTTGGCCCTCAGCTTTCTTTATAATCCAACTCTCACACCCATACATGATTACCAGAAAAACTATAGCCTTAACTAGACAGACATTTGTTGATAAAGTAATATCTCTGCTTTTGAATATGCTGTCTAGGTTGGTCATAACTGTTCTTCCAAGGAGTAAGTGTCTTTTAATTTCATGACTGCAGTCACCATCTGCAGTGATTTTGGAGCCCAAAAATATAATGTCTGTCACTGTTTCCACTGTTTCCCCATCTATTTCCCATGAAGTGATGGGACTGGATGCCATGATCTTTGTTTTCTGAATGCTGAGCTTTAAGCCAACTTTTTCACTCTCCTCTTTCACTTTCATCAAGAGGCTTTTTAGTTCCTCTTCACTTTCTGCCATAAGGGTGGTGTCATCTGCATATCTGAGGTTATTGATATTTCTCCCGGCAATCTTGATCCCAGCTTGTGCTTCCTCCAGCCCAGCATTTCTCATGATGTACTCTGCATATCAGTTAAATAAGCAGGGTGACAATATACAGCCTTGACGTACTCCTTTCCCAATTTGGAACCAGTCTTCATTCCATGTCCAGTTCTAACTGTTGCTTCCTGACCTACATACAGATTTCTCAAGAGGCAGGTCAGATGGTCTGGTATTCCGATCTCTCTCAGAATTTGCCACAGTTTGTTGTGATGCACACAGTCAAAGGCTTTGGTATAGTCAATAAAGCAGAAATAGATGCTTTTCTGGAACTCTCTTGCTATTTCGATGATCCAGCAGATGCTGGCAATTTGATCTCTGGTTCCTCCGCCTTATCTAAAACCAGCTTGAACGTCTGGAAGTTCACAGTTCATGTTCTGTTGAAGCCAGGCTGGGAGAATTTTGAGCATTACCTTACTAGTGTGTGAGATGAGTGCAATTGTGTGCTGGTTTGAGCATTCTTTGGCATTGCCTTTCTTTGGGATTGGAATGAAAACTGACCTTTTCCAGGCCTGTGGCCACCGCTGAGTTTTCCAAATTTGCCAGCATATTGAGAGCAGCACTTTCACAGTATTATCTTTTCCACTAGCTTTGTTCCTTTTCATACTCTTCATGGGGTTCTCAAGGCAAGAATACTGAAGTGGTTTGTCATTCCCTTCTCCAGTGGACCACATTTTGACAGAACTCTCCACCATGACTCGTCTGTCTTGGATGGCCCTGCCATCCATGGCTCATAATTTCATTGAGTTAGACAAGGCTGTGTTCAAGACCCCTTTAGAATAGTTCAATCTGGTGAAATGGAAACCACTCTCAGTGTCAATGCCCACTGCTCCTCTAGGCCACACGGTGGCGCTGTTGAAGACTGGAACTGCATAGCCTGGTAACTGCTTGCCTTGACGCTTCAGTGGCTCTTGCTGCTGCTTCCGGTCTCTTGACTCAGCCAAGCAGGCACCCAGGAAGAGGTCTTTTTCCTTCTCACGCCCAGGCTCATCCATCATCCCCCAAAGCTTAACACCATGCCATGCTGGCTGGGACCAGAGACACTTCCACCACAGCTACAAGCTGTGCCCAACCAGCTCTCCCCCAAGGCCACGGTGAGTCCTTTGTGTTGATACAGAGTCAGAGGCTGGGTCCTCCCTTTCCTGAGAGTCATTGCATTTCAAAGGCTTGGTTGCTTTGCCCAGCTCTCTGGTCCCATTCTGAAATGTCTCTCCAGTTGAGACTCTTGGGGAGCAGAGGCTGGGATCGTGGTCCCATCACATCCATACAGTCTTGGTCTCCTGCCTGTTGGTGGGGCAAGGATGGGGGTCTTGAGATAGACCCAGAATGCATGTGCATGCTAAATTGCTTCAGCCATGTCCAACTCTTTTGCGACCCTATGGACTGTATCCCGCCAGGCTTCTCTGTCCATGGGAATTTCCTCGCAAAAATACTAGGAAAGTTTAATATACATTGAGCATTTAAGATATATCAGGCACCTTTCTAAGCATTTTAAAGGCAATAATTCACCTGATCCCCCCAACAACTCTATAAGGCAGGTATGATTTTTTTTTTTTTTTCATTCTCATTTTACCATGAGGGAACTCTGAAAGATGAAGTGACTTACCCAAGGTCACTACTTGAGTATGGAAAGAATTGCCATAGTGGCAGCAAGGAGCAATGGCAGCCTGCATCTCAAGAATTCTATCCTGAAGCTCTGCCTCCTAGCACCTCTCTAACCACTCCACCTCCAAGCTTCTCCACTACATCCATGCTACCTTAGATTATGTTCTACTGAAGCCAAGACTAAGTCAGGGACTCAGGGTCACATGGTTTATTGAGGGCAAGCTCTCAGGAGAAAGGGAACAAGCAGGTCCCCATGTCCCTATGATTGGGATAGATGGACAGACAACAAGAGTGTTCCCAGGGATGGAATAGAACCTGGTGTTCCTAGAGTGAAATGGATGGGCAGCCAACAGGGGTGTTTCTTACTCTAAATAATCAAAAAAGAACAAGAATGGGAAATCACAATCCTTTGCCCATGAGAAGGATCCTGTAACACCACAGCAAGTGTTCACCATGCTGATTCCCAGGCCCTTCCTCCAAATGGATCTCCAGCCACTTGGTCAAGTAACTGAGGAAAGAGAATCCTCAGGGCTGGAGGATACAGGACCCAAGGTGAGACCCTTGTACTTGAGACCCCAGTGAGCCAGCATAATCTCCCTATAAAAGTAGGGTCACGTGGGGGAAGGGGAAGGCCACAAATAGAATCCTGGCTGAGGTCATTCCATAGTGGCACCCTTGGGTTCACAGGCCACTCAAGGAGCACTTTCTCAGTTCTCAAATATCTCATTGGAGTGGACATATTTGGTGGACCTGTTCATCAGTTGGCAGAATGTTGGTCCCTTGATCTTCAGAATAAGAGCTAATGATGGAGGAAAGAAGAACTAGAAAGCTCTGGAAGAGGCACACCCACTTCCCAGCCAAGAGAAAACCAAAAATAATTTGATCATGGGGGAAAAGACAAAGATTAGTGAGTGCTGGAAGACAGTGAAGGACAGGGAAGCCTGGCGTGCTGCAGTCCATGGGGTTACAAAGAATCAGACACAACTGAGCAACTGAATAAGTGAGTGCCATTTCAAAATCTTAAAAGATACAGGGGCCATCGTCACCACCAAATTTCTATTTAATTCACAGGTCTGAGGAAGAGGTATGTGGATGGACCCACAGGATCAGGCACCAAGTGTAAGGATCTCTGCACCCATGAGAAGGCCACCAAGGACATCCACTGCAGGAGAGACACTGGACAACGACATGGACAAGATGACCTGGCCAGCAGATGTCAGCTAGTCTCTCTCATCAGGCCCCCTGAACCTGTGCGATGAACCCATGAGTGGAATTGCCATATGGCAGCGGTGGGGACTCTGCATGGACCCAAGGCATGGGCTCCCTCTCCCAAGGATGACCTCAGTTCAGTTCAGTTCAGTAGCTCAGTCGCGTCTGACTCTTTGCGACCCCATGAATTGCAGCACGCCAGGCCTCCCTGTCCATCACCAACTCCCGGAGTTCACGCAGACTCATGTCCATCGAGTCTGTGATGCCATCCAACCATCTCATCCTCTGTC
>SJYT01035277.1:770995-875476 GCA_006410635.1 Cephalophus harveyi | reverse complement strand
CTCCAGTAGCATATTGGGCACTACTGACCTGGGGAGTTCCTCTTTCAGTATCCTATCATTTTGCCTTTTCATACTGTTCAAGAAGGGCGCAGCTGGGAGTCTGGCCTGCGGGTGTCCGAGCTGTAGCTGTTGGAGAGGAGTGGCTGGAACTCTGCTTGGTGAGTCTCCAGGAGTGGGGATGAGTGAGCTGGCCGGGGAGAAGATTGGGATCATAATCCCAAGGAGAAAGAGTGTATCGTGACGGTTGAAAAGTTGGTGAGGTCGGGCTTAAGGGGAGGAGGTGGCGCTCTGACCGGGACTTGGCAGGTCCGGCCCTGATCGAGGACGCTAGACGCCGGGAGACTTATCCAGCGGCCAGAGGAGGAAGGGTGGAGGGATGGTGGTTCTCTGGACTCTTCCTGGAAACCCAGCAGAGGTGAACTCCCACTCTCTAACTTCCCACCCTCACGGGGTTGCTGCAGTCGGGATTAATAGACGGTATGGTGGCCACAGTGATCAGAGAAACTCTGAACTAGTTGTTTGAAGGATGGTTCCATGGTTCACAGCATTGGAGAGTCCATTCTGTCCAGGGAAGTCCAGTTTTACATCGTGACTTTACTGAAGACACACGAAGGAAAGGGTCGGTAAAAGATCGAATTCCACAGGGTAAGCGGGGCTGGGAAAAGTCCTGGAAAGTGTTTCACATGGGACTTTTCCTCATGGTTAGTGACCACAATGCAAGGAAAGGCAGATGGGAGTTAGAGGAAACCGAAATTCATCAAAGTTGGGAAAAGAAGATGAGAAAGGAGTATTAACTTACATCTCTCGGGAGAGGGTGGGGACAATTGGGAGAGGAGAGTATGGACATTGGCAGCTTCTGGCAGTGATCCCTCAGCACTGTGAAAATACTGTAGCATCTTTGTAGCAGATCGGAGAAGGCAATGGCACCCCACTCCAGTGCTCTTGCCTGGAAAAACCCATGGGCGGAGGAGCCTGGTAGGCTGCAGTCCATGGGGTCACTAAGAGTTGGATACGACTGAGAGACTTCACTTAAACTTTTCACTTTCATGTGCTGGAGAAGGCAATGACAACCCACTCCAGTGTTCTTGCCTGGAGAATCCCAGGGACGGGGGAGCCTGGTGGGCTGCCATCTATGGGGTCACACAGTCGGACACGACTGAAGTGACTTAGCAGCAGCAGCAGCATGGGGTTCTCAAGGCCAGAATACTGAAGTGGTTTGCCATTTTCTTCTCTAGTGGACCACATTCTGACCTAGCTGAATGCCAAACATCAGAACTGCCAGAAACAGAAATGAACACAAAGTAACTCTTATTGCATTATCCTTCGATGTGGCCAGTTGACTGTATCAGACCATCCTGACAAGGGCAACAAATCACCCAGGACTGGGCTGACCCGTACCCCAGGTGCGACCTCTGTATTCCCCAGGTGTGACCTTTGTATTCCAGCACCACTCTTGCAAGCCTCACAGAGCACCTTGGTCTGTTGTTGTGGGATTCTCAATAACACAGTCTCGGACCAAGAGACCCACTTCATGGCAAAGAAGATGCCCTTGACCCTGGGACCAGCCAAACATCGCTCCTTCCACAGGCTGCGAGCCTACCAGAAGTTGAACAAAAGGGCAGCCCACCAGGTGTTCTGAGGAATGGGATAGAGCCTGGCGTCCCTAGGGACAGGGAGGTGTGCCTGGTGGAGATGCCATCTCAGATAAGCCACCTGTGAGGTTGGACGCTGGGTACACCTGAACCAACAGCCATTATTTGGTTCAGTGTCCCCAGCAGGTAGAACGCTTGGGTCTGGGAACAGAGGGGTCAAGGTGGCCAGCTCCACATCACTCCCAGCCTTCTGATCTCACCACTTTGGGCTCTGTGGCCCTAGAGGTCTGGGTGATTCATTGTGTTGAGCCTTTATTTTCCACCTACTAAATGGTAGTTAATAAAACATCTTGCAGTGAGAGTTGAGACAATGTCAAGTTCACACCCAATGGCAACTGCCCTCAGTCCCGACATTGAAGTCATTATTTTGAAAGACAGTTAGGGTCAAGACAGACTGGGAGGGGGAGGTCTCCCAAGTCTGAGCCCTATTTCTGGCATCAGTCTCACGGATCTTCAGGAAGTACTTCTGCCTGTCTACCTCGACTTCCTCATGCTGCCAATGAAGCCTATTTTTATTCTCAGGGATATGAGGATCTAATTCTTTTCCCCAAAACCCTCATTTGACCAGAAGAACATTTTTAGATTTTCCCCACCCTCCGCACTCTCCTTGCCCCACCTGAGCTGGGCCCTAAAAACTTTGGGGACCACAAAGCCACATCCCCTTTTCTAACTTGGGGAAGTTTTTCTTTTCCAGGCCTTCAATTTACTATCAGCAAAAGATTCCACTAGCACCGCCAAGAACTGATACTCAGAAATAAGTATGTAAATCCTTTGTAAATGTATGCTAATTACTTATTTTTAATTATAATGTAAATAAGTAATTACTGAATAATTTTAAAGTATTTACATGGGGGTGTGTGATTTAGACACTAACTTGTTATAAGATATAAAAACTATAAATTATACAGTAATTATGGCCCAATTTACATGCTAAGGCCAAACACAATTACGTAGCAAGAAAAATATAAACAATCAGGTAATTCCGCCGTAGTTACTGTGTAATAACCAAGCTGTTTTCTTCCCGTGGTTGACAAAGTAGGTCTGTGTGTTCACTCTAGGCCTGGAGAGGCCAAGGGGAGGGTGTGTCAGGAAGTTAAAATCATCCTTAACGGAAAACAAAAATAAAAAAATAAGAAAAAAATGGCACAATCAAAAGCTATTGAGTCTTACCTGGGTGGGTCGCAGGGTTCAGAGAAATGCCGAGCCGCAAAATGTGGCTCTGTGGCCCCAGCCATCCTCTCCTGCCTTGTCCACAGCAGCACAGCCTACCACCCCACCCCACCACCCGACACACTATTTCTCAGGCAAGCAAGAGTTCCTCAAGCTCTCATCTCCAGGCCTTCATGCCCCTGTGCCCTCAGACTTGACCTTCTTCCCACATTTTCTTGCCTGGACCAATCCCATCTCATCTTCAAGTCTCACCTATGATGCCTCTTCCTCCAGGAAGTCTTCCCTAACCACCACAAAATTTGGCCAGGGCCCCCACCATGGGCTCCCACAGCTTCCCAACCTGCCCCATCCCAGCTCAGCACTGTTTTGAGATGGCCTGTTTGACAACAAAATGCATCTCCCCCCTCAGACTGGGAGCCCCAAGTGGTCAGAGCCCAGTCCTGCTTTATTCATTGCTGAGTCCCCAGTTAGGGGCACCTGGGCTTGAGAACATGGCATCTGGGCTCAGTGCAATCTGATCTCAAGCCTGGTGCAGACCCTCCAGAATCCTTCCAGGACTATCTCAGCAGCCCGGCCTGGCTTTAGGATGGGGAGCGGTAGGCTTGACAAGAGTCCCGGGTTCCACATCTTCACGCTGCCCTTGACTGACACAGCCCTCTGAAGGGGGTCTCATTCTCCCCATTTTGCAGGCAAGGGGGCTGAGGCTTAGGGAGACCAAATAACTAATGGAGGCGTAGAGGTAGGCTGTGAAATCAGGGCCATCAGTCCCAACCCAGAGCTCCTCAGCCTTCTCTCCACCTGGGCTTACAGACCCTGACTCGGGGAAGGAGGGGGCAGAATCCCAAAGACAGTTGTGCAAGGAGAGCGACCAGGGCAGCACCAGGGGAGGAGGCACCTCCTGCTGCCCATGTGGCCCCCATTGACCTGGGAGCCCCTAAGATGGTATTTTTAAGCTCCTCTCTGAGTCCCCCGGATAAGAATCTCCTGAAGCAGCAGTCCCCAACCTTTTTGGCACCAGGGCCCTGTTGAATAGAAGACAATTGTTTCTTGGACCAGAGGGCAGGGAGTTTGTTGTGGATGATTCAAGCATATTACCTTTTTTGTGCACTTTATCATTATTGTGCACAATATTGGGCTTCCCTTGTGGCTCAGCTGGTAAAGAATCCACCCGCAATGTGGGACACCTGGGTTTGATCCCTGGGTCAGGAAGATCCCCTGGAGAAGGGAAAGGCTACCCACTCCAGTATTCTGGCCTGGAGAATTCCAGGGACTATACAGTCTATGGAGTCACAAAAAGTCGGACATGACTGAGCAACTTTCACTTTCACTTATTATTATTATATCAGCTCCACCTCAGATGATCAGGCATTAGATCCTAGAATTTGGAGATCCCTGTCCTGGAGGGTTTATGAAAACAAAAATTCCTGGACCCCTGGAAAGGACAGCAGCTCTGCAGGGGGAGCCGAGGTTGTTTGTTTTTAGCCCTTGCCCACTGATGCCCCTTGAATTCTGAGGCCCTGTGGGAGGAAAAAGACCACTTGAGCTTGAAGCGCTCTCTGAACCGGCACCCCACCCGTAAAGGGGCCAAAAGAAGCCAGGCAGCTGGCTGTGCGGCACCCCCAGACCTGGGCTGAGCCAGGGGGTACACGCTGGACTGGTGGTCCCTCCCTTCAAGGCCTCCTGTGCGCCAGGTCAGGCCCCCCTGCCGCCGTCCAGCCCACCCCGAGGCCAGCAAGATGAGCAGGCCGGGGTACTCCCAGGGCGGGGGCCAGGCAGCTAGGGGCGCTCGGCCCTGCTCTGTGTCAGGCCAAAGCACCGTAACAGCAAAGTCCACGTCCTCACCCCGGGAGGTCCCCGAGAGCGCCAGCCCCCCCAGCCCCACTTCCATCACAGACACGCTGCCCCACCGACCACCTACATCCCACAGTCTAAGAGCCAGGGTGATGGAGGAATACGTATATGGATTCCATTTCACCTTTTTCTTCTGCCCCAAGGCGTTGCTGTTCATTAAGCACAATCATTAGTGAGGATTTAGGGGCACCCAAGTGGGACCCTGGGGATGGAGGGCACTGCTGACCAGGCCCAGACCATCGGTTCTACAGGAAACGAGTTCATCTCAGCCATCCCCCTGCCTCCTGACCAGCTGGCTGAGCACCAGAGAATCACGCAGGAAGGAAGACCTCTCTAGCAATAAGGAGCGTAATAAGCCTGCTACCATTTATAAGCAGTTATGACTTGAACCTCAGGAAGGACATGCCCTCACCGATTCTCATCAGGAGGCAGGCACAGAGAGGGTCCATGATTTTTGAACGTCACACAGCCCCAAGAGCGTGGACTTCAATTCAGTCTCCCAGACTCTGCGGTCTTACTTCCAGCCACCTCCATTTACATCTCTCACAGCTCACATGAAAAAGGACTTGGCCAGCAGCAGCCAACTCAGTCTGATGTGGCCAAAGCCAGCGCCAGCTTGCAGGAGCCTCGGCTCTGGCCAAATCCATGGAGATGGAAACTGCCATCATTCCAGCGCTGCGACCCCTCGTGCAGCTACTTCACAGCCCAGGAAATTCCCCAGTCCTCTGAGTAATATTTTTTTACGGCCATTGCCGGGTACTATTCATTTTATTACACTTTTGCCTGTTAAAATTTTTGTTGTTGGCGCATAAGCAATGTGGTCAATTCTGTTTTACGTGCCCAGGCATTTCAGATTCATCGCCAGCCAGCGTGGCGCTGAGTGGTTACACGGTAAAGTGTTTGGCTAATAAAATGCATAAAGCAGAGATAGGAAAATCAATGCCTTTGTTACAACATTTCACCATCTTTCACGCGGTCTGTCAGGCAGGGCTACCCGCTGAAGCTGGCGCCAGAGGCACCACATGGGGTGTCTGCCACCAGGCCACGTGCCAGCTGGCCCCAGAAGCTGTGCTCTTTGCTCCTTGCCCTCCTGGAGCAGGAGCCAGTCAGGGAACCCTGGCAAATGCTCTTTTGGTGCCTGAGCTGGAGACAGAGTATTGGAAGAAAGAGGTGATTCCAGGTTCTTGAGCAAGTCACTGTACCACTCTGACCCTCAGTTTTTTCATCTATAAAATGGGAATAATAATAGTCCTCCCCTCCAAGGGCTTTTGTGAGGATGCAGGGAGAGAGCCCAGGCCACCCACACGGCCCCTGGCGTACGTGGGCTGGGTAAAGCAACCCTGCTGCCCACCTCCTCAGGTCACAGCAGCCTGGCCACTCTTGGGTCCCCGCCCTCTTCTGCCCCTGAGAGGAGGACGGTCTCTCCCTGGACTGCACCCTAACATGAGGCATGTCCCATCTCTACTCAGACTTAGGGATGCAGCTGCCCTGGTCCTCTTGTGTGTGTGTCACTCAATCGTGTCTGACTCTGCAACACTATGGGCTGTAGCCCACCAGGCTCCTGTCCACGGGATACTCCAGGCAAGAATACTGGAGTGGGTAGCCAAGCCCTCCTCCAGGGGATCTTCCCAACCCAGGGATCGAACTCGCATCTCAAGTCTCCTGTGTTAGTAGGCAGGCTCTTTACCACTACTGCCTCCTGGAAGGCCCATTGTCCTCATTTCCTTGAGAGAAGAAAGAAAGAAAGTGAAGTCACTCAGTCGTGTCCGACTCTTTGCAAGCCCGTGGACTATAGCCCACCAGGCTCCTCCGTCCGTGGGATTCTCCAGGCAGGAGTACTGGAGGGGGTTGCCATTTCCTTCTCCAGGGGATCTTCCTGACCCAGGGATTGAACCCAGGTCTCCTTCATTGCAGGCAGACGCTTTAACCTCTGAGCCACCAAGGAAACATTTATCTCAATTCCGATGATCATTCCTGCCAGGGCGCCCCAGGGTTCATGTCAAGCCCCGGCTCAAAGGCAAGACTGGCTGATGTGAGAGGCAGAGCCCCAGTCCTAGCACAGGGCACAGAGCCACACCGGCTGGGAAAAGGCAGGCGATGGGGAACTCCCCTTCCTTTTCACCCCTTCCTTTTCACCCATCTCTGCCTCATCTCTGGGCCTTGGACACATGATTTTGCCTCTCTGAGCTTGTTGCCCTAACTCTAAACTGAGAATTATAATCATAGACCTTCATCCCAAAGGACTGAGTGAGGTGACATAAACTTTGTCAAACCAAAGGCCTCTCCTGTGGCCCCAGAGGGCCTGGGAAACATGGAGATACACACACAGCCCTGGGAGGAGGGGTGTCCAGAGGGCAGGAAAAGGACATTCTAGGTGGAGGGTCACCCGGTGTCACGATGGCACAGAGAGAAAATCAGGCTGCTTCGGCTCAGCCACCAGGTGCCCTCACCTCCCAAGCCTCAGTTTCCCTCTCTGGAGAATGGGCACAGTATTCCTCATGTCCCCTAGGCTGCTAAGGGGAGGAGGTGGGTTAAATGAAATACTCTTGGAACATCTGGGGGCTTCCCAGGTGGTGCTAGGAGTAAAGAACTCTCCTGCCACTGCAGAGGACGCAAGTAATGGAGTTCTTCCCAATTCCAGGGGTTGAGAAGATCCCCTGGAGGAGGGCATGGCAACCCACTCCAGTATTCTTGCCTGGAGAATCCCATGGACAGAGGAGCCTGGCGGGCCATGGTCCACGGGGTTGCAAAGAGTTGGACACGACAGAGCACACACACGGCACACAGCCCATGAACATCTCAGGGCCAGGCCCAGCACACAAAAAACCTGAAAGGCCTTGAGTGCTGGAATAAGGGGCTGAGACGTGGCCTGGGAGATGGACGGGGCCTTTGGGAGGAGCCTGGATTCTGCGGGGGACAATGCTCCCAGGCCCAGGTCCTTGCCTGCCCCCGCCAGCCCCCACTGGGCTAGTGGGGGTGACAGAAAGCCCACCTTGGGGATAAACAGGGTGCTGCCTCTGGAGACCTCATCCCTCCAGCTGGCCCCAGTGCCCCTCCTCCCGCACTGGGAGGAAGCACAAACACAGATTTAATCCCCTGAGCCTTCCAGCATACCCAGGCCTGGCGCACGGCTTGGCAAATATTGGACTTTATTAATTTAATTTAATTAAACTTTATTAACCTTTATTAAAAATAAACCCTCATTAAAATTCTCATTCCTGTCTCCAGCAAAGGCAGGGGCGGGGCTCTGCCTGCTCTCCAGGCTTTTTAAAATGTCACCCAAAGGGAGGCAGTGGCATCCGTGGGGCCAGAGTCTGGGACAGAGACTGGAGGTGAAAGGGCCCAGAGAGGGATGCAGGGGTGTGTGTCTGTCTGTCTGTCAGTCTGTCTCTGTGTCTCTGTGTGTGTGCATGTACACACGTGTGTGCTTGGGGGTGAGGGCAGCTGAAAGCTAGACTCTGGGTAAACAACATGGAAGGTTAGCTCAGACCCTAGGCAGGCCAGCCAGGAGGGAAGAAGAGTCTGAGGGCCCAGGGAGCCCTCGGGATCCAGCCCCCCAGAGGGACAGATTTGGACTGGCTGCAGTGCCAGGCTTCACTCCACAAAGCACCCAGTTCCCGGCAGGTCTAGGAGGAGGGGAGCACTTGTCTCTTTCATGTGTTGTTTTTTGTAGGAGCCATCCTTACTCCTTTCAGAAAATATGGGTTCAGATCCTGACACACTGCTTGGTGTGGTTTGGTGACTTTGCCCACATTCATTCACTGCTTCAAGAAACCTTAAAGGTGTGGCACTGGGTGGGCTATGCTGGCCTCCCTCACAGACAGGGCCCTCGGGGGCTTGCAGGCCAGTGGGAGGCAAACTCAGTAATAATAACCAGCAGGCGTGTTATTGCAAACTGTGCTGAGCACCATGAGGGGAAAGAAGAGCAAACACGGGAGACCAATCAGGAGTGGGGAGGTGACACGAAGGGATGCGGAGGAGCGGAGCAGGGACACAGAGGAGGGACAGGTCAGCCTGGGGAGGAGCTGGGGGAGGCTGCAGGGAGCACCGAGGGCCAGAGGAGGACAGGCCTGCAGATCCGGGGGAAGGCTGTAGGCAGGGGGCTGCCCCGGGGTTGCCCAACGAGAATTCTAAACAAGACCAAGACTGCCGGGAGCCAGCGCGAGGAACTCCGCCCATGGCAAAGGTCATGAGGAAGGAGGCTTGGCATACGCAAAGGCGTGATCAAGCCTCAGGAAACCCCCTGTTCCCGAGCATCTACCCCCAAAACCAGAGTCTGTTTTATACTCTCACCTACACCTCTGACTTTACGGGGGGCTCTCCCCCATAACCATTTCTCTCGGAGAAGGAGTTAACTTGCAGCTCTAGTGAATAAAAATTCCTGGGTGTGACAAGAGTGTTTCAACTTACAAACTCCTCTGAAGGTCCTCCAGCCTGCCTGATCAGGTTCGTCCGGCCACATGTGATTGTTTACAGCCTCCCAACCATGAGAGGCACGAGATGCTTTAAACTTTCTAAATACAGACTCTTTTGAGAAGTTACAAAATTATTAGTATAGTATAGTGGGTTGATTAGAAATTATATTGGTGAAGGGTTTTTTCATTTGTGTGCCAATAATTACTGCTAATTCCCTGCCCTGGGTGTGACAAGGGTGTCTCAGGTCAAACCTCTCTGCTGACAGACTAGCTTGTGTGACAACCTCTCAACCATAAACAGCACAGAGAGTTTGGAGTATTAGCAGAGGGCTTTTCTCACTGTTGAGTCAATGATTGCCGCCAGGCCTCCATATCCTTAGGCACCTGGGAATATATTAATCAATGTATTTGAAATATAGAAAAAGGAAATATAGTAGTTTTTGATGTTAGCAATAGTAGACTTTTTGAGTTAATGAATTTTCTCTTTTGTTATAGATCACTGAACTTTGTTATAAATCACTGTGTCCTTGCTATGTAAAAATGTAACTTTATCACTATCTTAAGACTAAATAGATCTTAAGGGGAACACTGGTGAAGGGTTTTCATTTGTTGAGCCAATATTTGCTGCTAAATCTCCATATTCCCTGCCCTCATAATGAATATAACTAGCATACAGGAGAAATAAGTATTAACCTTTAAGATTAATCATGTTAACCTTAGGTTAAGTAAATTCCTTTCTTGATTGTAATCCACTACACCCTCACCCTATAGGAATGCAACTTTATTTGGAGGGTGGTGCCTGGTTTAAGAAAAAATCACCCCTGGAAAAAATAAGTTTTCTGGTTAACTGACCATTATCAGAAAGGGCCATAAAATGTCAGCAGGCCTCATGGCCAGAAGATGATGTAAAACCCATAAGACCTTTGTATAATTTTATATGAAGCCCCTGATTGTGACAAGGGTCAGGTCTGCTGACCCCCGCGTGATTCTGTATTCATCCCTATGTATAACAAAAGGTATATAAACAAACCCGAAAAATAAAGAAATTGGATCAGTTTCTGGAAAGACTGATTCCCCCGTGTCATTTCTTTCTTGCTCCCCACTTTTCTGGCTGAATCCCCATCTGGTACGAGGGTACTCACCAAGCCTGCTAATTTTGCCCAGGCTTCTAAGATCAGACTGGGGAGGCCTCAGTGCCTCCTCTCCTTCGGAACAAGACGGTCCCTGCCCTCAAGGAACTTACAGTCT
Organism: Cephalophus harveyi; assembly: GCA_006410635.1. NCBI lineage: Eukaryota > Metazoa > Chordata > Mammalia > Artiodactyla > Bovidae > Cephalophus > Cephalophus harveyi. The sequence goes on along the minus strand of SJYT01035277.1, from coordinate 865,140 downwards.
CGTGGGAGAAATAGTCCACAGATAACGGAGTAAAAATCACTGACAGTCATGACAAGTTGCAGAAGGAAACAAGCAGGGTGATGTGACAGATGATGGTGAAGGGGGACGGGGCCCCCCACAGCAGAGGGGAGCTCATGGCTCCTCCGAGGGAGAGACCTGAAGCTCTGGAAAGATCTTACAAAGGCCTGAAGTGGCTGTGGCGGGGCCCCCTGGTGCCCTTAAGGATCCAGCATCCCTGGCCCTCAGTGCTCGGTCACCACAGAAGTGCTGGGCTGCTGAACTCGGAGTTATCCTCCCTTCCCCACACTCTGCCCAGTCTCGGGTGGCACTCAGAGTTAAACAGAAAAACGTTGAAGGATTTGCTTAGCAGAGAGAAGGTGCAGAGCATGTCATGGACGTCTTGGGCAGGGCTGTCAGGGGGTGGGGGCCGGATTCCCCAAACCTCTGATAGAGAAGAGGAAGTTATTTGGGGGTAAGACCACCCCCAGACAACCCTCCACTCACTCACAGTATGTGACTGGTTCTCAGCACAGGGCATCTTCCAGCACCTTCCAGCACTGGGAGCCTCCATCTTCCAGATAAGAGGCCTCAAGCGCACTCCACAACCGCTGCCACGGCTCCGGAGGGCAGGCCCTCTGCTCGCCACTGTCCTAGACAAGCCCCTCTGGAAGCAGAGACCTAAGCCCCTGACACTGCTTCCCAGGGAGGCAGGAGCCCCTGGCAGGACCCAGCAAGGCCAGGATGGGGGAACAGCCTGCTCTCCACCTGGTTTTCTCTCTGACTCTCCAGTGTCCTCATCCAAATCCCCCAGAGAGAACCAGAGTGGCCCGGTGGGATTAGATGCCCAGTCCTGGTCCAGTAAGGGCTCAGTGGTAAAGAATCCACCTTCAATGCAGGAGCCGCAGGAGACTCAGGTTTGATCCCTGGGTTGGGAAGACCCCCTGCAGGAGGCGATAGCAACCCACTCCAGCACTCTTGCCTGGAGAATCCCATGGACAGAGGAGCCTGGCAGGCTGCAGTCCATGGGGTCACAGAGTCGGACACGACTGAAGTGACTTATCCTGGACCAGTGAGCTAAGGCCTGGAGCAAGGTCATCCAGAACCAGCATGGCCGATGGGAGACACCTGGAAGGAGATGAAGGGGGTTTTCTGAGGGGCTCCCTAATCACGTTCCTGAAGTTCAACAATCAAGGTCCTGCCTAAGGAGGGTGCGCCCTGCCCCTGAAGGGGTGAGAACACACAAATGACCTCTGAGCAGAATTTTAACAGAACATCTCTGTTTTGAACGCCTGTCCCCTTCTCCTCCCTGGCTTGCCCCTGGGGGCCACAAGGAAGGGGGCAGTGGCTGGTGAGGGGGCACTTTTCACTGTTGGCTCCCAAAGGCCCTCTGAGCATCAGACAGAAAGCAAGGTCCTTGAGAGGCAGCAGGCAGAGGCCGGGCTGCTCCCGTCCAGGAGGGGAGCTGGACAGCCTCAAGCATCACCCTCACACACGCATGTGGGCCCACATGGAGCCGCACGCGGGGGCCCCGTCACGGGCGTGTGCCGCACACGGGGGCCCTGTCACACGTGTGAGCCTCACGCAGGGGCCCCGTCACGGATGTGAGCCGCATGTGGGGGCCCCGTCACGGGTGTGAGCCATCACGGGCGTGAGCCGCACGCGGGGGCCCCGTCACGGGCGTGAGCTGTCACGGGCGTGAGCCGCACGCAGGGGCCCCGTCACGGGCGTGAGCTGTCACGGGCGTGAGCTGCACGCAGGGGCCCCGTCACGGGCGTGAGCCGCACGCAGGGGCCCCGTCACGGGCGTGAGCCGCACGCGGGGGCCCCGTCACGGGCGTGAGCCGCACGTGGGGGCCCCATCACGGGCGTGAGCTGCATGCAGAGGCTGTCACGTGTGTGTGCCATATGCAGAGGCCCTGTCATACATGTGAGCCGCATGCAGAGACCCTGTCACGGGTGTAAGGGCAAACGCAGACCCCCGGGCCACACCGCGTGCCTGAGCCCAGGAGCTCAGCCAGGCAGCCGCTGCCCAGCGCCCCCGGGAGAGAGCCCCTCCTCCCAACCTCCGTTCTCCCTAGAGGGAAGTGCGTTCTCCAGGCAGACAGGCCACTCATTCCTCCAGCTCCTGTAGGAGTAGCTAGGAACCTGGGCTGGGCCATCTTCCGTTCTCGGGCCTCTTTCCTCACCTGCTCATGCCAGAGCTGGGGACAGGATGGGGGTCATGAGGGGAGGCCCTCGCCGGGCTCGCCTTGAATCACACCTGGACACACGGAGGGGTGGGGATTCCAGGCCAGAAGAAGAGCTGGAGGCCAGAGTAGCTTCCTGCCAGTAGCCCCCTTAAGAATTCAGCTTTCGGAGGGCCAGGCTCCAGAGCTGCCCCATAATTCTGGCGGAGATATAAAATAGGTCATTGGCGTAATCCTGGCCAAATTGGCCTCTCGCAGATCAGCTAGGCCGCACTCCTCGGGCCTAATTATCCCATATTTGGTCAATAAGCCATTAACACGGCGCCTTGGATGTTAATAACCATTTCATGAAAAAGTCGGTGTAATTTATGAGATCAACACTGGTTAGCAAAATTAATAAATATTTCATTCGGTGAGATTTATCCCGGTGTGCTCCCGACAGGTGGGTGGAGGGCCCTGGGGCAGCCCTGGGGAGCAGGTAGTCGGGGGAGAGGCAGGCCCGGTTCTCACTTGGGCCATTAAAAATTTACCTCAAATTCTATCGCCATAAATCCACAGGCTGGATGAGGGAGTCCAGTAAAACCTGACTTAACATTATGTTCTGGCCATTAACAATATTTATATAGATGTCACTTCTGGAGGCTTAGAGTCGCCAGGCAGGGCCCAGCAGCCGTGACAGGAGCCAGCTCGGAATCCTCTGGACAGGTTTGTGCCTGGGGAGGCCTAGGGGCAGTGGTACGGCTCTCAGACACCTCTGTGTGACCTGGGCAAAGGTCTCTGCCTTTCAGAGCCTCAGTTTCCTCATCTTTAAAATGGGTGTGTTAACAAGAGCCATTTGGGGACTTCCCTGGCAGTCCAGCCAGTGGTTAAGGCTTCATCTTCCAATGCAGGGGGTGGAGGGTCAACCCCTGGTCAGGAAGTCAAGATCGCACATCCCTTGCAGCCAAAAAAAAAAAAAAGAAATTTAAAACAGAAGCAATATTGTAACAAACTCGATAAAGACTTTTAAAATGGTCCACATCAAACAGGAACTCTGTAACAACCTAGAGGGGTGGGAAAAGTGGAAGATTGGAGGGAGGTTTAAGAGGAGGGGACATATCTATGTGTGCTGTGCTTAGTCGCTCAGTCGTGTTCAACTTTTTACTAACCCATGGGCTGTAGCCCGCCAGGCTCCTCTGTCCATTGGATTCCACGCAAGAATACTGGAATGGGTAGCCTATCCCTTCTCCAGGGGATCTTCTCAACCCAGGAATTGAACCCAGGTCTCCTGCATTGCAGGTGGGTTCTTTACCAGCTGAGCTACCAGGGAATGTGTATACCTATGGTTAATTCATGTTGATGTATAGCAGAGACCAAACCAATATTGTAAAACAGTTATCCTTCAATTAAAAATAAATAATTTTTTTTAATGGTCCACATTGGGCTTCCCTGGTGGCTCAGAGGTTAAAGCGTCTGCCTCTAATGCGGGAGACCCAGGTTCGATCCCTGGGTCGGGAAGATCCCCTGGAGAAGGAAATGGCAATCCACTCCAGTATTCTTGCCTGGAGAATCCCACGGACAGAGAAGCCTGGTAGGTTACAGTCCACGGGGTCGCAAAGAGTCGGACACGACTGAGCGACTGAACTGAACTGAACTGAATGGTCCACATCAAAAAAGAAAAACATCTTAAAAAAAAAAAAGTCATTTTATGGGCAGCCGAGAGGATTAAGTCCTATAACACAGAGTAAGCCCCTGGTGCCTAGTGAGCACCCTGTATATGGACTCTGCTCGCGTTAGATTATCAGCAGAGGCAGCCAGAGGACTCTGCCCTTCGCTCTGACTGGGAGAAGCGCTGCTGGGGACACTCAGCCTTTTTACACTAGAGTCTGATATTGACCAGATGCTGTGCGCCTAGTATTTATGTTCCCACAATCATCCTGCAGGCTGAGCACTCTTGATCTCCTCGCCTTTGAAAAGGGGATCCTGAAGCTCAGAAAGGCCCAGTGACCTGCCCAGGGATATGCAGCAGGAAGTGCTTGTTATTATTGCTGTTTGGTCTCTAAGTCACGTCCAACTCTTTGCGACCCCATCGACTGTAGCCCTCCAGGCTCCTGTGTCAGTGAGATTTCCCAGGCAAGAATACTTCAGTGGGTTGCTATTCCCTTCTCCAAGGGATCTTTCTGATTCAGGGATCAAACTCGCTTCTCCTGTGTCTCCTGCATTGGCAGGCCACTTCTTTACTGCTGAGCCACCAGGGAAGCCAGGAAATACTAGAGTCAGGCTACTCAAATCTGGGTCTGAGATGTCAAGCCTCAACCCTTGCACCTCTGTGTCCTCCAGCCTGGGAGTGCCCTGGCCGGGTGTGGTTATTGCCCGGGCCCTCAGGGAGCACCCAGCAAACACCACCCTGCTCCTCTGCGCCCTCCTGGCAGCCAGACTGTAGCCTTGGGCAAACTGACAGGCCCCGGGTGGATGCTGGAGCCCGTGGTGGTTAAAGAACTTTCCAGGAGAACCAATTAGTTTTCCACGGGGAACTTTCCACCAGCATTGATTTTCACTCTCCTCGCCTGGGGTAGATTCGATTTGCGAGGAGAAGCTCTTCCGGGAGGCAGAAGCAATTGTGTGAAATAAAAGCTCCAAATGTGACAGGCTCATCGGCTGTGGAGGCCAGAGCTGGGACTGAGAGGGGCTGGGAATGTCCCCCAGTGACTATGGCAGAGACTCACCCTCTCACACCTGCGGCCTTAAGGCAGCAGCCCACCTAGCTCTTCTTCGGCTACCCCTGGAGGCAGCGGGCTGGTGAACTTGCCCCCTTACCTGCAAGGCTTCATGAAAGTGTGAACATGGAAGTGTTAGTTGCTCAGTCATGTCCAACTCTCTGCAGCCCCACAGATTATGTAGCCCACCAAACTCTCTGTCCATGGGATTCTCCACTGGACATTCCCTTATCCAGGGGATCTGCAATGCAGGAGACCCAGGTTCAATCCCTGGGTCAGGAAGATGCCCGGGAGAAGGAAATGGCAACCCACTCCAGTACTCTTGCCTGGAGAATTCCATGGGCAGAGGACCCTAGTGGGTTACAGTCCAAGTGGTCGGAGAGAGTTGGACACAACTGAGCGGCTAACACCAAGTTACTAATCCTCTGCCCAAGGGTGATAGGTTGCAGAGGGAGAAGGCTGTGGGCTTGGGGGGCACAGGGTTCACCAGGGGGTTGAGATGGAGTGGAGAGCCATTTCCAGGAGGGAAGGAAGTGAACACAGCAAAGGCACCAGGAAGTGAGTTCTGGGCAGAGAGAACAGTAAGTCGAAGTCAAGGAGGCTGGTGAGCCGGGGGGAGGGGGAGGTCCCAGTGGGACCAACGAAATAAAGGGCTGTGGACTTTCCCTCCAGTGACAGGAGGGTGCTGGGGAGGTGGGGACAGGGTGAGGAGCTGGCTCAGGTTTTAGAGGGAGCTCTGGCTGCTGAGTGGAGAGTGAAGGGGGTCGAAGGCCAAAGCTGGGAGCTGGGACGTGCATGGAGGAGGCTCTTGCCTCCCAGCAAAGGCCACTGTCACTTGGTCCAGGGTGGAAGCAGGGGGAGAAGTGAGAAGCAGTTTCTTACGACACATTCGCTTTTCTGGTGGCTTGATGTGGTGTGTGAGAGAAAGCGGAGTCTAGGCTGTTAGGGTTGTGGCCTGAGCATCTGCCTAGTGGGGGGCTGGACCAGAAGCTAATAAAGAGCCAATAAAACACAGGGCACTGGGAAGGGTCAGGAGGGTAGACACAGGACGCGCAGGGAGTTCTGTCGGTCAGCAGGAAGGCATCTTGATGGGGGAGGCCACCTGGCAGCGGGAGGAGGGGTGGGAGCCAGAAGAACGGAGAGGGAGCAGGCAACGAGGGAGGAGCCGCTGCCTCCAGGACCAGCAAGAGGCCGGTGTGGCCGGGGCCAGGCTGAGAGGAGAGGCCAGCAAGGCGGCAGGCCGGGCCGGGCCGGACTGGAGTGCTCAGAGGCCAGGCAGTGAAGACAGCTCGGATGCCCTGGCACCGATCTTGCGACGGGCCCTGCGCCAGGCTCTTCACTCACGATGCCGTCTTGTGAAGGCTGTGCTGACTCTGGTCCCATTTTGTGGACCAGGAAACGGGGGCCCAGAGCGGCCGAGTGCCTGCCAGGATAGAGTAGCACCGGTGCGTGTCAAAGCCGGGGCCGTCTCTCCCCGCACCTCCAACCTCTCCCCACGCCAGCAGCTGGGAGGCTGGGGGATTTGAAGGGGAGACCCCTGGAGGCTGGGCAGGCAATGAAACGCCCCTCCATAAAGAGATGCCTGCAGGGAGGGCCCTCTAGGGCTGCAGCCATGCGCGTGGGTGCTTGGGTGTTTTAGGGGGGCTGGGCTGGGCCTGATGCAAGCTGGGGCAGCAGTGGCTCCCCAGCACAGGCGGGACCCCCACGGGCATCCAGACTTGCCAAGGGGCCTTGCCTTGACCTGGAGGGAAGCAGGAGAGAAGGCAGGATGGAGAGAGAGACCGAGCAGCCAGCGTGCAGGAAGCACGGGGCGCCTGGGAAGGGCGCGGTGTGGCCCACAGCGGCCCGAGGGGCAGACAGAGCGGGTCCTCACCCTCCCTCTGAGACCCTAGCTAAGCGACCTGACCATCTGCGGGGCGCTCCCCTCCAGTATCATCGCCGCGGCCCCCTAATCCTGAGAGGGTGCAAGGCGCCTCGCCTCCACGTTGCAGATGAAGAGCTGGGGAGGGGCAGAGTCCCCACCTGTGGTCACACAGCCTCCTCTTTGAGGAGGCAGAGCCGGGACGGAAACCGGGTTCGAGGGATTTAGGCTTCCCTAGTGGCTCAGCTAGTAAAGAATCTGCCTGCAACGTGGTAGACCTGGGTTCAGTCCCTGGGTTGGGAAGTTCCCCTGGAGAAGGGAAAGGCTACCCACTCTGGTATTCTGGCCTGGAGAAATCCATGGACTGCGTAGTCGATGGGGACTGCGTAGGGACACGACTGAGCGACTTTCACTTTCACACTTCACACGCCCTGCACTGGGCCAACAAGGAGGGGCAGGCAGGTGGGCTCAGCTCCAAACCTGGGAAGGGCACAGGGCAGAGTTGCCAGGCCTCTGTCATTCCTGCCCCGAAATCACACTAGTGTGACGTCGGTGCGGGAAACCGCCTCTCTGACCTCAGGGCTCATGAGAGCGCAGGCCCGTGGAGTGGGTGTGAACCCGGAACGGGACCAGGCACAGAGGGCCTGTCTGTGCCTCGCGCGGAGCCCTGCTCACTCTTGGTCTGGCCCCGACCTGTCATGAGCCTCCCTCCAGAGTTTGATGCCCCTAGTACAGTGAGGACCTGGGGCAGCCCTTCGGGGGATGCAACCGTGAAGGATGGCTTTGGCTGTGTGGCCTTGGGCCAGTGACTGTCCCGCTCTGAGCCTCAGTTTCTTCCTTGTGAAATGGTCTTATACCTGTTCAACTGTTTATTGACTAAGTACCTACATTAGGCCTGCTTGTGGGGCTTTTGACAAAGCTGTCAACCCTCACTAAGCTGACATCCTAACAGGAAAGAGGGAACATAAAACAAACTTAAGAGAGGAGTGAATGATGACCACGGTGGATAAACTACTGGGGAAGGGAAAGGAGAGCAGGATGAGGGTGGGGGCAGGTTACAGGATTAAAATGGTGTCAAAGCGCAGCCCCAGCAAAGTGGCGAGATTCCAGCAAAGACATGACGGAGGCGAGGGAAGGAGCCAGGCAGGTACCTGTGGAAGATTGATCCAAACTGAGGGAAAGCCAGACGCAAAGGCCCTGGGGCAGGCCTGTGCCCCAGCAGGGGTCGAGGAGCAGGAGGACAGCCCGCATGGCTGGAAGAGCTTGGGCAGCGATTACTCTGGAACAGAGAAGAAGTAGGCGGCAGAGTGTGTTGGACTTTGGTTTAGCAAAGGAACAGCGGTGAAACCAGGGGTGGCAGTGAGGAGTCAGAATGGCAGGCGTGGATGGCAAGTCGGCACATATCAAGTGCTCAGTTAATGCGTTGCGATTATTGCTGCCTCTAATTAGATGATTTGCAAAGAGTCAGACATGGCTTAGTGGCTAAACAACAGCAATACTTTACAGGGGGTGGGGGTGACTCAGGGTCTCGCCCTTTGGGCAGGAGCTGGATTTAAGTGGCCCAGGCTGCCCCTCGCTCCACCTCCCTCCTTCCACCACGGGCTGGGGGCTGCTCCCTCTCTCAGCCTCTTGAGAATTTTCTGAGGTCTCTCTGGCCCTCAGGCCTCGGGAAGTTTGCAGAGTGAGGGGGTGGAACCACGGCCACAGTGGCATTAAATCAGCCCCCGGCTCCGGAAGAAATCACACCAAGAAGTTGTTAATACCTTTATTATGGGCTGAAATGTATTCACGATATTAAAAGACATCCCATTTCTGCCCCCCATGTCACATCTGAGATGTAGCGTAGATAAATGATATATCACCGCACGAGATCTACCGAAACCATTAGTAACCATGACATTTTGACGTCAGATTTTAAAAAATTCCTAAGTAATCTTTTTGATTTATGAAATGCTGTCTGGGTTCATCGAGAGAGATCTCAGATTTATCACCGCCTGGTTAGAATTATTAATGATTTTCAATTTGTAAATCTGAAGTCAAGAAAGTCTGTGGGCTGTAGATGAAAACTCCCGCCAATGAAGTTTAGCTCACGGAAAGATGGGCCTTCTCTCCTTCTTTGTGGATGCTTGACATCGTCTCCCCACAAACCCTGTCTGTCTGCAGCAGGCAAGATGATGCGGGGATCAGCGGCAGGACCCGCTCTAGGCAAAAGAGCAGTCCCACTTCACAGAGCCCATGCCCACTCCCTGCCCCCCTCCCCCCCCCCACAAAAAAAAAGACTGCCACTGTTCTGAATGTTTATCCATCTATCTGTCATGAAGTGATGAGACTAGATGCCATGATCTTTGTTTTCTGAATGTTGAGCTTTAAGCCAAATTTTTCACTCTCCTCTTTCAATTTCATCAAGAGGCCCTTTAGTTCTTCTTGTTTCTGCCATAAGGGCGGTGACATCTGCATATCTGAAGTTACTGATATTTCTCCCAGCAATCTTGATGCCAGTATGTGTTTCATCCAGCCCAGCATTTCTCATGATGTACTCTGCATATAAGTTAAGCACGGTGACAGTATACAGCCTTGACGTACTCCTTTTCCTATTTTGAACCAGTCTGTTGTTCCATGTCCAGTTCTAACTGTTGCTTCCTGACCTGCATACAGATATCTCAAGAGGCAGGTCTGGTGGTCTGGCATTACCATTTCTTTCAGAATTTTCCACAGTTTGTTGTGGTCAACACAGTGAAAGGCTTTGGCATAGTCAATAAAGCAGAAAGAGATGTTTTTCTGGAACTCTCATGCTTTTTTGATGATTCAGAAGATGTGGCAATTTGATCTCTGGTTCCTCTGCCTTTTCTAAAACCAGCTTGAACATCTGGAAATTCATGGTTCATATATTGCTGAAGCCTGGCTTGGAGAATTTTGAGCATTACTTTACTAGCATGTGAGATGAGTGCAATTGTGTCGTAGTTTGAACAATCTTTGCCATTGCCTTTCTTTGGGATTGAAATGAAAACTGACCTTTTCCAGTTCTGTGGCCACTGCTGAGTTTTCCAAATTTGCTGGCAGATTGAGTGCAGCACTTTCAGAGTATCATCTTTTAGGATTTGAAATAACTCAACTTCAGTTCCATCACCTCCATTTGCTTTATTTGTGGTGATGCTTCCTAAGGCCCACTTGAGTTCACATTCCAAGATGTCTGGCTCTAGGTGAGTGATAACACCATCGTGATTATCTGGGTCATGAATATATTTTTGTACAGTTCTTCTGTGTATTCTTGCCACTTCTTCTTAATATCTTCTGCTTCTGTTAGGTCCATACCATTTCTGTCCTTTATTAAGCCCATCTTTGCATGAAATATTCCCTTGGTATCTCTAATTTCCTTGAAGAGATCTCTAGTCTTTCCTATTCTATTATTTTCTTCTATTTCTTTGCACTGATCACTGAGGAAGGCTTTCTTATCTTTCCTTGCTATCGTTTGGAACTCTGCATTCAAATGGGTATGGTATATCTTTCCTTTTCTCCTTTGCTTTTTGTTTCTCTTCTTTTCACAGCTATTTGTAAGGCCTCCTCAGACAGTCATTTTGCTTTTTTGCTTTTCTTTTTCTTGAGGATGGTCTTGCTCCCTATCTCCTGTACAATGTAACAAGCCTCTGTCCATTGTTCCTCAGGCATTCTGTCTATCAGATCTAGTCCCTTAAATCTATTTCACACTTCTACTGTGTAATCACTAGGTATTTGGTTTAGGTCATCCTTGAATATTATAGTGGTTTTCCATACTTTCTTCCATGTAAGTCTGAATTTGGAAATTAGGAGTTCATGATCTGAGCCACGGTCAGCTCCCAGTCTTGTTTTTGCTGACTGTATAGAGCTTCTCCATCTTTGGCTGTAAAGAATATAATCAATCTGATTTCTGGGTTAACCATCTAGTAAAGTCCACATGTAAAGTCTTCTCTTGTGTTGTTGAAAGAGGGTGTTTGCCATGACCATTGCATTCTCTTGGCAGAACTCTATTAACCTTTACCCTGCTTCATTCTGTACTCCAAGGCCAAATTTGCCTGTTACCTCAGGTGTTTCTTGACTTCCTACTTAGAGAAAACCACTAGACCATTCAAGTATGACCTAAATCAAATCCCTTATGATTATACAGTGGAAGTGAAAAATAGATTTAAGGGCCTAGATCTGATAGATAGAGTGCCTGAAGAACTATGGAATGAGGTTCGTGACATTGTACAGGAGACAGGGATCAAGACCTTCCCCATGGAAAGAAATGCAAAAAAGCAAAATGGCTGTCTGGGGAGGCCTTACAAATAGCTGTGAAAAGAAGAGAGCCAAAAAGCAAAGGAGAAAAGGAAAGATATAAGCACCTGAATGCAGAGTTCCAAAGAATAGCAAGAAGAGATAAGAAAGCCTTCTTCAGCGATCAATGCAAAGAAATAGAGGAAAAGAACAGAATGGGAAAGACTAGAGATCTCTTCAAGAAAATTAGAGATACCAAGGGAACATTTCATGCAAGGATGGGCTCGATAAAGGACAGAAATGGTATGGACCTAACAGAAGCAGAAGATATTAAGAAGAGGTGGCAAGAATACACAGAAGAACTGTACAAAAAATGTCTCTTATACACATCTTCTCTGTCTGCATCAGGCAAGATGATGCGGGGATCAGCGGCAGGACCCGCTCTAGGCAAAAGAGCAGTCCCACTTCACAGAGCCCATGCCCACTCCCCTCCCAGCTAGACACGCCCAGGCTTGGAAAACAGCTCAAGTCAATTTAGGTGGGGGTGGTCAGAAGGGATGCAGCTAGGGAGGCACACAGCTCCTGTCCTCCCCGAGTCTAGCTCAGGCCTCAACTCAGCCCAGGCTCCTCACACCATGGAGACGCCTGGACCAACCCCTCTTTGTCCAAGGCAGCAGCCACATAGACCACGCTGGCAGCAGAGCCCCCCGCTTCCAGGAGTGCCCCTGGATGAGAGGGTACCTGCCCGACGGCCTCTTCACCTCCATCCCCATCAAGGCCTCCATCTGTCCCCCAGTCTCAGAAACTACCTTGACCTGGGCTGGGGGTCCGCTGGAGGTAGAGCCAAGCGCTGTTGAACCCCTGGACCTACCATCAGGTTCCCCTGGGTTCCCCCCAGACCTGAGTCAGGCTTATCACCCCAGCATGTGCCCCGCACCACGCTGGACCCAAAGCCCAAGATTCATGGCTTTCACCTGCCTGAGTGCTGTTAGATCATCAGGGGAGACCCAATGCCCAGGCATCACCCCGGCCCCACTGACTCAGAACTGTCAGGTGGCTCCAACACGCAGTCCCTTCAGAGACCCAGTTCCCGCATCACTACCAGCTGTCTCCTTTCCTTCCCACTGACCACCACTGCCTGAGACTTCACTCCTCTCCAGGGCCAAGGAAGCCTGCAGCCTTTCTTCTCCCCTTCTCTGACCCCTCCTCCCCTGACCCTCTGAGTCCTCCAGGCTATGTCATTCCCCTGGCCACACCCTCCCTGAGTCCCATAGGCCCGGGAGGAACATGACCCTCCTTCTCGGCTCCCCTGGGGCCTGGAGGGGGCCAGGGACTGCGTGAGGCCAGGCAGGGAGCCACCTGCAGGACGGAGCCAGGCCCAGAGGGCCCCTCCTGGGCCTGATTCCCAGGAACCCCCACCCTCCAGCTTCCCCGCTGGACTCAGAGTCTGGCTCCAGAACCGCCCTTCTCCCCGGGCCGGAGGAAGGCCCCATGGGGTGGGGGTGGGGGCGATCCCTGGAGAGCCGGGTTCACCTACCATTAAATAGGGGTCCAGGACTCTGCTCTCTCACCCCGGAAACCCAGGCATGAAACCCATGGCAATCATGGAATTCCTGATCCCTGGAGTTCAATAGAATTTAAGCCACGTTTGCATGGCCAAGCTCAAGACCAGCCCACAGGGAGCTGCCAGGAGCACACAGCTGCTTTCAGAACTGTGGTTAATTGTGAAACTCGAGCAAGGCCCCATCTGAAAGTATTTTCCCGCACTGGGTTCAAGTTCTTGATGACCTATAGCCTTGGCCTCTCTGAGCCTCAGTTTCCCTAATACTAGGGCCAATTCCTCCCATATCCCAGCCCCACTCCCACCCCGCTCTGTGTGGACATGAGATCACTTTGGCAGTGACCTGGCAGCAAACCCCCCTCCTAATAATAACCACCCAGCTGTCCACCTCAGAGTGAATGAATGATGCTTTGACAGAGAGAATATATATCAGCCTCATTTTTTTTTTTTCTCTTGATCCACAATTCTAAGGGAAAATTGAAATCCTATTTCTGTGAGTTTCACAGACAGGAAGATGAATTTTCAGTAAACGCAGGAGATAGGTCTTGCAGCCCCTGCCTTTTCCTCTGATGCCAGGGAGGGTTCAGAGGGCAGCAGAGAGGCCAGGAGACCAAGGCGGGAAGTGAGTAGACAGAGGGAGGGAGACAAAGGGTGGAGCCCCTGCAACGACACAGAGGCAGGGACACAGGGGAACGAGGCCAGCCCCAGGCTGGCCTGTTCTAGCGGCTCCTGGGGGCAATAGGGAGGATGCTGCAGAGAGGGGCCAGGCTGCCCTGTGCCTGGTTCCTGGCACAGAGGAGTTTCTGGCAAGTAGGTCCTGAATGAACACACACATTAATAAATCAACCCATCCAGGTGGCATGTCACCTAACACCAGGCTCTCTTACATGGTGATGATGGTGAGGATGGTGGTGGTGATGGTGATGGTGGTGGTGATGGTGGTGGTGGTGATGGTGGGGATGGTGGGGATGGTGGGGATGGTGGTGGTGATTGTGGGGATGGTGGTGGTGATGGTGATGGTGGTGATGGTGATTGTGGGGATGGTGGTGGTGATGGTGATGGTGGTGATGGTGATGGTGGGGATGGTGGTGGTGATGGTGGTGGTGATGGTAAGGATAGTGATGGTGGAGGGATGATGGTGGTGATCATGGTGAGGATGGTGGTGATGGTGGGGATGGTGGGGATGGTGGTGGTGATTGTGGGGATGGTGGTGGTGATGGTGGTGGTGGTGGTGATGGTGAGGATGGTGGGGATGGTGATGGTGATTGTGGGGATGGTGGTGGTGATGGTGGGGATGGTGGGGATGGTCCACCACTAACACCCCTACCACCACCACTACCACGTGGTGATGGTGGGGATGGTGATGGTGATTGTGGGGATGGTGGTGGTGGTGGTAAGGATAGTGATGGTGGAGGGATGATGGTGGTGATCATGGTGAGGATGGTGGTGATGGTGGTGATGGTGATAATGGAAGGATGGTGATGGTGCGTCTTCTGAGCTTCTGCTGGTGACTGGCAGGACTCAGCGTCCCTCGGCTTATAGACACATCACTCCAATCTCTGGTGATTGGTCCTCCTCTTGGTCTTTATGTGCCCTTCTCCTTGTGTCTGTGTGTCTTTGTTTTCTTTTCAGGACATAGTCACATAGGATTGAGAGCCCACCCTAATCCAGTGGGACCTGATCTGAACTTGATTTTGCCTGCAGCCACCGTATTTCCAAGTCAGGTTGTGTTCACAGGCTCTGGGTACCAGGACTTCACCCTTTCTTGCAAGGGGATCTAATTCAATCCATCACACACTTCTCAGAGTTTCCATCTAGAATGTCAGCAATACCAGAGCAGGGGCTGGGGGTGTATTTTACTCTCTGCTGCATCCTCAGTGCCTAGAAGAAACATCTGGCACAAAGCGGGTGCTCAGCAAATATTACTGAGGAAGGAAATAAATCTCAAAGGGCCTTCCCACTCCCGAGATGCGCACACACCGGCAACGCCCTTATACACACCCCATGATAAACACGCGGGCCAAGAACGGCAGCGCCACACCCAGACCAACCACCGCGCCAAACACACAGGTCACCCCCTGGCACCCAGGCTGGTGCGACATATCAAACAGCCCCAAGTGACCCCTGCTCAGAAACAGAAGTCACCATCCTTGGAGGGACAAGCACGCCACAGAGCACACTCGCAAGCTTCCCAAAGACCTTCAGAGGCTCGCTGCTCCCCAGGCGGCTGCCACGGGTCGCCAGCACGTCGGATGTCGGCTCTGATGTTGTGGCCCATCAAGGGCTGGGAGGAACATCCTGGGGGTCCTTGTTTGATCCTACATCCATCGCTGAAGGCTTCAAAACTCTAATTTCATTATAATGTGTAAATTAATCAGATGCCAGTGGGCCAAGTGGGCAGAGGGGCAATGGGGAGAGGAGGGGAAAGAGGGGAGGGGGGGAGGGGAAGCCTGGGGACTCTGAATAGCCGTCCACCGGGACAAGACACAGAACTAACTGCTCCTGTGGTTACGAATGCTTCCCCAAGGAGGAGCCTGGACTGGAGGTCAAGGCCACTCTGAACCAGGAGCGCTGATTGATGAGCACCTACTGTATGCAAGGCCATCGGTCCAGCCACTCATAAGCAAGATCTCATCCAGCCCTCACACAGCCCCGTGAGGGAACATCCCCATTTTACAGATGGGAAGCTGAGGCTCAGAGAGGAGAAGGGCACCCAGAGCTGTGCAGTGCTGGACTCCAAAGGGTTCATTCCTCCCATGCATCCCACAGCCACCACCAGGCCTGGCACACCCGTCACAGGCTGCCGTGATGTGAGGGGCAATCTCCTGGGACGAGCCCTGCAAGCCTGTGTTAGACATCCCCTTTGTAAGGTCAACATCCCCTGAGACACCATCCAGCCCCAGACCACCCACTGTGGGGGTCTTGCTGGTGAAGACAGACAACTCCAGGCTGAATCGGAACACCGGTCTTAGTCCCTGACCCTGGTTACGTTTACGTGCCTCTGAAAGCTCCAAAGACTCTTCTTCCTCTTCCGGTCCTCATCCTATGATGGAGACAAGGTCATTATCCTTGACCCCTGGCCACAGCTGCAGCTCAGAGAAGGTGTAATGGTGGAGTGGTTAGGTTCGCCAGCTGAGAGTTGGGCTCACCGGAACTGATCTTGACTGGGGAGCTTGGGCAGGAAGCTTCTGTTCTCTGGGCATGGTTTTCTCAAATGCAATTTGGAGCTCTTAAGTCCAAAGAGATGATATTCACCAAACATTTAACCCAGAATCTGGCCATTAGGAAGCATCACTGAGTCATTGCCTGCTATCATTTCTCCACTTGTTATCATTAGAGGAAAAGTGCCCCGAGTTTTAAGCAAATCAACATCTTGGAAGATACTCCCATCCAGGTTCAGGTTGAAGTGAAGGAGGAACCAGGAAACTTGTCAATAATTTGAGGCAAGTGTGCTCCAGACATGAGGAGTCTCTGAGCTGACTCAGGGAGCAGGCAGTCTGTGGGGGAGTCATGGCTCTAATATCCTAGCTTCCCGATTCTGTTGCACTAAACAGCAAGACTGCCTGAAATAGACACGATGCAGGCTAGCCTTTCAGGGGAGATTTGAGTGTTTCTCTCAAAATTTAAAATTCATGTGCCCTGAATCTGGCTGAGCAACTCCACTTTTGCAAATGTGTCCTACAAAAATGATCAGCTGTGTCCCCAGTGACTCATGTTCAATGCTGTTTAGGGAGCACTGTGATAAACCATGTCTGTAGGAGATGAGTTAGATGAAGGCCCCTCTGCCATGGAGAACCAGGATGCCAACACCAAAGACCACCTAAGTGTCTAGGAAGAAAAAGGAAGATGTCTAGTATGTTTTTTCTTTACAGAAAAAGAAAAAAAAAGGAGGGATTTCCCTGGTAGTCCAGTGGTTAAGAATCCACCTTCCAATGCAGGGGAAGCAAGTTCGACCCGTGGTCGGGAAACTCAGATTCCACTTGCCGCAAAGCAGCTAAGCCCATATGCTGCAACTACTGAGCCTGCACACCACAGCTAGCGAGCCCAGGAGCTCTGCAGGCCACACGCTGGGATGAAGACCCAACATGCTGCAACCAAGGCCTGAGGCAGCCAAAGATAAATGCATAAATGAGGGAGTGTGTGTGCGCGCGCACGCGCACGCTTAAGGGAAAGTAAGGAAGCCAGGAGGGACTTTCTGCTTCTAATCCTGCATGTAAAGAGCTTAGGGAAACAAACAAACCAAAAAAAAAAAAAAAAAGAGCTTAGGAATTGCCATTTCATCCAAACAACAAATAAAAAGCTGAACGAACTG
Source organism: Cephalophus harveyi (assembly GCA_006410635.1). Lineage (NCBI taxonomy): Eukaryota > Metazoa > Chordata > Mammalia > Artiodactyla > Bovidae > Cephalophus > Cephalophus harveyi. Next base: position 848,295 of record SJYT01035277.1, on the reverse strand, counting down.
AAAAAGCAGCAACTCGGTCACAGGCCACACGGCTGCCCCCACTTCTCAAACTGGAGAGACAGACAGGTGAACACAGAGAATCATAACTCCCTGGAGCAGAAACCCACGAGCAGACACGTCTGTTGGTTTTTTAGATGCAACAAAGGCATGATCCATGAAAGAAATAGTTGATAAGCTGGACTTCATTAAAACTTAAAATGTGTGCTCTGGGGAGGGAGGCCTCACAGGGAGGGGACATATATATACCTATGGCAGATCCACGTTGATGTATGGCAGAAACCAACACAATATTGTAATTATCCTTCAATTAAAAATAAATTTAAAAAAAATTAAAAGAATAAAATGTCTGCTCTGAAAGACAATGTCAAGAGAACAAAAAGATAAGCCACAGATTATGAGAGAATATTTGCAAAAGCCAAGCCTGATAAAAGACTGTTATCCAAAATATACAAAAATCTCTTAAAATTGAACAATAAGAAAAAGAACAACTAGATTAAAAAATGAGCAAAAGACTTGAGCAGACAACCCACCAAAGACATACAGACGGCAAATAAGGGAGCAAAAGATTTCTACATCATACAGCACTGGGGACTCACAAATTAAAGCGATACCACAGTGTACTTACTAGAAGAGCCAAAATCTGAAACACGGACAGCAAATGCAGCAGGAACTTGCATTCATGGCCGACGGTACAGCTGTTTTGGAAGACAGTTGGGCAGTTTCCTACCACCGTAAAGTGAAAGTGAAGTTGCTCAGTCGTGTCCAACTCTTTGCAACCCCATGGACTGTAACCTGCCAGGCTCCTCCATCCATGGGATTTTTGAGGCAAGATTACTGGAGTGGGTTGCCATTTTCTTCTCCAGGGGATCTTCCTGACGTAGGGATCGAACCCAGGTCTCCCACATTGCAGGCAGATTCTTTACCATCTGAGGCACCAGAAGTCTAAACACACTAAACACACTTTTATACTATGGCCCAGCAGTCGCGCTCCTTGGTATTCCTCAAAGGAGCTGAGCACGTATGTCCACACCAAAAGCTGCACATGGATGTTTACAGCAGCTTTACTCATAATTGCCAACACTTGGAAGCACCAAGATGCTCTTCATTAGGTGAATGCATAAATAAGCTGTGGTTCAAACAATGGAATATCATTCAGCTCTAAAAAGAAATGAGCTTGCTTGCAGCTCAGTGGGTTCTGTTCTGAGGTTCACCCCCTCCTGGGATGCATTGCCACAATGAGGCTAATAAAATGTCTCTTTGCTTAAAACAATAATAAATAAATAAAAAGAAAAGAGGTGCCAACCCATGAAAAGACATGGAAGAACCTTAATTGCATATGATTAAATAGAAGAAGTCAACCAAACCTGAAAATACTATATACATACGATTCCAACTATACAACATCCTAGAAAAGGCAAAACTATGGAGACCATTAAAGAATCTGTGATTGCCAGGGGTTAGGGAAGATGGCAGGATGAATAGGAAGAGCACAGATTTTTCAGGAAAGTGAAACCATTCTGTATGATATTATTCAGTGCAGTGTGGAGACATGCCCTTATACACGTGTCCAAACCCATGGAAGGCACACCACCAAGAGCGAGCCCTAATGTAAACTATGAACTTTGGGTGATAAGTACCACTGTGGTTCAGGATGTAGGTCATGGGGGAGGTTGTGGGCATGTTGGGGAGAGAGAGTATATGGGAACTCTCCACACATTCCACTTAATTTTACTGTAGAAACTGTAAAAAATTAAAAAATTAAAAATCTAAAAAAATTAAATCTAAAAAATCTAAAAAATTAAATCCAGGGCTTCCTTGGTGACTCGGTGGTAAAGAATCTGCCTGCCAGTGCAAGAGACACAGGTTCAATCCCTGGGCCAGGAAGATCCACATGCCGGGGATCAACTAAGCCCGTGCACCACAACTACTGAGCCTGTGCCGTAGAGCCCAGGAGCTGCAACTACTGAGCCCACGCACCCTAGAGCCCTTGCTCTAAACAAGAGAAGCCACCGCGATAAGAAGCCTGCACATTGCAACCAGAGAGGAGCCTGCACATCGCCACCAGAGAGGAGCCTGCACATCGCCACCAGAGAGGAGCCCCTGCTTGCCACAACTAAAGAAAAGCCAGCACAGCAGCAAAAACCCAACACAGCCAAAAATAAATAAAACTTAAAATTTATAAAAATTAGATCCATCAATTTTTTTAAAGACCAAGAGGAAGAAGGAAGGAAGGGGGAAAAGGGAGAGGGAAGGAGAGAGGAGGGAGGGAGAGAGGAGGGAGGGAGAAGAGATGTTGCCTGATTTCACAGTCCCAGTGAGAGGACCTAGCTTCTCAGGGGTAACCCTGCGTCTGGATGGACCTCTTCATTGGGGAAGGCCAGACCCCTGGCCATGGCTCAGAGGGAGAAAATGTAGACAAAGAGAAATTTGAGGGACCCAGTACAAGCGAGTGGGAGCCTGAGCATTTGGGTGGAGAAACTCATAAAACTTTATTGACAGACTCTAAACAAGATCTAAAGAAATGAAGACGGAGATTTGGCTCATGGATTCAAAGATTCGATATTTTAGAGATATCAGTTCTCCTGATGTGAGCCAAATCCAAATCCCAAGAGAAATTTTTTGTGACAGGTGACAAGCTGATACTAAAACTTATGGAGAAATATAAAGGGCCGAGAATGGTCAGAATATTGCTGAAACAGAACAAGGTGAGAGAACTTGCTCTATAAGCGCCCAAGATCAACCCCGAAGCCCTGAGAGTTAAGCCAGTGTGCCACCAGCACCAAGGCACACATGCAGTTTAGCAGCAGAAACTATACACATCGGTGGGCACTTGATGGGTGATGGATCATTGGGGGAAAGACAAGCTTTCCAATAAATGATGCTGGAACACCCAGACCCCCTACCTCACACCATACACAAAAGCAGTCACTAAAAAGGAAAAAAAAAATTGCTTTATTCATTAAAATTAAGCACTCTAATACTGTTCATTAAAACACTACAAATCAGTAAGAAAAAGACAAACAAAAAAAGGAAAACAGCTTCAATAGGTGCTTTGCAGAAGAGAGAACTCAAATTAATTAGTAAACACCAGGAAAAGTGGTGCAACCTCATTAGTAAGCATGGAAATTTGCATTAAAATCACAATGACATATCATCTTCAAACCAGCAGATTGGGAATAAATTTGAAATACCAGAAGTTGGCAAGGACTTTGAAATGTAAATTGGTATGACAAAAACAGTTTGGCCTTGCCCAGTAAAGTTCATGAGAAGCACATACCCACAGACTTCTCTGGTGGTCCAACGGCTAAGACTTCAAGCTCCCAATGCAGGGGGCCTGGGTTCGATCCCTGGTCAAGGAACTAGATCCCACATGCTGAAACTAAGAGTTTCAGTGCTTCAGCTAAAGATCCAACATGCCTCAACTAAGACCCTGTGCAGCCCAATAAATTAAAAAATAAACAATTTTTAAAGTATAGAAGCATATTCCCAGTGCCAGCAGGTCCACTCTGGAGAAACCCCCGCACGTGTGAGCCAGAGGGAGTAGCACGTCACTTTTCCCAGGGCGCCTTCGTGACCTTCTTGGGCTTCTACTTCCCCAGGTCAGGCTGGGAGAAGTTCCCCCTGAGCCAGTGCTTGGGGAAGCGGTTGCTTTTTCACCACCCACAGTTTTTCCTTCTGTAAATGGCTTCCTGAAGGCTCCCCAAATCCCTACCTTCCCCCACACATTGGGGCAACCCGACCCCACTACTCAATTTGGCAGATTTTACCTCCCCTCTCTCACCTCTTCAGAGGAAGCGTGAACCTCAGCCCCCACCCAGAGGCAACTTTCTTCCCTCTTAGACCTAGGCCTCCCCCTCTATGAAATGGGGCAACGACAGCTCATGTCCCATAGAGCGTTTAGGGGGACTCAGCCGGGCTGGGGCAGTCACTCCCTGTCCTCAGGTGGTGCCCTCCTTTCTGTCTTACCTGGACCTCCACATCCCCCATGTGTCTGACTCTTTGCAACCCCATGGACTGTACAGTCCACAGAATTCTCCAAGCCAGAATACTGGAGTGAGTAGCCTTTTCCTTCTTCAGGGGATCTTCCCAACCCAGGGATTGAACTCAGGTCTCCCACGTTGCAGGCGGATTCTTTACCAGCCAAGCTAAAACTTAAAATTTATAAAAATTAGATCCATCAATTTTTTTAAAGACCAAGAGGAAGAAGGAAGGAAGGGGGAAAAGGGAGAGGGAAGGAGAGAGGAGGGAGGGAGAGAGGAGGGAGGGAGAAGAGATGTTGCCTGATTTCACAGTCCCAGTGAGAGGACCTAGCTTCTCAGGGGTAACCCTGCGTCTGGATGGACCTCTTCATTGGGGAAGGCCAGACCCCTGGCCATGGCTCAGAGGGAGAAAATGTAGACAAAGAGAAATTTGAGGGACCCAGTACAAGCGAGTGGGAGCCTGAGCATTTGGGTGGAGAAACTCATAAAACTTTATTGACAGACTCTAAACAAGATCTAAAGAAATGAAGACGGAGATTTGGCTCATGGATTCAAAGATTCGATATTTTAGAGATATCAGTTCTCCTGATGTGAGCCAAATCCAAATCCCAAGAGAAATTTTTTGTGACAGGTGACAAGCTGATACTAAAACTTATGGAGAAATATAAAGGGCCGAGAATGGTCAGAATATTGCTGAAACAGAACAAGGTGAGAGAACTTGCTCTATAAGCGCCCAAGATCAACCCCGAAGCCCTGAGAGTTAAGCCAGTGTGCCACCAGCACCAAGGCACACATGCAGTTTAGCAGCAGAAACTATACACATCGGTGGGCACTTGATGGGTGATGGATCATTGGGGGAAAGACAAGCTTTCCAATAAATGATGCTGGAACACCCAGACCCCCTACCTCACACCATACACAAAAGCAGTCACTAAAAAGGAAAAAAAAAATTGCTTTATTCATTAAAATTAAGCACTCTAATACTGTTCATTAAAACACTACAAATCAGTAAGAAAAAGACAAACAAAAAAAGGAAAACAGCTTCAATAGGTGCTTTGCAGAAGAGAGAACTCAAATTAATTAGTAAACACCAGGAAAAGTGGTGCAACCTCATTAGTAAGCATGGAAATTTGCATTAAAATCACAATGACATATCATCTTCAAACCAGCAGATTGGGAATAAATTTGAAATACCAGAAGTTGGCAAGGACTTTGAAATGTAAATTGGTATGACAAAAACAGTTTGGCCTTGCCCAGTAAAGTTCATGAGAAGCACATACCCACAGACTTCTCTGGTGGTCCAACGGCTAAGACTTCAAGCTCCCAATGCAGGGGGCCTGGGTTCGATCCCTGGTCAAGGAACTAGATCCCACATGCTGAAACTAAGAGTTTCAGTGCTTCAGCTAAAGATCCAACATGCCTCAACTAAGACCCTGTGCAGCCCAATAAATTAAAAAATAAACAATTTTTAAAGTATAGAAGCATATTCCCAGTGCCAGCAGGTCCACTCTGGAGAAACCCCCGCACGTGTGAGCCAGAGGGAGTAGCACGTCACTTTTCCCAGGGCGCCTTCGTGACCTTCTTGGGCTTCTACTTCCCCAGGTCAGGCTGGGAGAAGTTCCCCCTGAGCCAGTGCTTGGGGAAGCGGTTGCTTTTTCACCACCCACAGTTTTTCCTTCTGTAAATGGCTTCCTGAAGGCTCCCCAAATCCCTACCTTCCCCCACACATTGGGGCAACCCGACCCCACTACTCAATTTGGCAGATTTTACCTCCCCTCTCTCACCTCTTCAGAGGAAGCGTGAACCTCAGCCCCCACCCAGAGGCAACTTTCTTCCCTCTTAGACCTAGGCCTCCCCCTCTATGAAATGGGGCAACGACAGCTCATGTCCCATAGAGCGTTTAGGGGGACTCAGCCGGGCTGGGGCAGTCACTCCCTGTCCTCAGGTGGTGCCCTCCTTTCTGTCTTACCTGGACCTCCACATCCCCCATGTGTCTGACTCTTTGCAACCCCATGGACTGTACAGTCCACAGAATTCTCCAAGCCAGAATACTGGAGTGAGTAGCCTTTTCCTTCTTCAGGGGATCTTCCCAACCCAGGGATTGAACTCAGGTCTCCCACGTTGCAGGCGGATTCTTTACCAGCCAAGCCACCAGGGAAGCCCAAGAATGCTGGAGTGGGTACCCTATCCCTTCTCCAGCGTATCTTCCCGACGAATCGACAGGGTCTCCTACACTGCAGGCAGATTCTTCACCCACTGAGCTATCAGGGAAACCCTTCCATACCTCCCAGGGTCCCCCATCCCATCTGTGCCTTCCTCCTGGCTGAGCTCACGTCATCTTCGCAGAAGCCCTTTCCCACCTCCAGCCCGTGAATGTCTCTCCCTTCCCAAACTTTCGGTTCACCTGCATATCAACCCATATTTCCCAAGACTTCCCCATCAGGAGGCATCATTTTTGGTGCTGGGGGAACTGTGAGGAACTTGGCAACCCCAGCCCCTGGTGGGGAGATTGTGCATGCAGGTTGGTAGAAGGCAAAAGCAGGGAGATCGCCCTGTAACCATCTCCCCCTCAGTAACCAGCATGGTGCCTGGCACACAGCAGGTGCTTAATCAAGAGTGAGTGACCATCAGAACGAACAATTGTGATGCATTAAGACTGCCCATACTCAAAAATCTAGGCTGTTTTGGTGGACACACAAATCTAAGCACACACACGTGTGCCTGTGAATGTGGATACTTTAAGCCCACCTGCACACACAGACAGTCCCAAAGCATGCACCCAGCCCAGCCAGCATCCTCACACACGTGAATGCTGCCTCCTGCACAAAGCTCATTTATTTTGATTTATGAATATTACAAAAATAAACCTGAGTGTCTTCTTGGGGATTCTGTGATCCTGACATGGGTCCCCACAATATTGCTTTTCGCTCCTGGTTACCTGAAATTAGCAGAGTAATTCGGAATCTGCATCTTTATTTAAAAGAAAAAACTGTAGATGCAGAATTATAAAAATTTAATATGCTCCCAGGAAAATGAAAAATGAGAGGTTGTGATCTCGTCTAACACTTTCAAATGTGTTTATTAATTCATGTTTTAAATCATAAGTTTCATTCGGTGAGAGCCATGCACAGCAATAAGCCCGTTTTAAAATATTAATGAATAAACAATATTTCTCTATTGAAATATAACATGCTTCTTTGAACAATGGACCACCAGTAATAAATCAAAACCAGGAGAAAATTGCATTTCATATTTAATACAAGTTGAACTCTGCCTTTTTATAAATGATATCTTTTTTGTTTAATTGGCGTCAGTTCAGATCTAGCAGATTGCTAATAAAATTCTGGATTTCCATATTTAATGATGCGTACACTTTCTGCTGAAATTTTACCAGGAAAAAAAGAATCAGCCTTTTATTATCTCCTGCGATGGTGGTGAGAGGTGAGGCCAAGGTCTGAGGCCAGTCTTGAGGGCTGGGAGTGAGCCGGCCAGAGTAGGTGGATTGAAGAGGCCAAATCTCCCCAGGATTCTCACTAAGCAGGTGACATCCCCTGGCCATCTCTCTGCTGACCGAAACTGATCATTCTAGCCAGAGGAGGCAGAGATGACCAGGCATTCCCGTTATCACCTGGAGCACCGTGTAACAATAACAGCAATGAGAAGGGAACCCACCCCATCCCACGGGCCAGGCACCGTGAGTGCAACTCATTAATCTTTGTGACATCCCTACCAGGAAGGTGGGAACACATTCTCCCCATTTCACAGATGAGGAAACTGAAGTCACACAGAAAGAGTGGTGACACACCCAAGGTCACACAAAGCTAGAAAGTGGCAGAACTCGGCCTGACTCTTCACACCATCTCATGCTGATTGGAAAGCGATGAGCCTGCCTGGGGGCAGAAGAACTGGGTTTTGCTAATAGTGAGTGAAGGGAGACACAAGCTGGAATTCGAGTGCAAATGATCAGCACAAGGCAAGCTGTGGGCTAACAGAGAGTCAGAGCAGCTGGCCTCAGCCCCTGCAACACGCAGGACCCTGCACTGGTACCAACTTGCTTGATCTATGATGCTGGGAGGCAAGTGCTTGACAGCAAAGGAAACAGGCACAGAGAGGTTATAGAACCTGCCCAAGGACACACAGCAGGTGGGAAGCAGGGCCAGGATCCTCCCACGGGGGTCTCACCCAGAGCCCCTATTCATGAGTGCTAAGTCACGGTGCTTTCCTCTCCACAGGGCCACACAGAACCCTGGGCATCTGCTGTCGTCTCTGCGGTGAGGCCAGTACCTGCTTGGCTGGGTGGTGACTCCCGGCAATGCACTTAATGGGGCCCAGCTGGAAGGAGGCTCCATGACCACCGGCTGAGCCTGGAACAGCTGAGTGATCAAGACTGCGGGTAGGTGGGCTCACTGTGCACGGGGCGGGGCCCCCAGGCCCAGCAGGGACATGTTGCAGGCCATTTCTTGGCCTGAAGTGCCTGTGGACGTGGCCGCCTCCTGAGGGTGTCCCTGGGGTCCCAGGTGCCTGGGGAGAAGAGCTGATGGCTCTGTGTTGAGGGGAAAGCCTGGTACCCATCCCCTTCTCTCTCAGCTCCCACCTCCAAGCCTGTCCAGCATGGCAAGAAGAGACACTATGAGACAACCAGACACAAACAGTGGAAAATGTGGGGTTTTGTACAGTCTCATAAAGAACCCGCCTATCAATGCAGGAGATATAAGAGATACAAGTTCGATTCCTGGGTTGGGAAGTTCCCCTGGAGGAGGGCATGGCAACCCACTCCAGTTTTCTTCCCTGGAGAATCCCATGGACAAAGGACCCTGGAGGGCTACAGTCCATGGGGTCGCATAGAGTCGGACACGACTGAGCAACTTAGCACACACATATCCCATCAGACTCATATTCCATCTCTGTGTGTATCTGGCCAAGTAGCTTCAGTTTCCTCATCTGTAAAATGGAGCAAATGCTAGAAACTTCCTCCCAAAGCCACTGTATTTGGAGAGAGCTGGGACGGAGGAACCAGCGTCCACGTTGGCACCCATGACCTTTCTGCTCACCATGCCCCCACCCCGGCCTGTGCCCAGGCCCTTCTCCTTGCCTGGTCGACCCCCTCTGGCCTCTACTCCCCACCCCCCAACCCCCCGGCTCACTCCTGGTCGTGAACCTCCTTCTGTAGGTTTCTGCTTGGATGTCCTGGAGGGGTGATAAAGCGGTATTGGAGGGAAAAGGAAGGGCCTGGCTCCATGGGAGGACACGGTCTCCTGGGCCCAGCCTCAAAGGACAGGCCTTCACCAGGGAGATGGGTACAGAAGCACAGGTCCGAGAAGAGAGAGTGAGGAGGCTCAGGGAGGTTCAGTCCCTCCCCCAAGGTCACACAGCCGGGAGGAGGCAGAGCCAAGATTCAAACCTGCACCTGGGGGACTTCCCTGGCGGCCCAGGGGTTAAGAGTCTGCCTGCCAGTGCAGGGAACACGGGTTCCATCCCTGGTCAGGGAAGATCCCACAGGCCGTGGGCCAGCTGAGCCCGTGCGCCACAACGACTGAGCCTAGCGTCGCGAAGCCACAGCTACTACGAGCCCACACACCCTAGAGCCCATGCTCTGCAAAAAGAGAAGCCTCTGCAATGAGAAGCCCGGGCAATGAAGAGCAGCCGCCACTCACAAGCAGAGAAAGCCTGTGTGCAGCAAGGACGGCCCAGGGCAGTCAAAAATAACTGAAGAAAATGGTCCATCTTTAAACAAACAACAAAAGCCAAATCCGTGCCTGGGGGTGGGACCTGCTCCCACACAGAGGAGGGCCATGTGGGCAGTGGGCTGAGGGCCCAGGAGCCAGGGCTAAGCTGCACGCGGCCTGGACAGGCCCCAAGGGGCACAGGTCCTCGTGCGCAGCGTCACGACACGCACCAGGACAGCCACTGTCCCCGCTGCTTGCCTCCTTTAGCCCCGAGGCCTGCCCAAGCAGAGGGTCTTCCTTGTCCCTTGTCCCGCACTGTCTGTGACACACGTCCCGTCCGCCCCACAGGACGCATGTCCTCAGGGGGCCCAGGCGACGAGACAGAAATAGGAGGGCTGCAAGCTCTAAGGAATTTGGAGTGGGGGCTGGTTTCTCTGATCACGTCGCCCAGCAAGGGACCTTCCTTTCCTCCCCTGCTAGCTCACAGGGGCCTCTCTCTGTCCCACTCCAAGTGGCAGCTCATAGTGTCACAGGGGGCCTCCGCGGGGCATTCACCAGCTCTGTGGGAAAACTTGGACAGGTGATGTCACCTCTTTGAGCTTCAACTCCCCCATCTGAAGATGGGCGGCTAGCACCCACAACATGGGACTCCATGGGAAATGCTAAGTAATGTATAGAGTTTACCTGGCGGAGATGCTGGTGAACTAGAGCTGTCAGCCTGGGTGGGGAAGGTCCCTTTCCCTCAGCACCATGTACCTTACACCCCAAACACCTCCGCATCTGGGAGACAACCCCTTGCCACCTCCTCTACTCAGTAAGGTGCTGGAAGGAGGCTCTCCAACCCCGTCCTGCCCTCCCTGGCTTCTGGCCGGGACTGGCACCAGACTGATGCCCAGTCAGCGCTGCAGAGAAGTTCTAACCAGTTGGCAAGCCCACTTGGTCCGCTGTCCTTAGAGGCTTCCATGCCACCCGCGTACCTCCTGTCCAGCGGAGCTCCTCAGACACACGCTCCAGAAATCCCTGAGAGTATAATGGAGCAGGATCCTGTGGGGTCTTCCTGGGACAGACCCCCTCCTTGTAGCCCCTGCTGTGGCTCCTCTCCAAAGGCCCTGGATAATAGAGTCCGAGGCACATTTCCTGAACTGTTTTGCAGCTGCTAAAACCACCACCAAATGAGAGAAATTAACTACCTGATGAGCACCTGCACATAGCCCGTAGCCCCCAGACCTACTGGCGCCTAAGGATTGATAATATTAACCCCTGTGACACTGCCCTGTTACCATCAGCCAGAGAATTGTGTGGGAGTTGACCTTGGGACGCCCCTCCCTCACCTGGCCTTAAAAATGCTTTGCTGAAACCCATCAGGGAGTTCATGCTTTTTGAGCACTTGCTGTCCTGAGCTCCTTGCTTGGCGCCCTGCAGTAAACGCTGTCCTTTCCTTTTCCCACAACCCGGTGTCAGTCGACTGGCTTTACTGTGTGTCGGCAAGTGGACGCAAGTACACAGTGTCGGTAGCAAAAGTACGCGTCGTGTCATAGAAGCCCCCAAGTACCCTTGTGCATCTAGCTGGATGCAGGGGCAGGCCCCCTAATCTGCAATGGGGTGTTTCTGGTGGCTTCCTGCTGCTGTGCTCTTTGAACTTGTGAATAGGTTGTGGGGTCCTCACTTCCCCTGTCTTGGGGTTCAGACACCTATCAGTCTCTCCAGCACCCTGTCTACTTTCTGAACAAGGGCTAGGTCCAGGAGCTTGGCCCCTTGAAGGTAGAGGCCTGATTTTACTGTGCTCTGGATTGAGAGCCTAACCCATTTCTTACTCCAGAAAAAGTACCTGGTGAATCTATCAGATCAATACATTTCACCCACTTTGGAGGGAGACCTAAGAGCCTTGGGGCCCAAGCCTTGCCCCCGTTTCCTTATCTATGAAGCCAGGGTGCTTCTGGCCTCTGCTAGAGGGGTACTAAAGAGCAGAGAAGGAGTTATGTACAAGTGCCTCCGAAACTAGCTTCTGGGAAAGCAACTGCTGTTTTCATCGAGGCCTCCCAGAATACAGACTCATATCCTTCCCTTCTTAAGTGTTGGCAGTCATCATGTGAATCTCCAACACCGCTATGTGCTTTTCTCACTAGGCTGGCCCGAGAGGAGCCCTGGGGTGGGTGTCAGGAAATGCGTGTTTCTAGACTCTAAAGAGATGTATTTGTGTGTGCATGTGTGTCTGGTTTCCACAGGATATTTTTGCAAAACCATACAGCATAGCGATGGTTTTATGTACAAAGATAAGAAAGGCTGACCCATAAGCTAATTGAGTCATGCAAATAACTGCTTAGCCAGGGGAGAGATTCCTACAGGCAGGCGAGAGCCTGCTCAAGGGAGGACAGCTTTGAGGGCAATCTATTTTATGAAGTTTACTCTCACAGTGTAACTGCCTCAAGATTAATGCGAACGGTAGCCCTAGCCCTTGTTTTGCCTGGCTCGACCAACTGAAATAGTAAAACAGTTGTATTTATCAGAGACAATTTGCTGCAACTGATTAACATTAATCTGATTTCCTGTGAGTCGATTTCCTCAAGATATAGTAAACAGGCCAATTACCTGCTATCAACTTCTTTTATTACAAAGCTTTAGATATTAGCGACAGATGGACATGTAAATACATGGAGTTTCTGACAATGTGAACAAAAAACAATGTTTAATCCGGCTAAAGGATTTCTAGTTGGTCTTACATCTTATCAGTTTAGTTTTCAAAGGTATGCTAAGAGAAGTTGTGGGTTTTTATTTTTTCTGAAGCTCACTGTCTTTGGACAAACTTTCATCTGTTCTAAACTGGTATCTCACCGAAGTTAAGAAAGCAAAGAAGTGAATGTGACAAGACTGATCATTTATTTAAAAATTACCAAACAAGGGACTTCCCTGGTGATATAGTGATTAAGAATTCACCTTGCAATGCAGGGGATGTAGGTTTGATTCCCAGTCAGGGAACTAAGTGGAGAAGGGAAATGGCAACCCACTCCAGTATTCTTGCCTGGAGAATCTCGTGGACAGAGGAGCCTTGGTGGGCTGCTGTTCATGGGGTCACACAGTCAGACATGACTGAAGTGACTTAGCATGCAGGCATGCATTGGAGAAGGAAATGGCAACCCACTCCAGTATTCTTGCCTGGGGAATCCCAGGGACAGAGGAGCCTGGTAGGCTGCTATCTATGCAGTCGAACAGAGTTGGACACGACTGAAGTGACTTAGCAGCAGCAGCAGCAGCAGCAGGAGGGAACTAAGATCCTATACGCCATGGAGCAATTGACCTAATGCATCACAATTTGAGAGTTCTTGTGCCACAAAAAAAAAAAAAAGGATACTATGTGCCCACCTGACCTGCCTCTTGAGAAATCTGTATGCAGGTCAGGAAGCAACAGTTAGAACTGGACATGGAACAACAGACTGGTTCCAAATAGGAAAAGGAGTCCGTCAAGGCTGTATATTGTCACCCTGCTTATTTAACTTATATGCAGAGTACATCATGAGAAACACTGGACTGGAAGAAACACAAGCTGGAATCAAGATGGCCGGGAGAAATATCAATAACTTCAGATATGCAGATGACACCACCCTTATGGCAGAAAGTGAAGAGGAGCTAAAAAGCCTCTTGATGAAAGTGAAAGAGGAAAGCGAAAAAGTTGGCTTAAAGCTCAACATTCAGAAAACAAAGATCATGGCATCCAGTCCCATCACTTCATGGGAAACAGATGGGGAAACAGTGGAAACAGTGTCAGACTTTATTTTTTTGGGCTCCAAAATCACTGCAGATGGTGACTGCAGCCATGAAATTAAAAGATGCTTACTCCTTGGAAGAAAAGTTATGACTCCTATGAAGAAAAGTTATACTAGATAGTATATTCAAAGGCAGAGACATCACTTTGCCAACTAAGGTCCGTCTAGTCAAGGCTATGGTTTTTCCTATCACTTCATGGGAAACAGATGGGGAAACAGTGGAAACAGTGTCAGACTTTATTTTTTTGGGCTCCAAAATCACTGCAGATGGTGACTGCAGCCATGAAATTAAAAGATGCTTACTCCTTGGAAGAAAAGTTATGACTCCTATGAAGAAAAGTTATACTAGATAGTATATTCAAAGGCAGAGACATCACTTTGCCAACTAAGGTCCGTCTAGTCAAGGCTATGATTTTTCCCGTGGTCATGCATGGATGTGAGAGTTGGACTGTGAAGAAGGCTGAGCGCCGAAGAATTGATGCTTTTGAACTGTGGTGTTGGAGAAGACTCTTGAGAGTCCCTTGGACTGCAAGGAGATCCAAACAGTCCATTCTGAAGGAGATCAGCCCTGGGATTTCTTTGGAAGGAATGATGCTCAAGCTGAAACTCCAGTACTTTGGCCACCTCATGAGAAGAGTTGACTCACTGGAAAAGACTCTGATGCTGGGAGGGATTGGGGGCAGGAGGAGAAGGGGATGACTGAGGATGAGATGGCTGGATGGCATCACGGACTCGATGAACGTGAGTCTGAGTGAACTCCAGGAGCTGGTGATGGACAGGGAGGCCTGGCGTGCTGTGATTCATGGGTCGCAGAGAGTCAGACACAAATGAGTGACTGAACTGAACTGAACCGATGTGCCCCAAGACCCCATGAAGCCAAACAAATAAATAAAAATAAATATTAAAAACAATTACTATACAGGTCTTTGCATCCAGCAGGTGCCAGATGCATCATTAGGTCAGGAAAGAGTGAGCTACAAGAATACACACAGACCTGGGTTCCAAGCATGGCCTTTGTTGGCCTAGGCCTTTGACTTTGCGGCATCTGCTTAACTTTTATGAACTGCAGTTTCCTCATCTGTGAAACGGGATGGTATTTTCCTTGTGGTATTCTTACAGTGTAAGTGTCAAGTGAGGACACCTCATAGCAGTCTGGCAGCCGACCTAGAGCCTGCAGAGTGTGGTCAGCCACTCCAGCCCCAACTGGACTCACCTCCAAGTCCCTCTCTGACAGGTTACGCATTTACATGCTCAGGCCGGCTTCTAGGTGGGTTTTCTCCTCTGCCTGCACAGACTGACTCACGTGGTGGGGTAAGAAACTTGCATCAACATTTAATCATGAAAGCAAAAAGTTTATTCATGTTTGAAACTACATATAACTACCACGAGGAAGACTTTTTCAATCCAGGGTGTAATCCAGTTAGAAAGGAACACGAAACGTTTTTAATACATTAGAATCACCGCCACAAATTATTTTCATGACTCAATCAGTTTCAGAATCGCATACAATACAAAAAGAGAGAAAGGAGAGGGGGCCCTATTACACAGGGTGAAATATACAGTACTGAATACTGAAATCTGAATGCATCACAATTAGTCATCGCTTTTTTTTTTCTTTTTCTTTTTTGCATGGATTAGTAACAAGATGAAGAACATTCAAAATGCTTCTCAGTATTTACAACAGTTTTACTGATCCTGTGTTAATTTAAGACCCAATGTTTCCACTCTCAGTTTTTTAAAAGTTGCGAATGCAACCCTGATTTTTCTTTTAAAAGATTACAATGTACATTACATTTTATGAAGAGAAACAAAGAGTTAATTACAAGATGCAAAAAGATAAGAAAGAGACAAACTACAGCGTGAGTATTGTTCAGAGGTAGTAAGTGAGCACTCTAAGCTACAGAACATGTTGAAATTCTATTGGTTCGTATGAGTTCGCATGAGGTAATAAAGCTGTGTTTTGATTGGTGAGATGTATAAATACTCTTTTGCTACACTATATACAACACTCCAGAGAGCAGGGCCTTTGTGTGGATGCCCAGAGGACGTAGCAAACCTTGACAAGTCTGTGCAGCACCCAGCGCACACCGTAAAACCCCCAGACGGATCTCGTGGTCACCTGTATCAGCAGCAAGGATCTTCATCTCTCAAAACAATCTGGATCCATAATGTCATTACCGAGCAGACTCTGGGCACTGGTGCTTTCAGAGAGAGAAAAGATGCTACCGGTCTCTGATCTAATTATAACATAAGAAATCGAAACACAAGTGTGACGAGGAAGATTCTTAAACACAACCATCATTAACAGTTAGCCAAACAGCTCCTTTATTCCAACTCCATTAGTGATATGAAAGAAGGACAATCCAAATCTGCGATGGAAATATGCAAGAAGTTCAATTTAGGTGAGGTGAGTCTTTGTATCTGCTTTAACGATTGAGGTTTAGCATATATGGTACTTTTTTACCCTTAAGGCCAAGTAATTGGCAAGTGAGAAACCATTCATGTAAAATATTGATAATAAATTATGATAAAATAGCTACAGGACTGTCAACAATGTTAAACCTTGGCCTAATTGGATAAAGTGCTTTTTTAACATTGTGTGTTTTTTAAGTATAAATACAAATGATTATGATTCCTTAAAAAACAGATTTACCAAGTTCTCTAATAAGACAAGGTTTTACAGTAAAGCTGTAGATGGTGGGCTACAAAAAGCGCTTTCCTTTTCCTCCTATTGCTCTGAATGCACGGATCAAGGCATGTCAGCTCAGGGAAAAGTGTTGCCGGAGATTAGTTAGAGGTATCGGAGTGCACACTTCCTGGGCCTTCGGTAGGAGAAGTCACGGAAGATGGAGTTGTTGCGTCCTGCCAGCCTCCATTAGCCTGAAAGGAGAAGCACAGTGCATCGGTGCACGTCTCCATATTAATTCTACTCCCTGACTGAAAATACCCTGATGACAACATGAGAGCAAAGACGCATTAGCAAAATGTATTTTCTAAACCCACTTTGGCAGGAGTTTGAAGCATGTGTTAAAGTGGGATTAAATGCATGTAAAACAAATCCATCCTACCAAGTAAAGACTTGGCAATAAGTCAGCACACTGAAGGAGGGCTTCAGCTGGTCTGGAGCTGGCACCTCGCTCGGTCTTTGATTTGCTGGTAAAAATCAAGTGACTCAAAAAAAAAAAAAAAAAAAAATTTTGTAAGAAGGGAGCAGTGGAGAAGCTCAATACAATGCTTTGGCAAGACCTTGAGCTCCACAAAGTACAAACCTCAACCCAGCTTAATCCTCATTTCCATAGAGAAGAAGTTCCCCCCGACCTTTTTCTAAACATGCCTGACAGCCAGATTGTATAACCCTTGGAAAACGAAGGCCAGAAATTCCTTCCAAATAGGATCGTGTAGAATGAAAATGCATGAACTGTGGAGGCGCACACACTATTCGAATCCGGATTCCAATTATCTGTAAGTGGGGCTCCTACTCGGGCTGCCGCTAGCACTCCTCACAGGCCGCCGGCCCTTCCTGCCTCAGACCTGCACCGGCAGCAACAGTGCTCAGAAACAAATTTGCCTTATGTCTCGGCCTATAGAGGCAATTGCTGAAATCAATGTCTGATCAGATTTCTGCTGTGGCAGACAGCTTGTCGCTACATATTTTTATGTCAGTCAAGAAGAGGGAGGTGCTGGACTGGTGAGCTGGGGAACACTGAGTGGAAGTGACGGGGCGGGCCTTTCTGGAGAGACGGCGAGGGGAGCTGGCTGACACCAAGAGCCTGCGGCACAGGCCAGCCTCCTGCCGCATGGCCCCCAGACCCGGAGCCCCGGTCCCAGTGAGGGTGCGGGCGGGGGGCCTCCTCCTGCTTCCTGCACATCCACCTGCAACTTGTTTCGCAAGTCCACCCAAAATGTCCTCTTTTTAGGCCTGTGCCGCCAGGCTAAGAACTCTGTCTAGACTCCTCACCCAGCCCTGGGCTGGGAATTTCTCCTTCTCCCAACATGTTGTTCATAGTCTTCAGATCAAATGCAGGGTCCCGCATATAAAGCACCGTTCCTCCCCGGAGGTCCACAGAGAAATGGCGAGGAGAGGGCAAAGAGAGGAACCAAACTACCTCACAGAGCTGACCAGAGTCGAAGGGAAAAGGGTTTTCCAGGCTGGAGGTGCATTCAATCCAGGTTAGGAAGATAAATAAATAAAGGTATGGCGGTCTATCTTCAAAGCCTCAGCTGTGTAGGCTGGATGCTGACAAGCATGTGTGTGTGTGTGTGTGTGTGTGTGTGTGTGGACGCAAAGAAATCCTCTTTTCTATCTCAAAGGTAAGCTGCTCTCACCTCTCAGGTGTGAAAATCTACTTAGAAAAAGAAAAACTCTTACGCAGATACAAGTCTAAAGATATTCCATCTGAAGTAAACATCATTCCTCTTTTATCCAAATTTATAAACAACAAATGTACAATATTTTTACCCAGCATGGCAGCTGGAGGAGAGGTTGTCAGCAAGCATTCTTTTTTTCAAAATAAATTAATCCTTACTCTGGTGGTTTGAGATTATGCACTGTATTATACAACAGCGCCTTATCAAGCCTCATCAGCGAAGATGGAATTCATGTCTGTAAAATGCTGCAGGCAATCACAGTTTCATATTTTATCATGTTGATAAGGATATCGCACATTCTCTGAAGCATTTCAAAACACTTAAATGAAAAAGGAGAAATGCAACTAAAAGGCTTTTTATATGGTTTGTTGTGGGTTATTATGAGTTATTTATAAACCCAAAAAGAAAGATTTGACATTTCCAATGTAAAAGATTTGAGTATTTAATGGTCCTTTTTTCCTTTTACAATTGAACATCCTCAATCACTTTTTAAATCATTAATATTTACTCTCAGAGCAAGCTAGGCCCTAAAAGGAGAGAATTTTATCTGACTCTATGTGTTGGGCAGTTCATTTCCTCCCTAGTCTGAAATCCTAGATTCTGTCTACCTCTCTACCCTGGGGACCCAGTCTCCCCCTCTCCCACCCCCATCGACTGCCTTTCAGGTGCTTTGTTTGCTATTTTCCATCCATGTCAGGGTGGGAGGGGAAAGTAAAGTTTTGGTCAATTGGTTACAAAAGTTTAAACTATTCCCTCCATAAGTGATAACTGAAAGGCCATTAAAAAGGCTGAGCATGTTCCCCAAGGACACTGACAATGTAGCAAGTTGCTCTTAAGAACAGGAGTCTTTGTTTAGCTTGGTGTGTCAATCTGTTTGGGGCCCTCATCCCCTTCACCTGAGCTGTGTTTGGGAATTTTTCCTACTGCTCCAGTCTAAGATAAATGACCTGTTTTCACCATCTCCCTGGAACCCGGCAGGGCCGGTAGAAGATGGCATCTTAATGGGCTAATGCTTAAGTCTCTACTGATGACAGAAGGCCAGCCACCCTGGGCCTCTGTGAGAACTTCTAACGGTATGAAGGTGACATCAGTGTTTAGTTTCATAAAAGTACAGTAAAGCTGCCACCTTCCCCCACTTGCCAGAAAGATGAGAAGCCAAGTCAAATGGCCATTAATTTATTTACTAGTCACTGTTTACCTGACACTGTTCCTACAGCCCTTCACATCTGGCTCCCCAGGGTACTCACATTAATGCTCCCCAGGGTACTCACATTAATGCTCCCCAGGGTACTCACATTTAAATTATGTGGACTGTACAGTGAGTTTCCTCCAAGGCCGTCACTGTAGCCTCCCGTCTGATTGATAACATGACGGAGGGTATCCACCTAGAAGTGAGACAAAACAAAATTCATCATCCCCAAACTATTAAAACATCATCACTTACAAAAGGAAACAATTTGAATTATGTGTGCCACCAGGGTTTAGCATCTTGAATGAGAGACAAATTTATCAATCAAATGTGACTGGCAGAATTTCAACAATTCTTTGCATATTTAAACTCATACATCTGTTTTTCATGCCAGCTAAACAATAACAGCTTCATGGCAATGCAAACTTTTCATCTACACCAACCAAATGTGTGTGGCTGTGGGTAAAAACTACTTATAAATATATATACTGGCTCTCTCTCTCTCACACACACACACACACACCCAAAATATGCATAAAAACAAGTAGTTGCTTTCCATTAAGAGGATTAGAAAAACAGCTCAACCTGGAATATACTTTAAGAACTCAGGTTTCTGTATTCTGACTTTAAAAAAATACAGAAATGAAACAGAGTAATATGTTTTAGAACCATACACACACTGGCACATATGATTTTTCTGTTTTGTTACAGAAGTTAGATGCACCCAACCCCTCTCCATGAGCTCAAGCCAGAGCCGAATGCATTCACAAAGCGTATCAAGTTTGAATCATCCAAAGTCACTGTTCACTTGACTTCTCATTCAATTAAATGGTGGGGCAGATGGGTCACATCTGGAAGCACCCAGCACAGGCTCTGCACGATGTGCAGACCACTTTCGTGGGGCGAGAGGAAAGAGTTTTGAGCCCAAACCCTACCCTGCTAGAAAGGCCCCAGCTGGGGCATTTCTCCTACCTGTGATTGCACATTGGCTCCGACTTGGGACCCTTGGTAAGAATCCCCATTCAGACTCTGCATGTTCATGAACATGTCCCCAGAATTTGGGAGGTTAAAAGAACCAGAAGAACCTGGAAAGGAAAGAGTTAAGTAGCTGAATAACAGAGAGCTACACACATAATCCTCAAAGACCCAGAGGCAGGGAAAGGAGAAGAGGTAAAGAAGGGAAAGGTTGTGTACAATATAAAGCATTTCTAGATCTAAGAGGATGGAGAATAACTGCAAGTAGTGAATTTTGCGTCTAGAAAAGTCTTAGTGATGGGGAAGCCCAACTATGAAACAAAGGAAGAATCAAAACAGAGAAACGCCCAGCAGCTGGCTTGGAACTATCCCCTTGTTTTCATTTATCTCCAGGACTTGTCATTAAGCGAGCTCTTCACGATCATTAGCTGTCATGGTGGACAATTACCCAGAGAAGAAACATTTTTCTGAAGCTTTAAAAAAAATTCCTCCAGACTTTTTATTATTTATTTTTATTTTAAAAAGTTATTATTTACTTGGCCATGACAAGCAGCATGTGGGATCTTAGTTCCCCAACCAGGGATTGACCCATGCCCCTTGGAGTGGAAGAGCAGAGTCTTAACCACTAGCCCTCCAGAAAGTCCCTGAAGCTCTTTCTTAGCCATCCACTCTGCCTAACTTTCATCAGTTTCCATGTTCCATTAAAAAGAACCTGGGGGGATGGGGTGGGGTGGGATGGAGGGAAAAAGAAGACATCAAAACAAACAAAAAACCCTCCCTTTCTGAATTTTTAAAGATTATATTTAAATTATCTCCTTAGAAAAGCCCCTTGAATTGCTTCTTAAGCCCATCTGTTTGGGCTAGCTGCACATCTTTCATTGCTACTCAAGTTCCCTGTAATTTTAACGTTTCCAATTCCATGAAAAATGCCACAAAAAATTTGGCCAAAATGTATTGTATAAGGAGCCAAGATACCGCATCCATGTACTAACTACCATATCTCTCACAGCTATCCATGTCCTGATCAGCTAACCATGTGCTGAGCCTACCAAGTCAGCACAGGTGCTGAGGAGATATAAGGACCGCAGACTCGAGTCTGCAGCCACATCAGGGAGAAAGCACTGTGGTACTAACCCCAGCATTCCAGCCTCATTACCCACAGCAACAGGTCAATTTCCCACTTTTGCTATTTCACTCGTTCTTTGACAGACCACTATGGATTTTAAAAATGACACCACTACGGATTTTAAAATGACACATGGAACAATATAGTTAAAATAATCATTAGGGATAGCACTGGGCCTCGTTGCTGAATTAAAAACCACTTCTAAGTGTGAAAGTTCCAGGTTCTACTGGTAGTGAGGGGCACTCACTATGAACAGTGGGTTTACAGGCCCTCTGGTCATCCACTCATTCACTGATTCCAGGAAGAAGCCTGCATTTTAATAGAAATCTTTATGAATCCACTGTATCCTCAGTATGGCTCTTGTGTCTTGGCCCATGAGGTGGGGCTGTGTGGCCTCAGGCTTTCTGAGCCGAGGAGGGAGTAAGCACCCATACGCACCAGAATTCGGCGTGGTGGGAGAGTTGGTCTGGTTGTTCTGCACGGCTGCGGCCACTGCGTGCGCGGCTGTCACGGCTGTCTTTGCAGCATAGAGGTTGGCTTCTTCCTGAAACTTGCCAATATTCTTCTTGTACCTGATTCGTTTGTTGCCAAACCAGTTGGATACCTATAAATCACAGGGACGTGAGTAAGGGGAAGCGAGGGTCAAAGGAGGAAACAAACAAAAATCAAATTTCTGCTACTAACTGTAGGACCCCTGGGGGAGACCTTGGGAGACACCTGATTCTAGCCTGTGATCACATCTCGGAGATAAAGAAGACTGGTGCTGAGGCTCACTTACTCTTGGCAAACCTCTCAACACTCTTGGAACGAGACCATTTCTTGGAGTTACTAAAATGGCTGGAAGTGTTGTTCATCAAAAATATTCAGTTAGTGTATACCAATTCATATATAAATGATTAGTCCTCCCCCCATCCCCAAAGGAGCTGAAAAACGAAAGGAAACGTTTGTTAAGTTAGGTAAATAATAAGAAACTCTTGTGAAAGAATGACTTGTTCTTTTGGGGTCTGGAATAATTTTGGCAGCTGTACAGTAGAATCATGTTTGGTCTGCTGAAAAGAGTAACATCAATTAATAATGGATGAAAAACCCCTTTGTCTCCCACCTTAGAAGATACTGTACGTCTGCCAAGATGGCTGCTCAAGTTCTGCCAGTTAACATGTGAGAAGGTCACAACGTGAAAACTCAAGCAATTCAATAAGGTCAAATGCAAATACAGAATCAGCAGCTGATTTCATCAGGTGGAATATATTTATTTCTTTTGCAAACTACTTATGATGTCAACCAGCACAAATGGAAGAGATTTCTTAGGAGGATCTTGGCAACAGGCAGATTTCATCACATTTCACTGACAACAAAACTTCAGCCCAAGATGCACTGCTTCTAGTTACATTGAGTGTTCAGGCATCTGGGAGCTGAGCTATATAAAGAAGCTAAAACCCACACAGCAATGTATGAATAGGTACCCACTTTGCTATGTAAAAGGGTCTGACCTCTCTCTTGTTAAAGTAACAGTTCAAAAATACTTTTTAATAATTTCTTAATCATCTTTCAAAGGAGCATGCTGCAGTGGTATCAGAAGGAGTGGGTCACAGTTTCATCCTGAATAGCTATTTAGGGACCCTGAGAAAAGGATAAGGAGTGGGTAATATGAGCACTCCAACCCAATTTCTACCAGTGGGCACGCTGGTTAACCATCTCTGCCAAGCCTTTAATTGCTTTGGAAATAGATCTCTCATTCTTCAAACCATGGTGCTCATCCTTCCAGGGAAAGCTAGAGAGCCCTGGCAAGGGAGCCACACGAGGAAGACAATGTTGGCCTGCTGCTGCCCACACGCAGTCCCATCCTGGGGGGTCACTGTGAGCACATATGCGCGTGCACACACGCCAGCACATTCGCTGAAGACCTGTGCAGTTACCATGAGTACAGGTTCAGACAGAAACAAGCCAAAACTCGTCAGGAAGCAAATATGCTGCAGATCAGGCCTTCCTAGCCATTTCTGTTCCACTGTCGCCTCCCTCACCCGCAAGGAAGGATTATGTGTCCCTTCTTTCCTTCATTTCAAACAGTGGTGGAAATAGTAACTATTTAACAAGCATCTCCTTTGCACCAAGCATTCAGTTCAGTTCAGTTCAGTCACTCAGTCGTGTCAGACTCTTTGTGACCCCATGAATCGCAGCACGCCAGGCCTCCCTGTTCATCACCATCTCCCGGAAGTCACTCAGACTCACGTCCATCGAGTCGGTGATGCCATCCAGCCATCTCATCCTCGGTCATCCCCTTCTCCTCCTGCCCCCAATCCCTCCCAGCATCAGAGTCTTTTCCAATGAGTCAACTCTTCGCATGAGGTGGCCAAAGTACTGGAGTTTCAGCTGTAGCATCATTCCTTCCAAAGAAATCCCAGGGCTGATCTCCTTCAGAATGGACTGTTTGGATCTCCTTGCAGTCCAAGGGACTCTCAAGAGTCTTCTCCAACACCACAGTTCAAAAGCACCAATTCTTTGGCGCTCAGCCTTCTTCACAGTCCAACTCTCACATCCATACATGACCACAGGAAAAACCATAGCCTTGACTAGACAGACCTTAGTCACGTTTCACTACAGAGACGAAAACTTTTACGATAGATCCAACCAGTATTGAAAAGAAGGTTCCTCATTCGCAGAAGATTATTCATGGCTGCAGTCACCATCTGCAGTGATTTTGGAGCCCCCCAAAAATAAAGTCTGACACTGTTTCCACTGTTTCCCCATCTATTTCCCATGAAGTGATAGGACCAGATGCCATGATCTTCGTTTTCTGAATGTTGAGCTTTAAGCCAACTTTTTCGCTCTCCTCTTTCACTTTCATCAAGAGGCTTTTGAGATCCTCTTCACTTTCTGCCATAAGGGTGGTGTCATCTGCATATCTGAGGTTATTGATATTTCTCCCGGCAATCTTGATTCCAGCTTGTGTTTCTTCCAGTCCAGTGTTTCTCATGATGTACTCTGCATATAAGTTAAATAAGCAGGGTGACAATATACAGCCTTGACGGACTCCTTTTCCTATTTGGAACCAGTCTGTTGTTCCATGTCCAGTTCTAACTGTTGCTTCCTGACCTGCATACAGATTATGGCCTTTTGCACACATTTTCTCAAGTAGTATCTTAACAATCTCAAGGGCTAGGTGGTTGATTGTCATCACACAGGCCTCACACCTGTTCCAAATCTAATGACCTTCTCTCTCTCAACTTGTTTTAACTCAGCAGCTTCTGACACTTGTAATTATCACCTGTGACATTATGCTTCTGCTTCTCCTTCCCTGACATGCTATGGTATGTGTGTGTGTGTGCATATACACACTTTCTCCAAGACTCAAGCTCTTAGCTCTCTTCTTTCTCCTTATGCAATCTTATCTCTATTAACAATTTCAACTATGGTCTCTGTGAACCAGACTTCCACATCTATCCCTAAATTCTATGAAGAATTTCAGTTGATTTTTAAACATTTTCTTATAAATGTTCTGGCACAAGCTGCAACTCAACAGATCTCAAATGGAACTTGGGTGTTCTTTAAACCTGCGCCTCCTTCTCTATTTTCTACTTGTGTCATGGCATCTTCACCACCAGCGATGTGGTACTCACTTCAAATCTGACTCCACTGTAGGCAGTTCCAACGGTTACACAGTTCTTTACTCAGAACTAAGATACGGTTCCCTTCCAATTCCACGTACGGGCCTTAGTTCCAGTATCTAGGCTGTCACAATATTAGGCTCTCAAACAGACCTGAGGGACCCAACTCCACTCTGCCTTCTTTCGGCCCCGTATGCTTGGGGCAGGTGCTTGGGACAATAGTGTAGGGCGTGCTACTGGGTGGCAGAGTTAGGTGGGTACACAGGTGATGAGGGCCTGGGCCAGGCGGAACAGGAGCTGTGGAAAGGGCAGAGGTCATGGAAGACAAATAGGCAGGATTTGGCCACTGACTCACAGTGGAGGCCAGGGGAGAGGGAGAGGGCCGACGTGATGTTAACCTGGGGCCCAGGCCTCCAGGAGGACGGACGCAGATGCTCTGGGAGGGATTTCTGCATTAGGAGAAGGCAGCCTCAGAGACTATGAGATTCATTCCCATACCAGAATTATGTCTCTAAAAATAAAGGTTCTGAATTAAGATTGGAAATAACCCTAGTGATATTCATTCTGGTTATGCTTGTTAAAGCAAGTTCTCATAGCCCTTACTTTCACAAGCCTACCCTACCTTTCACAAGCACATCCTCAGCTCAGAAGGCAGACCTACAGAGCTGCCACACGAAAACTCCCTTCAATATACAACATCACTCTAGCTTGTCTGATTAAGACTGTCAGGCCTTTGAAAGAGTTAAATATTGACTATCCAGTGGAAACGGAGATATTCCTGGCTGAGAGGGAATCTGGCATTTCTTAAGCATAATTAATGAAAATTCCCCAACTCTGAATTTAGCAACAAAGGCCCATTTTAGAATTCTCTTCTAAACAATTCTCTGTTGGATTCCATACTTTGTAGTTAATATTACCTTGACAATCAGAGAAGCTATAATACATTAATGAAACCTAGCCAGGAAAATCAGATTACAGCTTTATTAACAGTTTCATAATTGAAGAATCTCCATACCATTGAAGGTCTCATCTCCAGATATGTAAGAATCCTATGTTTATGCATACCCCTGGACCAATCAAACAACAGTCATCACTAATAAAGGTTTATTTAATTCTCATAGTAAAATTTTAATATCACCAGCAGCCTGGGGAAGCTTTAGCAAGTGGATTTGCTTGACATCAGATCGTTTCTATTCTGCTGGTCCCAATACTTCTTAATCTTTAATATCAAGGCAATTAAAATTAATGGCCACTCATCCGAAGCTACTGTGGGCAGTGTTTCCTTGACATCAATTGTTTGATGGGATTACCTAGAGGTTAAACTAACAAGCAAGGTTTAATTGGAAGCAATGAAAGAAGCAGTGATCATATGTTATGTTTAACCTGCATAACCACATCTAAATGAATATCTAAAAATGTTAAACTATTTCTCAAATTAAAATATGCATGTCACATTCTGATATCACAGATTTGGGTATTGCAGCTATCAGCTATTAAGACCACACTGCTGCAACTGGGATCAGTGTAATTAATGTAGAAATCAACAGCTAAATTCAGGAGTTCTTTTTCACCTTTTAAAAACAGATGGATACAGTTAGTTGCAAAAGTCAGCCAGTAGGAAGCACCAAAAGCTACAGAGCACATGCAGTCCCCTCCTACACGGGGCTCACAGTGGAGTCAGGCTGTACACACATGCTTGAAGGAGAGCAGAGCTTACTCTGTCTTTGAGCTGGAATGGTCTGTACTTTGGTCCCAGAATAGAAACACGGGCAGGAAATTGGTGGAGAGAAAAGGAATATTTTGTCCCGTGCTTCTCTTTTGAGCCGCATATCCAGGATTCATGACTCTGGACTGTGCAGAAGGCAAAGGGCTGGGCAAGAATTTTAAGATCAATTAAATATGAGAATAAAAACACAAGTACTCTCCTCCTCCTACTGATGTTCATCACTACCAGCTCCCAGGCTGAATGCCTCTGGCAATCAGGGGAATGAGTAGTGAGCATTTTTCAGAGTGTTTATTTTCTGGAGCCCTTCTGCAAGGCCAAGAAGTGACTGGAAAAGCTTCTGTTCCCTCTCATTTACTATAGCCATGCATTCCCCTGACTCTATTCACCTGCTGACTGCCAACTGCCTTTAAAAAGTAAAGTGTTTTCCTTTTTAAAGAATGTTTTATCTAAGTACAATTGGTTTAGTGTTAATTTCTGCTGAACAGCAAAGTGATTCAGTTATACATTTGTGTGTGTACTAAGTTGCTTCAGTTGTGTCTGACTCTGCAACCCATGGACTGTAGACCACCAGGCTCCTCTGTCCATGGGATTTTTTATTGGGTTCTTTTTTTGGTTATGAGTTGTATGAGTTGTTTGCATATTTTGGAAATTAAGCCTTTGTTGGTCATATCATACACTAAAAAGGAAGCACTAGAAAGGGACTAGTGTTTAAATGTGATTTAAAAGGGACAATCCCCTTTAAATCACATCAAAAAATATTTAGGAGTAAACCTGACAAAGGAGGTAAAAGATTTATACGCTAAGAATCACAAACATTAATAAAAGAAACTGACAATGACTCAAAGATGGAAAGATATCCCATGCTCTTGGATTGGAAGAATTAATATTGTTAAAATGGCCAAACTACAATCTATACATTTAATGTGATTCCTATCAAATTACCCATGACATTTTTCACAGAACTAGAACAAATAATTCAAAAATTTACATGGTATGATAAAAGGCACAGAATTGCCAAAGCAATTCACAGAAAAAAGAACAAAGCAGGAGGCATACCCTTCTCAGACTTCAGATAATACTACAAAGCTATGGTAATCAAAACAGCATGGTACTGGCACAAAAACAGACATATGGATCCATGAAACAGAACAGAAAACCCAGAAATAAACCCACACACCTATGGACAATTAATCTTTGACAAAGGACGCAAGAACTCATAATGGGGAGAAGACAGTCTCTTCAGAAAATGTTGTTGGGAAAGTTGGACAGCCACATGTAAATCAATGAAATCAGAACACATCCTTACATCAGACACAAAAAGAAACTCAAAATGGCTTGAAAATTTAAATATAAGACATGATACCAGCAGACTCCTAGAAAAGAACATAGGCAAAACATTCTCTGACATAAACTGTACCAATGTTTTCTTAGGTCAGTCTCCTAGGGCAATATAAACAAAAGCAAAAAATAAACAAATGGGATTTAGTCAAACTTATAAGCTTTTGTACAGCAAAAGAAACCATAAATAAAAAGATAACTTACAAACTGGAAAAATTAAATGTTTTAAAATGTGGATTCTAAAAACACAAACTCAGAGAAACAGAGTAGAGTGGAAGTTACCAGGGACTGATCACAGCTAATAATACTGCATCACATACTTGAATGCTGCTGAGAGAGTTTATCTTAAGTGTTCTCACCAGGAAAAACAAATGGCAACTATGTCATGGGATAGAGGTGGTGTAGCTAACACTATGCAGTAATTATTTTGCAATTTTTAAAAGTATTGTATCAACCTGCTGCACACCTTGAACAGTGTTATGTTTCAGTTATACTTCAATAAAACTGGGGAGAAAAGTAAAAATGTTTTCCAAATACAGCAACTAAATTCAACTTTTGTATCACTTTTTTACTTTTTTTCAAAAATATGCCCAGTACCTTCTACTCACTTAGAATCTTTAACTCTGAGGTAGATACATTGGATGTGGGCAGTATCACATGTTGGATAAATACTTGGGACTTGGTCTGGTTTCAGATCCACACTGTTATTTACTATGAGTGGCCCTGGAGAGATTATTTTATTATTCCTCTCATATACAATGAGAACAATAATAAGAAGTGTAATATATTTCTCATAGAAATGTTAGGTACATTAATGATTTGGGCCCATAGTGATTCAGTTCAGTTCAGTTCAGTTGCTCAGTTGTGTCCGACTCCTTGCGACCCCATGAATTGCAGCACGCCAGGCCTCCCTGTCCATCACCAACTCCCGGAGTTCACTCAGACTCACGTCCATCGAGTTGGTGATGCCATCCAGCCATCTCATCCTCTGTCATCCCCTTTTCCTCCTGGCCCCAATCCCTCCCAGCATCAGAGTCTTTTCCAATGAGTCACCTCCTCGCATGAGGTGGCCAAAGTACTGGAGTTTCAGCTTCAGCATCATTCCTTCCAGAGAACACCCAGGACTGATCTCCTTTAGAATGGACTGGTTGGATCTCCTTGCAGTCCAAGGGACTCTCAAGAGTCTTCTCCAACACCACAGTTCAAAAGCATCAATTCTTTGGCACCCAGCTTTCTTCGCAGTCCAACTCTCACATCCATACATGACTACTGGAAAAACCATAGCCTTGACTAGACGGACCTTTCCTAATTCTATTATCACTGTCACCCGTGTTTTATCAATGAAGAATCAAGAGATGCAGACTATACACAAATGGCCCTAAATCATATAGTGAAGTATGACAAATCCAGATTTCAATCCCACAATTCCCCATCAATTTTCCCCCCTTTTTTACAATTAACTGAGGTGTATTCATTGAATATGTGTTACAGTTAGTGCTGTACTAGGTGCCATAGGGAGACAAAAAAATTAACAGGAACTTCTACTTGCCTAGAACTTACAATCTGGTCATAAAAACAATGCTACATATTCAAATGATTAACAAAAATTGCATGATGGTGATGATAACACACTAAACTGCAGAGAACAGACTCTAAGTGCACAAGGAATCTGGAGGAAGATAAGCCCCAGCAGGTCTGGGAAATGAAAGGAGAATTCAAAGGTAAGGTGAAATTTGAACTGGACTTCAGCTTCAATTGAATTCAATAGTATTTCTACTGAGACTCCATATTTCAGAGGTACAAACCTCTAGAAGCCCTGTTCAAACAAAGAAGCTAAAAACATAAGCTGCCTCCATCTACCTGGACCTCTCCAAGATCCCAGAGACTTTTTCTACTTTCTAACTTGACTCCCCTTTCCCTTAATTTCTTAACTTCTCTTTTATAATGAAAGGGGAAAGAGACACCATTCTAAAGGAAAAGAGGAAAGGGGAATCAAGAAGTGTTTCTGGAAGAAGTGAGGTCTAACAAGTGAGGAACACTTTCATTGTGGAGAAAAAGGGAGAAGCCATGGGTACCAGGGTGAAGCACCTGACCGACCAGCAGCCTCTGGCTGAGAAACAGGAGAAGGGAGAGTGCCCCAGACCAGGGAAAGCCTGGAGAGGAGCGCTGCTGGTGTTCTCATCACCCACACCACCCCAGGGCTCCCTAAGTGGAAGGGAGGCAGAGACTGTGGGGAACAGTTCCTGTGAGACCACCTGAAGCCAGGGCAGAAAGCCTTTTGTCTAGGCGCCTGTCCCATATTAGTAGTCTGCACATCTTTTGCTGGAATACTGCCTAAAAAAAAAAACCAGGTACTTGCTCATACATTTTTTTCTCCTTTGTACATTTTTTAAGTTGGCATCTACAATTTTTCATTATGAGCTTACAGTTATAAACAATGTTATTTTAGTATGCCATAAATGTTGACATTTTAAAATAAAACTGTAACACTGTTCTTTAAAATGCATCCAACCAAATATAAATAGCAAATTGATACCCACTATCCATTTTAAAAACATATAAACTTGTTTTTCTTTAATAGTCAAAATTTTTGTGTTCTCTTTTGTTTTTGGAACTGTATTTCCATTTCATTTCCCTCCCATATTATACCTGTCTCTTATACACATCTAAAATTTACATGGTATGATAAAAGGCACAGAATTGCCAAAGCAATTCACAGAAAAAAGAACAAAGCAGGAGGCATACCCTTCTCAGACTTCAGATAATACTACAAAGCTATGGTAATCAAAACAGCATGGTACTGGCACAAAAACAGACATATGGATCCATGAAACAGAACAGAAATTTATTTCCTGTAATTATAAGGCTCTACATGCTTAACATGTTCTGGATTAAGCTATCATTACAGTGAGTCTAAAATTAATCAAAGCAATACAAATACTTATTTTGATAAATAATACTTACTTTGAGCATCAAAAGTAAGGTTTTATCACACATTCATTTTTTTTAATAGCTGAAAAAAAAACACTTTTTTGTTTAAAGTTCTATCTTTTATCAGCATTGAAATTCCCCCTTATGAAGTCAGAGTTCTTCAGAGGGGAGCATTGGTTTAATTCTGATTCACTAACTTATTTGTAAACCACTGAATACTTTGAATACATTTTTCAATTCAGAATTAACACATGTATTTCTTAAGCAGAAGGGTGCTGGGTTATAAAGTGCTGACTGAAGGAGGTTTGGTTATCACCAATATTTCACACAATCCTTTGTTAAGCACCAGAAAGGGTCTCACACTTTGGGGCAATGAGTGGGAGTACCTATTTCATAAAGTGGGAAAAGAACAGGTGGAAAGGGGAAGAGGAAAAAGGACAACCACATGAACTTCCACCCCAGCAGCTTTCTGAGGCAAGTGGATTTTAGGAAGGAGTATGTATATATCCTGGAAAAGGCAATGGCACCCCACTCCAGTACTCTTGCCTGGAAAATCCCATGGACAGAGGAGCCTGGTGGGCTACAGTCCATGGGGTCGCTAAGAGTTGGACACGACTGAGTGACTTCACTTTCACTTTTCACTTTCACGCATTGGAGAAGGAAATGGCAACCCACTCCACTGTTCTTGCCTGGAGAATCCTAGGGATGGGGGAGCCTAGTGGGCTCTATGGGGTCCGTCTATGGGGTTGCACAGTGTTGGACACAACTGAAGCAACTTAGCAGCAGCAGCAGCAGCAGGAGCATGTATATATACATTTATATATACACACATATATACACACACACATAAGGAAAGCTGACCAGTGAAACCCTTTTAAAACCATGCATGCCCTTGTACCCTCTGGAAAATCTTCACCTACTCTGTGAAGCACGTGCACCGCGTTTAAGACTGCTGCCTTAAGTGAGCAGGCACACTCTGTTCGCATTAACTTTTATTTATTTATTTAATTAGTTAGTTTATTTTTTGGCTGCACTGTGCAGTATGTGGGATCCTAGTTCCTCAACCAGGGAGAGAACCCATATTCCCAACAGTGGAACCCTGGAGTCCCAACCACAGGACCACCAGGAAAGCCCCGTGGTTGCATTAATTTCTCTGTGTGAAGACATGTGGAAGTCCCTTGGACAGGATGCATCTAGGGAAGACCTTGAGCTGTAAAAACAAGGCTCACTCAGGCAGTCACTTCGATGTGTCACAGTGACCTTTCAGAGCTCAACAAAGAACAAATTTGTCAGCATCAGGAAATCAAAAACATTTAAAGAAATAAACAGAGCAGCAGACACACTTTACTTATCCAGCATAACCTTTCTGTAAAGTAAGCCAGCAAATATGGATAGACATATGCCTGGATTCAGCATTACTTAGAGTTTATCTTGAGTAAATATTTAGGAATACATATGAAAGAGATTTGTTACAGTCTTACTTAAAATAGTAAAAAGAGAGGAGATATTAATTTATAGCATATCTGTATAATGGAATATGATCACTGACTAAAAATGTTGAAGACAAATATTTATTGACATGGGGGTACTATTCACAATGTATTGTAAAGAGGAGGAAAGGGCTTTTTCTTCCTTCTCATAGAGAATGAGAATTTGAGGTGGGGTAAAAATACACATAGACATACATAGGTGTGTACATGCAAACATACACATACAAGTATGCATACAAAAAGTACTAGGACATGCGTCTTTTATCGTTTGGAATGGGTTTACAAGTAAATTCTAATTTTGTGTTTTTCTGTTTTCAAATATCCAAATTGATTTCAGATGAGTAATTGCTGGGTTTTTGTTTTTGTTTTATTAGAAAAAAAGACTTTCAAAAAAACATGCACTTTTCAATGAAAACTATAACCAATCTTCTTCTTCTTTTTTTTTTTTTTCAAAGTCACTTAGAAGTCATTTAGTAATCCTGAAGAGTGTAACTGCCAGGCACTGTGCTTGCTCACACAGCTACAGGACTCAACAATCCCATTCCTGTATTCTATCTGAAGGATGGGGTTGGCAGATCTGAGAATTCTTGAAATAATTAAAATCAGATACTTCGTAATTCTCAAACCACTAAAGTTCCCCAGATTGCTTTTCCTTTAAGAAAAATGTCACATTCAAATTTCAAAAGCTAGACCATCTACAATGTCTCTATAGTCACTGAAAGCCAATTTATTAATTAGCATTAATTGTACCTTACATTTCAAATTCTATTACTCCATTTATTTACCATTTTAATAACAATGTTAAATAAAAGAGAAAAATTATTACATAATGACTTAATCTTCAATAGGGAGAAGTGCAGAACTTTAGAGTTCATCCTCAATTTGGCTTCCTTAAAGACTTAAGGGAGAGAATCAGCACTTGTTTGGAAAAGCAGCAGCTGACATCAAAACATAATTACTGAGATTAGCAAACTGAAAATTTATGAAGCACAGATCTTAGAAAAATTTGCCATTGTGTTTCCAATGTTTACTTGTGATGCATACTTTATGTACTGTGCCTAATTAAATGCAACAGATTATGAAATGTTGAAAGGCCAAGTAGTGTATAATGGAACATGTAGCTTATTTACACTGTAAACAATTTTACCTCTAATAAATAGTTTCTCTCTAATCAATATGTTTTCATCCCCATTATGTGGTTCGATTTGAAATGAGGGATGGAAGCCAGATCCTGTTCAATTTTTAAAGTTAATGGTGTTAATAAACTAAATCTCATTCCATTCCTCTCCTTCCCAAGGGCACACAACCTGTAAAGTTTATAAAAAGACAGAAAGGCTGGACACACTGTAGATGACCACAAGTGTGCATTCCCTTGAGAACCCAGAGGGCACCTGAGAGCCGACAGACCTGCGTGTGAATCCCTGCTCTGTAATTTCCTAGCTGTGCCAACTTCGTGCAGTCACATCACCTAAGTTCTCCTTTCCTGGTCTACAAGAGGGGGTAACGATGCCTGCTCCCCACAGGGCTGCCTTGAACGCTAAATGAGATAATATGGTAAAAGGCACAGGATTGCACGTGGGATGTGCTAGGCACCAGGTAAGTGTTAGCTCTTCCTGTTCTTAAAACAAACAAACAACAAGAGCAACAACAAAAAACCCTCTGCAGGCCACACTTCCTCTTGTCACGAGATCAGGTCACCCTTTCTGTGAGAGTTCTGGATTCTGAGAGACCTTGTCTCTGCCCCCAGTATTGGCAGGGTCCTGGCAGTGGGGACTAGGGAGCAGTGAGAGAAGGGAAAAGGGGCTGCTCCCTTGTACACCTGAGTGTGATAAGCCTTCTCTCCCAGGAAGGTGACATCTGACCAAGAGCTCCTGTCCACCACGTCTGTGGGGCGTGGTTCCACACAAACAACTGACAGCTCTACCCTGCCTCCCAGTCCCTCGCTTGCTCCTGTCCCAACACAGCCACTCGCCGGACAAGAGAGTGGACCTGGAATTTGTAGGAAACCTGGGTTTGGATCCTACCTGTATATTTTAACAGCGGCCATTTATGGAGAGCTCATTTAAAGCCAGTCATTTTACCAGGAATTTTACATTATTATCTTATGTAGCACCACAAAGACCCAGTTTAACTGATATGAAAACTGAAGTCAGAGAGTTTATCTAGCTTGCCTGAGGGCCACAGCTTTTCCTGTGCCTTTCCCGCTATACCTTGTGTAATAAGACTTATTTTCCTTAATATTCTTCATAAAACAAAAAGAGCTCTTCTTTCAATTTTTATTTTCTATTGTATTAAGTTGTTAGGGCTACCAAAGCAGGGAATCCCATGGAGGCTATAGAGGAATCTATTCAATTGTACACCTATCTGACACATTTTTAATTTTTTAATGAGAGAAATATTTTTTTCTCTCAAATTTTCAGCCTACTTTTTCAGTGTAAAATATTTCATTTCCTTTTCGGTTAAAATGTGAGCTAGCCCAAGAATCCAGACCATTTCATTTTCTTTTTAGAAAGTAAACTCCAAATTCTGAACAACTGACTTGAAAACCAGCTTTCGGAAACACAATTCACTTCTAATGGGAGAACTGAACAACAGAAATTCTGTTTCCATAGTATCTGAAAGAATTTAAAACAGATGCACTTGTCAAGTACTGTATTTTTTTTATTTGAGGCTGTGAAAAATTTTATTGCCATAACGTACTGACACCCTTACAGTTTGGCTCTGCCCTTTCTACTCAGTGCATGATAGACTGGTAACTGCTCGTGACATTCACAGAGAGGCGCATCTGCAAAAGTATATAAAACGTCAGCCTCGCGGCCACAGTACATGAAGAACAGATGACACCGTTCATCTCTCTAAAACACACGCTGAGGGGTGGTTCTAAATTACCACAGACAATGTTTTCAGTTAAAGATTCCTTTAAAATTATTTCTCTCATTAAAAAATAAAAAATGTATCAGGTAGGTGTACAATTGAATAGGTTCCTCTATAGCCTCCATGGGATTCCCTGGTAACTCAGCTGGTAAAGAATCTGCCTACAACGCAGGAGAGACCCCGGTTCAATCCCTGGGTTGGGATGATCCACTGGAGAAGGGATACCCTACTTATTCCAGTATTCTTGGGCTTCTCTGGTGACTCAGCTGGTAAAGAAACTGCCTGCAATGTGGGATACATGGGTTTGATCCCCAGGTTGGGAAGATCCCCTGGAGAAGGGAATGGCTCCCCACTCCACTATTCTGACTTGGAGAATTCCATGGACTGTATAGTCCACGGGGTCACAAAGAGTCGGACACAACTGAGCAACTCACTTTCACAGCCTTTTGGATTTTTTTTGGTTTGCTTGTTCTTTTAAAGAGTTTTTTTTCTTTTTTAGATGTGGGCCATTTAAAAAAAGTCTTTTTGAATTTGTTACAATATTGCTTCTGTATTTTGTTTTGATATTTTGGCTTCAAGGCATGTGGAATCTTAGCTCCCGGACTAGGGATCGAACCTGGGCGCCCTGCACTGGGAGGCAAAGTCTTAACCACTGGACCACCAGGGAAATCCTTCTTTGACAGACTTTTGAAGCATCGACATCAAGCTGTGAAACTGACTCCCATCAGCTGCAATGAGAGGCAGGGCCGTTTCCCAAAGCAACACATCAGCATTCCAGAATTAAAACTCAAGAGCATTTTAAAACAACAGTGGACCACATTTCTGTCCAGATAACTTTCGTATAAATCTAATTCATTTTAAAAAAAATCTTTTTATTTTAATTGGTGGAAAATTTTCCTATAGTGTGTTGGTTTCTGCCATACAACATGTGAATCAGTCATAATTATAATCTAATTTCTGTAATTAAAAACATCAAAATGTATTCCATGTCCTATGTAAGAAATCTGATAGTCGAGCCTTTTGTTTCATGGGAACCTGTATTTATTCAAATGCCTCTCCCTACCAAATGATACACACCCCAGTTTTCTTTTTAAAAATCCGAAATTTCACTGAATTTGTGTAAAATATAAATACTTATCCTCAAAAGATAGCCTACCCTTTCAACATACATAATTAATTCTCATTAAAAATGAACCACATGCATTTTTAGAGTAAAGAATATACTTAGGGTAGATCTATTCAGAGACTAAGAATAGACACAACCTCATTTGACCTCCAACTCCCCACCCCATGCCCACTCTAGCTCTCATTTCTATGAAGCCTGTGAAAACCTAGCAGCTGAGGGCTTCTAGCAACTAGTTTGCCAGTGGCCAGGGCATCTTTTTTCTCTTTCTTTTGGGAACTTTATGAGGCTCTACATATACAACCTACCTGGAAAGAAAACCCTGGTTGAATACACGACAAATGAGCATTTAAGGAGCATTCACCACATACCAGGCCCTGTATTAGGCAGTCGACATGTATGATCTCATTTAGCCCTCAAACTTCTGAGGAAATTATCACAATCCTAATTTTACAAGTCACAAAATGGGAACTTCAGGTTAAATAATTTGCTTAATGTCACACTGCTACTTAATAATGGTAGGGTGGAGTCTGTTTCTGTATCTTACAAATTTCTCAAAACAAGTGATATGAAAGAAAAGTTGTTGTTTGTTGTTTTTTAGTTGCTAAATCGTGTTTGATGCTTTTACAACCTCATGGACTGTAGCCTACCAGGC
The DNA here is from genome assembly GCA_006410635.1 of Cephalophus harveyi. NCBI lineage: Eukaryota > Metazoa > Chordata > Mammalia > Artiodactyla > Bovidae > Cephalophus > Cephalophus harveyi. The sequence continues at coordinate 811,488 of SJYT01035277.1, read as the reverse complement.
TCCTCTGTCCATGGGACCTTCCTAGGCAAGAATACCGGAGTGGACTGCCATTTCCTTCTCCAGGGAATCTTTCCAACCCAGAAATCAAACCTGTGTCTCCTGCATTGACAGGCAGATTCTTTACCACTGGGCCACCAGGGAAGCCCAAAGGAATAGTATCATTGCCTAAATGCAACACAAGTAACAACACAGGTTTGGTAGAGAATCTGGTGTACCTGAAGGGCAATGGGCTAAATATCTAACTTTAGGAAGTCAAGAGGGAGAAAAGGAAACTATTTATACCAGTACTGGAGAATCTCCCCTGTTTTGGAGGATGGGAAGGTGGGACAGCTATGCTGCATGGCTTGTGGGATCTTAGTTCTCCCTTCAGAGACTGAACAAGGGCCCTTGGCAGTTAAAGTGTGGAGTTCTGACCACTGGACCACCAGGGAATTCCTATCCCATGGATCTTGATAGTTGTGTTTTCATTATCATTCAGTTAGTTTTTGATTTATGTATTTTGAGCTTCTGTTATTAAGTACATACAAATATAGAACTGCTGTGTCATTAATATTTAGTGTCTCTTTATCCGCAGTAACACTTTTTGTCTTGAAACATTCTTTACCTAATATTAATTAAGAAATGCCAACTTTCTTTTGGTTATTGTTTACATGTTGTATTTTTTTCCCCCACACTGCTATTTTCATTCTTTCTGTGTCATTATGCTTTAGATATATCTATTAGAGAATATAAGAAATTAGCTTTTATTTTTATATCTTATTCAATAATATTTGCCGATTAGATTTCATTTGTGTTTAATGTAGCTATTGAAATATCTGGGTTTAAATCTATCATCTTACTAAGCGCTCCCTATTTGTCCCACTTACTGGGTTCTTTTTCTAATCCTTTCTTGCCTTCTTTTAGACTGCTTATTTTCAAAAATTATTCTACATTCCCTTCTTTATTTGGAAGTTATACACTCCTTTAGTATTCTTTAGGTGATTCCCTAAGAGATTACACATTCTTAACTATTGAAGTCTAACATTAACGGGTACTTTTATGTTAATTGGTACTTTTACCATCTTTGCAAAAAGTGTAAGAGCATTAGATAACTTAAAAGGCATTACTACTGTGTATTTTAATTCTATATGTATTATAAACAAATAGGATCTTATTATTATTTTAAACACTCAATATTTATTTAGACTCACATACACATTTACCCTTTTCTTTGCTTTCCACTCCTTCCTGTATCTTCTGCCTTCTATATGAAATATTTTTACTTCTGCCATATTTTTTGTGCTTCCTTTAGAGAAAAAATGGGACAAATTCTCTCAATTTTTTAGCGAGAATGTCTTCATTTCACCTCTACTATGAAAGATTATTTTTGGTAGATATAGAATTCTAGGCTGACATTTAATTTATTTCATCTCTTTATCATTCTGCAGTATTATGGCTTTATTATTTTCATTAAGAAATCAGCAGTCAGCCTAATGGCTATGCCTTTGAAGTCACTCTTATTTCTCCCACTGGTGGCTTTTGTTTTCACTGTGTTCAGTGTGGATTCCTACTTATTAATCTTCTTTTGAAATTGTACCTTTTGGTAAATCTAGGGCTTAGAGTCTTTCATCAGTTTTGGAAAGTTAGAAGCTTTCACATTTCAAATATTGCTTCTGACACACTATTATGTTTGCTTCTGGGACTGCAATTACATTTATGTTAGACTTCTTACTATACCTTCAGTGTCCCTTACTCTTTCTCCTGATTTTCTATCCTATTGTCTCTCTATTCTTCAGCATGGTTATTTTCTTATGACCCATCTTCCAGTTCACTAATTCTCTCTTCAGCTATGTTTAACCTGCTTTAAAATCCATACACTGAATTCTTAATTTTGGTTACTTTATTTTTGTTTCTAAAACTTCCATACAATGTTTTTTATGGTTTCCAGCTCTCTGACAAAATTCTCCATTTTGCTTATTGTGTTAAATATATAAAGCATAGTATTTTACACTCCATATCAGATCCTTTTATTCTCTAAAGTTCTTTGGATCTGTTTCTATTGTCTGTTATTTCTGCTGGTTTTAATATATATTGTTATATATTCTTCTATGTCTGTTTTCCCCCTGATTGTGTCCCCAATGTTGTATTTGTTTTGTTTATAGAAACAACTTGAAGTCTAGAATGGTGCTATCTTTCTCCACAAAAAAAAATTATACTTGCTTGTCCAGGCACCGATGAGGACTAGCAATCCAAGTCAAGGACTGAGGTATTCTGAAACAGAATTACAGGCTCCGTGAGGGTCTATGTATACTTCCAATGGACCCCTGCTACTAAGATGTAGCTCTGGTAGTATAAGCCCTAACACAATGCAAGGGAAGCAAGGTATCCTCCCCCTTCATAGGCCCCAGATACCCTTACACCAATTCCTGCCTTCTCAGCCCTTCAAAGTTGTCAAAAGCACAGCTTAACCTGTTAATCATCCTCTCAGAGCAGACAAACAACCCATGGAAAAGTCATTACTTGTGGCCTTATTTTCTTCTTACCTGCAAATTCCCTCACCAACATCATCCGTTCAACTATGAATTTAAGTGAATGATTCTCAAGCTGAATCTTTAAACTTGATCTTTCCCCTAAATTATATTTCCAAACTGAACATTTCCCAACTGGGATACTGATGGCAAGGCAAATCTGGCATATCTTTACTCTCCCCTCCATCAAACCAGCATTTCCTAAAAAGAACATAAATAAATAAATAAGAAAAAAAAAAAGCCCTTAGCATTTCTTTATGTGTTTCCTATATCAGTTAATAATATCACCATCTTCAATTATGTAGGCTAAAAACTTCCACTATCTTCTACTCTTTCCTTCTTATATGCATATCCATTTGTTAACCCAACCGCCATAATACCAATTCTATCCCCCAAATACTTAAAAACGTATCCCTGTTTTCTGCTTTCAGTGGCCTAATTTGAATCTTTACCACCTCTTTCCTAAACTATGCCACTAATCCCCTACTATAGTCGCTCTCATTCTAGGGTTTTCCTTTTCGAACTGACCTTACACATTAGTGCTAGATTTATCTTTCATAAATCTGATCACATCACCCCAACCCATAAATCTATATTGCCATTATTTTACTTCACAGCACTTATTCACCACAGGGCATTATATATAATATTTATATTTAAAATATAAGATATATATAATTATACATTATTTATATATAGGGCTTCCCAGGTGGTGCTAGTGGTAAAGAAAGTGAAAAGTGAAAATCACTCAGTCATGTCCGACTCTTTGCAACCCCATGGACTATACAGCCCATGGAATTCTCCAGGCCAGAATACTGGAATGGATAGCCAATCCCTTCCCCAGTGGATCTTCTCAACCCAGGTCTCCCACATTGCAGGCAGATTCTTTACCAGCTGAGCCACCAGGGAAGCTCAAGAATACTGGAGTGGGTAGCCTATCCCTTCTCCAGCGGATCTTCCTGACCCAGGAATCGAACTGAGGCCTCCTGCATTGCAGGCAGATTCTTTACCAGCTGAGCTAGTGGTAAAGAACTGCCTGCCAATGAAGGAGATACAAGAGACGTGGGTTTGATCCCTAGGTTGGAAAGATACCCTGGAGACAGAAATGGCAACCCACTCCAGTATTCTTACCTGGAAAAATTCCAAAAATAGAGGAGTCAAGGGAGCTTTGGTTCCTTAGATTCGAAAGAAGTGAACACACTGAGCATACACAAACACATACATTATATATATATAAATTATCCTTCTCTCCTCATTAGAATGCAAGCTCCACAAGGACAGACTAGCACAGTGACCAAAAATCACTTATTGAATGAACAATGTATAACTAATTAATTAATGCAAAACAAATCTAAACTGGTCAACCATATAATTATAGGCATAATTACAGACATCTAAACATCATAATTGTAGACCTTCCCCAATCAGGCTCCAGCTTGGCTTTCTATCTAAATCATTTCTCCAACAAATACTCACTGAGTGTCTAAGTGCTGTACACTCTTCTAGGCATTCAGGATATAGTGCTGAATAAGATCACAGTCTCAATCAACAGGGAATTCACCAGCTATCAGAAGAATAGCATTAAACTATTCATTAGTTACTTACAATTGTGGTAAGTGTTAGCAAGGAAAAGAATGAGAAGCTATGAAAGTATGTAATAGAGGATATGAACTGGAAGTTCAAGCAAAACTTTCTTGAAGAATTGATATTTGAAGTAAGCTTTGAAAGAGCAGTAACTAAAATATTTATGCATATGTATAGGAAGGTCAGGGTTAGACCATCCCAGGCAGGAGAAACAGCATAATAAAAGCTATTATTATAATTTTTCTTACTCTTTGATAAGCACTCTGCTTGGAGATAAATGAGATAAGTGAGGCCACACTCTGCTGGCCTCAGTTATCTGCTTGGAGATAAATCTCCAAGTGAAATCTCCAGTGAAACATCTTCTCACTGAAACTCACTGTAGCATTATTTAGCTATTTTTATTCAAATTTTACACAAGGAAATGAGGCACAGTAAGTTTAAATGACTTGCCCAAGGTCACAGAGTTTTAAGTTGAGGGTACTTTCCTAATCCTCACTAAATCCTTCCTGGTACCATGTTCATTGGCATTGGTACCTTCCCTCAGATAACTCTGGTATCCTGTCAGCAACACAACTGTCTGTCTCCCTCAAGGAATTTGACATTTCTCAACGAAAAGAAATTATCTTATTCACCTTTCTTTGCCACAGTGATCATAGTAGGCACTCAGTGCCTGCTGACAGAATCATGAAAACAGTCCAAACTCCTGGTATGTACATTTGGATGGATCAAATTAACTTACTTATACTATGTAGCTTCTACTCTCAAAAATCCATACTTGTTTTAGAAAAATAACATGCTCTCCACATAAACTGACAGCAGTAGGAAGAGAAGCCAAAAGACAAGAACAAAGGAAGCACAAGAGCATCTCTGAAGAACCCCAGATTTCCTGGGTGAGGTTACCACTCAGAGCTGGTTCTGATTGGTCTTTGCCCTTCAGTTCAGTTCAGTTCAGTTGCCCAGTCGTGTCTGACTCTTTGCGACCCCACGATCCAGGAATCGAACTGAGGCCTCCTGCATTGCAGGCAGATTCTTTACCAGCTGAGCTAGTGGTAAAGAACTGCCTGCCAATGAAGGAGATACAAGAGACGTGGGTTTGATCCCTAGGTTGGAAAGATACCCTGGAGACAGAAATGGCAACCCACTCCAGTATTCTTACCTGGAAAAATTCCAAAAATAGAGGAGTCAAGGGAGCTTTGGTTCCTTAGATTCGAAAGAAGTGAACACACTGAGCATACACAAACACATACATTATATATATATAAATTATCCTTCTCTCCTCATTAGAATGCAAGCTCCACAAGGACAGACTAGCACAGTGACCAAAAATCACTTATTGAATGAACAATGTATAACTAATTAATTAATGCAAAACAAATCTAAACTGGTCAACCATATAATTATAGGCATAATTACAGACATCTAAACATCATAATTGTAGACCTTCCCCAATCAGGCTCCAGCTTGGCTTTCTATCTAAATCATTTCTCCAACAAATACTCACTGAGTGTCTAAGTGCTGTACACTCTTCTAGGCATTCAGGATATAGTGCTGAATAAGATCACAGTCTCAATCAACAGGGAATTCACCAGCTATCAGAAGAATAGCATTAAACTATTCATTAGTTACTTACAATTGTGGTAAGTGTTAGCAAGGAAAAGAATGAGAAGCTATGAAAGTATGTAATAGAGGATATGAACTGGAAGTTCAAGCAAAACTTTCTTGAAGAATTGATATTTGAAGTAAGCTTTGAAAGAGCAGTAACTAAAATATTTATGCATATGTATAGGAAGGTCAGGGTTAGACCATCCCAGGCAGGAGAAACAGCATAATAAAAGCTATTATTATAATTTTTCTTACTCTTTGATAAGCACTCTGCTTGGAGATAAATGAGATAAGTGAGGCCACACTCTGCTGGCCTCAGTTATCTGCTTGGAGATAAATCTCCAAGTGAAATCTCCAGTGAAACATCTTCTCACTGAAACTCACTGTAGCATTATTTAGCTATTTTTATTCAAATTTTACACAAGGAAATGAGGCACAGTAAGTTTAAATGACTTGCCCAAGGTCACAGAGTTTTAAGTTGAGGGTACTTTCCTAATCCTCACTAAATCCTTCCTGGTACCATGTTCATTGGCATTGGTACCTTCCCTCAGATAACTCTGGTATCCTGTCAGCAACACAACTGTCTGTCTCCCTCAAGGAATTTGACATTTCTCAACGAAAAGAAATTATCTTATTCACCTTTCTTTGCCACAGTGATCATAGTAGGCACTCAGTGCCTGCTGACAGAATCATGAAAACAGTCCAAACTCCTGGTATGTACATTTGGATGGATCAAATTAACTTACTTATACTATGTAGCTTCTACTCTCAAAAATCCATACTTGTTTTAGAAAAATAACATGCTCTCCACATAAACTGACAGCAGTAGGAAGAGAAGCCAAAAGACAAGAACAAAGGAAGCACAAGAGCATCTCTGAAGAACCCCAGATTTCCTGGGTGAGGTTACCACTCAGAGCTGGTTCTGATTGGTCTTTGCCCTTCAGTTCAGTTCAGTTCAGTTGCCCAGTCGTGTCTGACTCTTTGCGACCCCACGAATCGCAGCACGCCAGGCCTCCCTGTCCATCACCAGCTCCCGGAGTTCACTCAGACTCACATCCATCGAGTCCGTGATGCCATCCAGCCATCTCATCCTTCGTCGTCCCCTTCTCCTCCTCCCCCAGTCCCTCCCAGCATCAGAGTCTTTTCCAGTGAGTCAACTCTTCTCATGAGGTGGCCAAAGTACTGGAGTTTCAGCTTTAGCATCATTCCTTCCAAAGAAATCCCAGGGCTGATCTCCTTCAGAATGGACTGGTGGGATCTCCTTGCAGTCCAAGGGACTCTCAAGAGTCTTCTCCAACACCACAGTTCAAAAGCATCAATTCTTTGGCGCTCAGCCTTCTTCACAGTCCAACTCTCACATCCATACGTGACCACAGGAAAAACCATAGCCTTGACTAGACGGACCTTAGTCGGCAAAGTAATGTCTCTGCTTCTGAATATACTATCTAGGTTGGTCATAACTTTTCTTCCAAGGAGTAAGTGTCTTTTAATTTCATGGCTGTAGTCACCATCTGCAGTGATTTTGGAGCCCCAAAAAATAAAGTCTGACACTGTTTCCACTGTTTCCCATCTATTTCCCATGAAGTGATGGGACCGGATGCCATGATCTTCATTTTTCAGGCTACACTGTATTTCCTCTTTTCACTCTTCCCTATCTATATCTATTCTCACCCTACTCTGGGAGCCAAGAGGCTGACCTATATGCCTCGAGGCTTCTGGCCAAAGGAAGTCAATGGTAGGAGATGAGAAGAGACAAAAGTAAGGTCACAGTATTTGTTCCCCAGACTCCCTCACTGTAATACTGCTTTTACTTAAGATCTCAGTTACTGGCCTTCTCCACACAGCTTCTAGGTCGTGAGTTCCTGTAATCTTCCTTATCTCTTTAGGCCAGAAGGTGAAGGTGAAGTCGCTCAGTCGTGTCCGACTCTTTGCGACCCCATGGACTGTAACCTATTAGGCTTCTCCGTCCATGGGATTCTCCAGGCAAGAATACTGGAGTGGATTGCCATTTCCTTCTCCAGGGGATCTTCCTGACCCAGGGATCGAACCCGGGTCTCCCGCATTGGAGGCAGACGCTTTAACCTCTGCCCCTCTTTAGGCCAAGGGGTAGTAAAAGAACCAAGCAGGACCAGCATTATCCTTTGTGGTTTCCCTACACTCTGCCCACACTTGTGTAAACAGTCACTTTACCAAGGTATCCTCAAAGTATCCTAATTTGAGTGTGCCATCTGTTTTCTCCTGGGACCCTGACTGATACTTTGGCTTGTTGGTCTGACCACAGAAGTGAAGCAGTGGAAAGGTGAGAGGCGATGATGACGGACGGGAATCCTCAAAGGGAAAGGACAGACAAGGTGGTGAAAGGGACAAACACTGGAGGGACTGTGATTCTGGTTATGGCTTCTTCTTGATAGGAACACTCAAAAAACACTACATCTAAGCTGGAAATTGTCTCTCTATCCTTAGTTGGGTGTCACATCAAACAAGTATTACAGACTCCCTTAAAGAAGATTCTCTAAGATGAATATAATACCTGACATCCCTGGAGCAAGCTTTAGGCACCAAGTTAATCATGGTGCTGATTGTTTGCAGAGAAGAACAATTAAAAATCAGTGGCTTCCCTGTTTTCTTGAAATTGTGCAGATATGCCTTATCTGTATTTGGAGTTACATCATCATCAAAGGTCTCATCTTTTTACAACCTGTTCCTTTATTCTTTGCACATTGTTTAATGACATTGCATCTCCACGAGGACACACTATCAGAGATTTCACAGAACAGGGGGTTTGCAGCCTTCTTTTAGTGTGAAAGATCCACTTCAACAAAATAGCTTCCATTTTCCTTCAACTCATCTCCAGTTCGCCAACTGCATACTTAGAGTAGAAATCCGCTTCTGCCTTCTCTCTACCGCCAAAATCACTGAAAAGGCTTTTATGGATAGCTGCAAAAAATACTGTAATTTGATAGTCATCTTTTTTTCCTGCTCTAATTATTATTTTAACGGGCTTCTTCTTATTTTAATAGATTTTTTTAATAAAGAAATCTTACTTACAAATTTTAATTAGCTTACTGAATATTCACTGCTTTGGAATAAGTAGTTTAATGAGTAAGGAGACCTCAGACTACTAACTAGCCTGGAGTCTCTAAGTAGCTTAGGGGGAAATGATGCAGCCCTAGTGATATAAGCCCAGCCTGTACCTCACAAACCAGGACTCTGAGCTGGGGCCCAAGGGAAAGAGGAATCACATTGCTTCTTGCAGGAAAAAAAGTAAAAATCTGTTTTATTTCTTTTTATCAAGAACTTCTATGTAAGAACTTTCAGCTCTCCCACTCACCAAGACTTGTGACTCTTCTCAATTCATTAAACTTCTCTGAACATGCCTCCTCATCAGTAAGGGTTATGTAATTTTTTCCACACTAGACAGTTACAGAAATGGGTCTTCTGTACTGCTTTAAAAAGCTATGTTAGTTAGATATCTAAGTTGGATGAATGAATGAATGAACTTAATGCTGCAAATTAAGCACTCTATTATTTCAGGTTCTCATCTGCTATAAAAGAAAATCAATCTTTTCTTTACAGTACACTTCAATTACAGTAGCAGTGAAGAATAAGTTAACATTTTTCATTCTAAAAACACCTGGCAAAGAAAGGAGGGCCTGAGTTATTTAAATTCAAAATTGGAATCAGGAGAACAATGGAGTTTTTTGTGACTTACTAACTTGAATAATCAAGGCAAGTTAGCTCTATTCCAAAAAGTAAAAGCATATTAATATCTGCCCCACTGATTAGGAATATATGACAATTTTAACTATGATTCTCGGCGCTCATGAAATTTCTTTCTTTGTGAACTTTCAGAGTGTTATGTAAAAGGGGAACTCCAGCTTACTAAATCACACTGTGCTATGCTGTATTCAGTCATGTCCCACTGTTTGCGATCCCAGGGACTGTAGCCCACCAGGCTCTTCTGTCCATGGAATTTCCCAGGCAAGAATACTGGAGAGGGTGGCCATTCCCTTCTCCAGGGGGTCTTCCCGACCAAGGGATCAAACGTGGGTCTCCTGTATTGCAGGCAGATTCTTTACCATCTGAGCTGTCTATAACACAAATTAATTTAATATGATCCAACCAAACTCTTGATCTTACGCCAGGACCTATTCCTTCCAAATCCTTCCTCAACACACTTAATGACAACTTCACACTTCCACTGCTCAGGCCAAAAATATTAAAGTCACCCTATCAGTAAACCCTCAGCTGTACCTTCTCAATTACCTGGAATGCAGCCATCTCTCAGCCTCTGCTACTATCATCCTGGTCCAAGTCACCGTCATCTTCTGCCTGGATTATTGCAGTGGCATCTTAACTGGCATCTCTGCTTCCCCTTCCCTCCCATCGTCTAATGTCAATACACCACCCATGGTGACCCTGTTAAAACTTAAGTCAGATCATGCCACTCCTGAGTGTTCTATCTCACTTTGAGTAGAAGGCCAAGTTATTACCATGGTCTCTAAGGCCCCTGTGCCATTTGGACCTCACAGTCTCTTTGACTTCATTTCCTACCACTTTCCCCACTTGCTCAGGCTACTTTTACCACAGAGCCTTTGCACTCACTGTCCTTTCTGCCTGGAATGTTTTTTACCAATTAGCCACATGGCTTGGTCATTCATCACCTTCAATTTTTACCAAAAGCTATTTTCTCTGGAGGAGTTTTCCTTACCACTCTATTGAAAATTACAGCCTTTACCTTCCTATTCTCCTTCCTTCCTTTTGCTCCATAACGCCTATCCTTTTCTAACTTATAATTTCATTTACTTACTTTACTTGTTTGTATCCTACCAGGAAAATCCAAGTTCCATAGGGGCAGATTTGTTGCTGTTGTATAAGTAACCTTTTAGTCAATTTAAAAATATATACACACAAAAAAGGGGCACACATTATTACAGTGCTTGGTAAACTTCCATCAAGTAAATACACCCATGGAACCATCATTTAGATTGAAAAACACTCCCCTTTCCAATTCTAATTTCTAACACTAAGATTAATTTTGCTTGCTTTTGAACTCTGTAATAAACTATACATTAAGTGCCTGACTTCTTTCAATCAGCATTATGTAATTACATATAGTTTAGTTCATTCATTCTCATTGTTACATAATATCCCAAATATATACAAATATATCACTTTTATTTATCCATTTTCCTACTGAAGGATCTTTCCGTTGTTTCTAGTTTGGCTATTATACTGTTGATAAGGATATTCATATTTATATATATCTTTCAGTGACATGTGTACACAATTCTATCAGGTAGGGCAGGTGGTTCAGACTGTAAAGTTCACAGATGTCTCTTCCATCCATAGCAAAGTATCTGACACATAATAGGTGTTATAATAAATTTTATTTGCTTTTGGGTAGTTTTTTTTTTTTTTTGGCCACACTGAACAGAATGCAGAATCTTAGTTCCCTGAACATGGATCGAACTTATGCCTCCTGCAGTGGAAGCACTGAGTCTTAACCACTGGACTGACAGCAAAGTCCCAACAAGATTTGTTAACAAATGAATGGAAATATTCTTTTAAGAATTCTGCTATTTAGATTTAATAATTCACATATGACTTCCTAGGCTTATATGTGTAGGTTTATAATGCAAAAAAATTAAATTAACCTCTACAAATCTATCATGTATGGATGTGAGAGTTGGATTGTGAAGAAGGCTGAGCGCCGAAGAATTGATGCTTTTGAACTGTGGTGTTGGAGAAGACTCTTGAGAGTCCCTTGGACTGCAAGGAGATCCAACCAGTCCATTCTGAAGGAGATCAGCCCTGGGATTTCTTTGGAAGGAATGATGCTAAAGCTGAAACTCCAGTACTTTGGCCACCTCATGAGAAGAGTTGACTCATTGGAAAAGACTCTGATGCTGGGAGGGATTGGGGGCAGGAGGAGAAGGGGATGACTGAGGATGAGATGGCTGGATGGCATCACGGACTCAATGGATGTGAGTCTGAGTGAACTCTGGGAGATGGTGATGAACAGGGAGGCCTGGCGTGCTGCGATTCGTGGGGTCGCAAAGAGTCAGACACGACTGAGAGACTGAAATGAACTGAGCAAATCTATCACAACTTAATAAATACACTACCACAATGACAAACCCAGACAGCATATTAAAAAGCAGAGACATTATTTTGCCAACAAAGGTCTGTCTAATCAAAGCTATGGTTTTCCCAATAGTCATGTATGGATGTGAGAGTTGGACCATAAAGAAAGCTGAGCGTGGAAGAATTGATGCCTTTGAATTGTGGTGTTGGAGAAGACTCTTGAGAGTTCCTTAGACTGCAGGGAGAGCAAACCAGTCAATTCTAAAGGAAATCAGTCCTGAATATTCATTGGAAGGACTGATGCTGAAGCTGAAACTCCACTATTGGCCACCTGATATGAAGAACTGACTCATTTGAAAAGACCCTGATGCTGGGGAAGATTGAACGCAAGAGGAGAAGAGGATGACAGAAGATGAGATGGTTGAATGGCATCACCTACTCGATGGACATGAGTTTGAGCAAGCTCCAGGAGTTGGTAATGGACAGGGAAGCCTGGCATGCGGCAGTCCATGGGGTCGCAAAGAGTAGGACATGACTGAACAACTGAACTGAATTGAACCAACAATACCACTATAACTCTTTAAATATTTCTTTCCAATCCCATTCTAATCAATAATACTTTTTATCATTTCTTTCTTTATATTTAACCATGCACCCCCTAAATAATATGCTGTTTATTTGGTTTTTAACTTTATAAAAATATCATACTATATATAGTCTGCAATTCACATTTTCACTTCAACATTAGAATTCACACAAATTAAAGTGTATAGTGTATTGCTATAAATCATTCCTTTTCATACCTATATAGTAATCCATTGTAGGATTATATCACAGTGGGTATATCTGCTTCTTCAGTCAATGAAAAATTGGCTTATTTCAATTTTTTTGTCATTTCAATGTTACTATGAATGCTTCCACAAGTATCCTAATATACACAACAAGGTTTTCCAGGGCAATTTCACATAAAGGTAAAATTACAGATTGAATGATATGTGTATATTCAAAGGTATAAGATAATGCCAAGTTTTCCAAAGTGGCTATACCAATTTATATTTCTACCAATGATGTTTAAGGATTCCTGCTGCCATATATATGTACCAGCCAAGGTGCAGGACTCTATATAGTCAGTGTTAGGATTTTTTTTTGCCAACCTACTAAGTATAAATGTTACTTTAATGCAGTTTTGAAATCATGGATTCCTGATGACTATCTTCTATGAAATCCCTGTGTTTTTTTTGCCTATTTTTCACTAGGACATCTTTTTCTTATTAACTTATAGGAGTTCTATATATTTTGGATTTTAATCCTCTTGCTTATACACTTAGAAATATCTTCTTACAGTCTGTGGACTGTCTTCACATTTTAAAAAGGCTTTATCTGAAATAATTTCAAACTTGCAAAGGAAGTTGCAAGAATAACAATTGTAAAGAATATGTATGCATCCCCTTGACCCAGATTCATCTGTTATTAACATTTTACCCCATTTGTTTTATCATTGTTGGGCTCTCAAGCACACACACTCTCTCATGCTGTGTGTGTGTATGTATATATATATATATTTGTATCTGTTCATATACATAAATATGAAGGACAAACTTCAGATGGTGAGGGACAGGGAGGCATGGTGTGCTGCTGTCCATGGGGTCGCAAGGAGTCAGACATGACTGAGCAACTGAACTGAACTGAATATAATTTGTAGATAATTATAAATAATTTATAATATTTATAAATAATTCCTTTATGGTATTTTCCCCTCCAGCAGAGGATCCAGTCTAGGGTCAAACATTGCATTTACATGTGATGTCTCTTTAGCCTCTCTTAATCTAGAATATTTCCATGGTCTGATATTTTTAAAGAATACTACTCCTTCCTCACTTTTTTTCCCAACTAGAACATTCCTCATTATGGGTTTGGCTGATGTTTTGATGTTTTCTAGTAATTAGATTCAGGTTACGTTCCAGGGCAAAATACTATATAAATGTCCATTTGTCCCTCTTTGATAATGTTGATTCTAATCACCTGGTCAAGGTTTTATTCCATTTTCCCACTCTATAATGGCCTTTCTAAAAAATATCCCTTGTAACTAAAAAAGGCCTATGGAGAGGAGAGATACTTTAATACCATATTCTTCATACAAATATCCTCCTAGATTTACTATCTATTGATAATTTTTGCCTGATATAATCTTTACTAAAATGGTTACATCATGTCGATGTTTCACAATCTTTATTAAGTACTTTGATAAACATCCTACCACTGAATTTATCAACCTTTTCCCTGTTGCTTACACATTTTATCTTTTTAAAGACTATTCTCAAAGTACTAAAGATATTTCCTTACATTTTCTTCTGAGAATTCCTTTCTTATTCCTGATTATTAAGTATTTTAAGCAGTATTTTAAGTATTTCAAGTAATAAAGAATAAAACAATTTCATACACTTTAAATCTAGCAAAAAAATATTGCTATAGTTGCCAATTTTCAGTGAGTTTCAATATTTTAAAGTTAGCTTTGTATATTAACAGCTTCTGGATTCTAACTTTAATTGTACTTTAGTATGATGTATATTTAAAACACTGTTTTTTCTCTTTAGAAATTAATTCACCTGTCAGGTCTGGAATATTCTCTGCTTTCACAGAGAAATTAAACAACTTAAAAGGATACTAATTAAAAAGGCTAGCAACTGGACTTTCCAGGCAGTCCAGTGGTTAAGACTCTGCTTCCAATGCAAGGAGCACAGGTTCAATTCCTGGTTGGGCAACTAAGATCCTGCATGCCACACAAGTGGGGGGAGGAGAAGAAAGGCTAGCAACCTATGTCTTTAATAATGAAAATAACACTGTTTCCATGTCAGAGATGTGGGGAAAAGGGAATAGTGGAGGGGAAATAACACTTTTAAGCGTGAAAAAGTAAAAAACAGAGGAAATTGTCACAATTTACACTGAATCTTACACTGATTGTTGAAATTCTCCATTTGAAAGGCTGATTGGGGAGGAAAAAAGGTCATAAAGTCTGCTTTTTGGACAAAGAAATATATCTATGTCTATATTATTTCTAACTGATGCAATTACTAAAAAATTCCCAAAACTTAAGCTATTTTTCTATGAAAAATCAACAGAATGAATATAGTAGTGAATGATTTTTTTTTTTTTTTAAGGAAAAAAAAGGGTGAATGGGATCCTAACCTATTTTAGGGGAGAAGGCAATAGCACCCCACTCCAGTACTCTTGGCTGGAGAATCCCATGGATGGAGGAGCCTGGTGGGCTACTGTCCATGGAGTTGCGAAGAGTCAGACACAACTGAGCAACTTCACTTTCACTTTTCACTTTCATGCATCGGAGAAAGACATGGCAACTCACTCCAGTGTTCTTGCCTGGAGAATCCCAGGGACGGGGGAGCCTGGTAGGCTGCCGTCTGTGGGGTCGCACAGAGTTGGACACGACTGAAGTGACTTAGCAGCAGCAGCAGCAGCCTATTTTAGAATTTCAGCAAAACTTCCCTAGTTCAGAATAGTCAGAAGGAAACTTTTCTTACTCGTTACACAAGCAAGCGTCAACAAATCCTACATAACATACACAAGAAGCAAGTACAACCAGTGAAAAATCAGGATTATACTGATTTTCGAAAAAATGTATATAACGTGTTAAATTCCCAAAACTTAAACTATTTTTCTATGAAAAATCAACAGAATGAATATAGTAGTGAATGATTTTTTTTTTAAAAAAAAAAGGTAAATGGGATCCTAACCTATTTTAGGAGAGAAGGTGATAGCACCCCACTCCAGTACTCTTGGCTGGAGAATCTAAATGGTGAATATGTTATAGAAATAAAAAAGCAAGCAAGAAAGGGAGTAGAAGCATGAAACATCTTAATTTGAACTGGACCCACAAACATCTGAATTCTAAGTCAGAGAGAGCTATTGGGATTAGCAGGTATAAACTATTATGAATAGGGTGAATAAACAGCAAGGTACTACTGTATAGCACAGGGAACTATATATATTCAACATCCTGTGATAAACCATAATGGAAAAGAATACTAAAAACAGAATGCCTTGTCACTTTGCTGTACAGTAGAGATTGGTACAACACTATAAATCAACCCTACTTCAATAAAAATAAAAACACCGATATGAAACTTTCATTAGAATGTGAAAGTTTAGGATCTTGAACTTCAGATCTATATGAATATTTATTTAGAGGCTACATTAAAATTTGTGTCACATGACTTCTAGGCACCATTGAAATTTCTGCCATGAGTGAAATTTTCCATGTCACTGCAAGAACTGGTTGTTTACTACTGCATTTGCTTGCTATAAAGAAATCTTATTGAAGTTATAATCTATAAACAATTATATGAGAACTTAAAGTAAAATTATATTTTAGAGCTAATGCCAATAGAATATACTTGTTTTTTAAGGAGGTACAGTTACTTGGTTATTTATTTGTCTCCAACCCTCAGCCTAAAAAGCAAGTCTGGGATTTCCCTCGTGGGTCCAGTGGTTAAGAATCTGCCTTCCACTGCAGGGGAAGTGGGTTCAATCCCTGGTTGGGGAACTAAGATCCCACATGCTAGTGGAGCAGTGGGGCCCATGTGCTGCAACTATTGAGCTCAGGCCACAACTGGAGAGTTCATGTGTCACAAACAAAGTTCCTTCATGATGTAATGAAGATCCCACTTGCTGCAACTAACACCTGACGCAGCCAAATACATTAAAAATAAAACAAGTCTATCTGCCTAAAATTAAGTGTATTTGTGTTAGAAGATGAAAGCTAACTTCCAGGGCACGATTTATTACAAATAGACATTTTTAAAAATAACAACAACAAAAGCAGGGATAGGCATGAATTTAATTCTTCTATTTCATGGATAACAAAAAAGCAAAGATATCTTTGAAACCCAAATATCATAGCATGGTTATCAAGAAAGGACTTGGAGAACTTCTCAAAGCTTTCATCACAGAGCTATATGAAACTTCCTTTTGACAACAAATACGTTGGTTTCTCACTGCTAGAATATTAGACCAGTCATCTAAATCGGGAAAGCAAAACTCCAAGCTATTTACCGAAGAGTCATGTGAGTGTAAACCACGTCTCTCCCTGAAGTATGTTTCTGTTCTTTCTCGAGATGTACGCTAGGGAAGCGGGGATCATTTTGATTCTTTGACATTTAAGGTGAAAAGAAATTATCTAAGCTTTAAAAGCTTGCATTCGGTTCGGTTCGGTTCAGTCGCTCAGTCGTGTCCGACTCTTTGCGACCCCGTGGACTGTAACCTACTAGGCTTCTCCGTCCTACTAGGCTTCTCCGTCCGTGGGATTCTCCAGGCAAGAACACTGGAGTGGATTGCCATTTCCTTCTCCATAAAAATGTGGAAATATCTATGTTTTCCTTATATCTTCTTTGATGATGAAACATTTGGGTATGAAATTTGATGAAAACACCCTGAGAAGAGCAGGGTTCCTACAGCCAGTGGAGGAACAAGACGCACCTGTGGCAGCCCTCTCACCTGGGACACTGTGATGCTGCACTTCTTGGCCAGCTCCTCTTTGGCTTCTTCACTGGGGTAGGGGTTGCTGAGGTGTGAGTAAAAATATTCATTCAAGATTTCTGTGGCCTGTTTACTGAAGTTACGCCTTTTTCGTCTATGAAGGAACCAAAAAGAGAATAGTAGTTATAATCCACATTAACCAAATGTAACAAAAAAAAAAGTTAGATTTCTATTTTTTAACATTCTCAGGGTCTCATGTATCATCATGATATTGTAAATTATACTCTTGGCATTCTCCAGAGAACTATCCAATTCACATTAAGATGTAGGATAACTAAGAAAAACTCTAGAATGTGAAGCACAATTCACTTCACTATTTAATTTATTCAACAAATACTTATTAAGGATCTAATGTGTTCTAGATATTCAATAAGGATACAGTTGGAACAAAACAGATAAGGGCTACAAGGGAAGTTTATAGGAGATTAGAGAGTTAGGAAAAGAAAGACATTAGATAAGCACCACAGAAATAGAAAATAGAAAAAGTATAAGGTATAATGAAAGTGTCTAAGAAGGAAACCTAACACAGATTATGAAGTCAGGAAGGGTGTCCTTGAAGGAGTGACATTTAATCTGAGACCTGGACAGTGTGTATGAGTTAGTCAGACAAAGAGTAGAAGGAAGAGAAATAAGCAGATGCAATGGTCTTCAAACAGGAAAAGAGCTTGGCCAGTCTAAAGGGCTAGAGGAGGCTGGAGCACAGTAAAAACCCAGGAAATACATGAGATGAATCTGGAAAGATGGACAGGGGCCAGATTACACAGGCTTAGTGGACCCTCTATGGATTTTTGAATTTTAAGTGCAATAGGAAGCTATTAAAGGTTTTAAGTTTTACATTTTAAAAAGATCATTGTGACTACTGAGAATAGCTGGAGGAGGGCATGAAAGGAAATGTAGAGATATTTAAAGAGAAAACAGCAATGGTCAAATTGAGAGATGATTGTAACCTGGTAACAGGATAAGAGTAATGGAAATAAAAAGATTCAAGCTCTGTTTGAAAAGTAAAAGCAATAGGACTTAATAATAAATTGGATGGGGGGAATAAGTGGGGGAATACAGAGAAGGAAGGTAAGGGGGAAAAAATACATCAAGGATTTCTGGATTTTTCTTAAGTAACTGCCTGCTCCCAGGTATGATTTGCTCACCAGGGAAAAACTAAGGGAGGACAAGTTCTTTATTTTTATTGGGAGGGTGTGGCAGAATGTCAGAAGATCAAGTATTTGCTGACAAGGTATTTCAAATAGCAAAAATGTCATTTATATTTGGGTCTTATTATTAAGATTTTAAAGAATTCCAGTGTGAAAATTAGCATCTTTCAGATTTCACTTTCAATTAAATTCTTCAGTAACTGGAAAACACTTTCCCCAAATAATTTTCCTAATATTGTCTTACAAATAATCTTAATAATCTTAATTGTGATAGCACATACTCAGGAAAGATAGCATCAGTAGGCAGTTGTAAGAATGCATACCCTACAAGATTCTTCTAGTTAAAATGATGTCACTAACATGGCAGGTTAAGTATGTAATCTTTGTTTCAACATTAAGGGAGAGTCAAGGGAGCAAGATATCTAGGTCTGATCAAAACATCTCAAGTTATGAGACCTGAAATTTCTTAATTTCAATAATTTTTTGGAAGGTTAAACCACTGTATCCTGAGGGATGAAGAAGAGAGTCAAAATCTATTTGGGGATTAAAATCAACAGGATTTGATGATGAGCTGGATGGGGGAGGCGGTGAGGGAAGACACAGGTGAAAAGAAACGTACACCAAGAAGAGCAATCAGCATTTTTACAGGAGTCATGCATTGTTGACAAGAAAAACAAAGCCCTTTCCTGGGGCTTTCAAGAGGCACAGTCTGATGAGTGGGTGAGTAGGTGTGTAGGGTAGAAAAGGTCTAGAATAGAACTGTCAAACCTACAAGTAATTACCTGGCCCACTGATAATGCTTGTTGAGACAGTACAGTAATGACCTGCTTGTAAAGGTTTCTGGCTGCCTATGAAAACTTGGAAGATCAGTCACACCAGGCTCACATTCTCAGGAGGCAGGCCAGCTAAGTGGTGGCTGTCCCCTCAGATGTGTACCCATTTCTCTAATCCTCACTGCCCCTCATCCAGCCACTCCACTCAATTCCATTACATGTAAATATGTGAGCTTGTGATTCAGTGTAAAACATGGAATCCAGCAGCAAGACCGGGTATGGTGGAGCAAATCTTTGGGAAATGAAGACTTATGAAAGGAGGAATGAGCAGAAACGTATTAGGAGAGTAAAGATAAGTTTGGCTCGTTTATTGACATCGCCTAGGAGTGGTTGATTTTAGAAAACATGAAAAAACCTCAGAGAACAAATTTATGGGCAGAATAGAATAACTCACCCCAGACGGTCTGGCTGCATCCAAACTATAGCCCTTCTACTAGAAGAGTAGAGGGACTGACACAAATTTATTCCTCACTGTTCTGCACCGGTACATGCGTCGGCTTGTCCAATTACCAAGAAAATGTGAGTATGGCTTCACAAAAAGCCAGGGTGAGCAAGGGGATCATATATCTGAATGAGCATGTTTGCCTGGAGCAGAAAAACCTTGCCTTCTCAGTGCAGAGGGCTTGCTGAGAGGCACTACAAGAATAGATGGAAGTAAAGCTCAGTATTTGCATTCACTCGAAGGCGTGCGAAGGCGTAAGAGAGCACTTGGTCTTATACTTCATTTATTTTTTAGAAAAACATTCTTTAGAAAATTCCCATTAAGCATTTCCCCTAAGTTTCGTTCCCCCAGGCTTCACCACTCTCTAAATGGCTGTGCCTCAGGCCAGTGTGCAGTGATGCCTCTGTCCCGGGTCTGTGTCCCATAGGCCTTACAACATTCCTAACGGCAATCTCTGTGGGAGAAGGGACGGACTCCACTTCAAGCTCTGCCATGGCCTCACCCTGGCTCTACTCACTCTGGCTTGTTAACTTCCTTTCTCTTCTTGGAAGAAGTATAAATCATTTAGGTGTATACATTATGAATGCAGTTATGTGAAGAAAAAAAAAAGCATGCATGTTGACAAGAATGGGAAACTATCTGTAGAAATAAGAACAGCAGCTGTGTTAGGAAAGATTTCTTTCTGAAGAGAGTACTTAAAAATTTTTTTTATTTTTAATTAGAGGATAATTACTTTACAATATTGTATTAGTTTCTGCTGTACATCAACATGAATCAGCTATAGGTGCCTATATATGTCTCCTTCCTCTGAAGAAAGTACTTTTAAACATCTTTGTTACATAATACTTTTCATTAAAATGCTCAATGTTGACAATTTAAGAAAGGTTTTGGTTTCCTAATGGTACTTCCTTAATGCTTTGAGCTATTATAAGTAGTAAGTGGAAATATTCATTCATCTGGTTAGTCAATAAAGAATTTTTTGCAGTTTTACACTATAAGACACTGGAATTGTGGGGAATGGATACGTATAAGACTTGGCCATTGCTGTCAGTAACAACGTAACTTACTCGGGACAAAAAGAAATGATCCTGAAAAGCTACAGTAAAGGCAGTCTGAATGAAGTTTGGTCTGGAGAATGGTATCAACACAGTATCAGTGTTCATGAGAAGGCATGGACCAGTCCTGTGGAAGGATTAAAGTGGGCTTCCTAAAAGGGACCATTTAGGCCAGGCCTGGAAGGATGAGCAAGGTCTCACTAAATCAACAAACATGAGCGTTGCCTCAATTCCAGGCTCCATGCTAGACACCCTCACAGACGACAACTCATTACTGGTAACCAAGTTGGGGAAATGGTTGGAGAGAATATGACTTGTTGTGGAAGGCTGGGGATAGGAGTTGAGGGGTGGTAGTGGAAGAGGTGGTTAGGCAGAGGAAAAGAAAGAATTCTAGTCAGAGGAAATGGCTGAGACCAAGAGGTATTTCATTTTGGATTAAACAGAGGAAAGAACAATTTAGTGATATATTAAGAGCACTAAAAATGTTCACATTTTGATCTAATAATTCCATTTCTGAGAATTAATCCTTAGGAAATAATTCTAAAGATCACAAAGGTTGAAAGCATAAAGATTTTTACTGAAAGACTAATTGCAATAAAAATCTATCTAAAACAGTACCTTCTCTCCATCATCTTCTCTCCCTTTACCTTGCTTTTCTTTTTCCTCATAGCATTTACCATTCTATCATATTTCACTACATTACTGAGCAAAATACTACAGCATATTTGTTTACTTGTTTATTGCTTATTTCCCCAGGTACAATGTAAACTCAACTGGGGTAAGTAAGTTAACCAATCTTGTTTACCTTTATATATCCTCAGTACAAATAAATATTTATAGAAGAAAAGAAGAAAGGAAGTGGAAGGAAGAGGTTATCATGGAAATTAAAAGGAACAACTTAAATGCTCAAAAATGAAAAAATGTCTAAGTTAATTATTTATCATATATCCATCTGGTAGACTTCAACAATTAACATTTAAAATAGTTTATGTTATATGAAAAATGTTTACCTATTCATGTTAAGTTTTTAAAAAAGCCAACTAAATTATGCATATTGTACCATCACAAGAACGTGAAACTAAAAAGTACCACAAACCAGAAAGGAATATATTAAAACATTTACAGTGACTTTTTTCCCATTGGGTAGTTAAAAAAGTGATTGTCTTTAATCACTCATCCTTCTAGTCTACATGTTTTCCAAATTTTTCATAGTGAGCTTGGTATTTGTTAAATAGGAAAAATAAGAAAACTTAAATCGTAACAACAAAAAAGTAATCTGGGCCGCGACAGGTCACATAAGGCCTCAAATGCCAGGTTAAGTTGTGTGCATGTGTTATCCAACAGTGAAAAACTACTGTGGTTTTCAAGTAAAGCAATGAGTCCATCATAAAAGGGCTATGGAGGATGAGCGGAAGAAAAGTACAGTGGGATGGCACTGTGCTAGCCCAGGGACAAAAGGATGAACATGAACTGAGCAGTGCAAGTTTGGATGGAAAAAAAGAGCTAATACAAGAAATGCTGAAAACAAAGCACTGGTGAGTTCCAGTGACTAACTCAGTATAGAAGAAGGAACCAAAGATGATAGAACAGGAGCATGATCAGGTGACATCTTTCCTATCTGGCTCCAGGGAAGAGCTCTGGCATGAAGACTGTTCCTCACATCTTATTTTCCAGTTGAGATGCTAATTTAGCTATTTTCTTTAATACTGTGAAATTTGGACAATATTTATCACCTCTGTGAGATTCCAAGGGAGAGAAAGCAAAATAAAATAGAAACCCCTTTACAATGTTGAAGACTGATTGCAAGCTTTAGCAATGCCCAGGAGGCTTTCCTGTAGAGGCAGCACAGAGTAGGAACTTGACAGTTCCTCTGTTATGTCACCCAGTAGGTCTAACATATCATATGCAATTTATTACCTAACTCCTGTGAAAATTGGTGAAAGCTTCAGATAAAAGAGAAATATGTATCCCTACAGGAGAAACTCAGAAGATTTCCTCTAGATTTGGAAAAACAGAGTTTGGGGTTTTGTGGTAACTAAAATACCACTTCCTCCTTAGAAATATCTGTATCTTGAAGGATTTTCTTCTAATATGCTCAAGCAACATAATATTAAGAAATTCTTAGAAAACAAACCTGCATTAAAACAAAGTTACATACTGAATGTTATCCTTAAAAATACTTTTTAGCATCAGAATTAAAAGGCTACATATTACTAAGTCATTATTAGCAGCACTAACACTTATTTGTTTCCTGAGACACCAGAAAGTGAAGTGTTAGTCGTGTTCCACTCTTTGTGACCCCATGGACTGTAGCCTGACAGGTTTCTCTGTCCATGGAATTCTCCAGGCAAGAATACTGGAGTGGGTAGCCATTCTTTTCTCCAGGGGATCTTCCCAATCCAGGGATTGAGCCCAGTTCTCCTGCATTGCAAGTAGACTCTTTATCATCTGAGGGAAGTCCAAATTGACTCACCAAATTGGCAGCTAATAGCACTACCACCTCCAGACAAGAAGAGGCTTGACACTGCAGGCACCACGAGGTGAATTTCCTATCCCTTGTAGAGAAGGGCTCTCATAGCCAAATTAAAGAAGAATCTAAGACCAACTGGCCAGAATTACATAAAATAATATACAAAGAGTGAAAAGGAAAAAAAAAAAAAAAAAAAAACCAAGCAATGGATTTGTGGCCTCACATACCTGGCATCAAGGAACCTTGATCTTAAAATCATAACTGCTTCACAAGTACTTTGTTTGAGCTGCATCTGAATGGAACTAAATTTTCGATGGATGATGCCCACCATTCTTTCAATCTCTTTTGGGGAAATGGGACGTGTTCTACTCTGTTCTCGGAGAAGGTTCATCACGTGTGTAGTGAATTCATTACATGCCTGTAAGGGGAAAAAAAAATAACTCCTTAGGAATCTGGTATTTTTTATTATCACACCCAGACATTAACTCATCTGAATTTCTATCTCATTTGCAACAGCCAATGGCATTATGTAGTAGGTAAAATGAAAACTAAGACACGTGTGAAATGGCAGTGATAACTAGATAGGGGCATGAGAACTCTGGAACTATGAAAGCCCAGGCATACAAGGGAAACAGCACTCAACTGCCCTTTCTACCACCTTCAGCCCACTTTCAAAATGAGGTTTTCCCACTGGAGGATGCTCTGTACCAATTTCTATATATAAGTATAGATATATGTTATATGTTAATACTAAGCATCCCCTATTTCCTCTGGGGTTTTACTCAACAAATATTTACTGAAACACTATGAAGTTCAAACTCTTCCAAATGCAGTGAAAGGACACATAAATGAGCAAAATGTGGATCTGACCTTCAGTGCGATAAAATGTATAAAAACAAATTCTTAAACAGGCAGGCCATGCAAAGCATCACAGGAAGAGTGTTCCCTAAGTTCCAAGGAGTAAGTATTCTCATTGGGAAACAAAGATCACTTCATGGCAAAAAGTGAAATCAGGGCTTTAAAGAATGGGTAAGATTTTTGAAAAGTGGAATAAAGGTGGAAATCAAGAGGAATTCCAGGCACAAGAAAAAAAAAAAAAAACCCTGGAAATAATGGTATGAAGCTAGTTCAGAGGGACAGAGAAGAGGGTACAGGAGAAAAGGGAGTTCAGATTTGCACTAGCAGATAAAGGGCCTTGGATGCCATGCCAGCATCCTAATAATATAACATAGGTGTGGTGTGGGCCTTATTTGTGGATCTACACCATTTCTGAAAGAGGGATAAAGCAGCTCAACTCCTCAGGGAAGGGGAAGCAGGAAAATAAGGATCAAATGTGGGTCTCAAACATTTTAGTTAAAAAATCCTGTCCCTGTCTCTTTCAGTTCACCTATATTCTTTAGATCTACAAAACCATATAACTGGGCCTACACAGATATCCAGTATCACCTTGGTGAATAAAGCATCTGTCTCTATCTCTGCATAAAAATGATACCTTCTGGTATTTTTTTTTTTTTTTAAAGACAGGAGATTCTGCATCTCCTACTAAGCATGGGTGCTTAGTAGGTTAAACAGACAGAACAATTGTTGGTCATGGCAAGACACATTTTGAAGATTTAACATTATATGATAATTAATAACATAATTTCCCTACAGACATCCTGAACATATAGAACAGGATGGTTTTTCTAACTGCTCATGAGAGAACTAACTTTTAAGGACGCTGTTTCTAAGTGGAGCTTTTATATAAATATTTCTAAGGTGAGATAAAATGAGTCTTGCTTACCAGTTAAAGTTTTTATGTTTTAAGCATGTATAAGTTTTAAGAAATTTAAAGTTCCCTTAAAGTGGTGATTCTGGGATTCTTCAGAGTATGGATCTGCATAGCACACATGGTAGGCATTCAATAGCCACTTATGGATTGGTGGGGTTTTGTATTACAATTCAAGAGTAATGTTGATTAATATCTATAAATACATTATCCCTGATGAACCTTTATAACGGACGAATTTTTAACCTGCAGTCCATGGAGAGGTCTAGAGTGTCCAGGACACTCCCTCAAATCTTATTTAAGTTGTATGCACATTTGTCTTTCCTGAGGGGACAATCTGTGGGGTCTTTCTTCTTGTTTCAGATTCTTAGCCAGTCTATAATTTTAAAAGGCTAAAAATTATTGTCTGGGGTTATGGGACAGTAAAACATTAAGGAACTTTGTAGGTTTAAAAGTGGAAGTTCTGTCTGTCTTTAAGGAAACCATAGTAAAGAGAAGTAAATTTAAGATTTTCCCCACTATATTATCAACATAGACTATCTTGTGCCAAGCTGAAAATAAGTGGTCATCCTGCCAAGAAATATACATATAATTTTTTTTGGTACTTTCTCAAAAGAGATGTTCATATAATTTAAAATTATATAATTTGAAAAACTCCAGTCCTCAGTTTTCTTATTAGTAAAATGAAGAAAAGCAAACTAGAATAGCAAATTGAAAACAGCAAATTTGGATATAGACTTTTATAAGTTAGTTCTATAAAATGTTAATACATATGTTTGGGAAATGGGGGGTTAACCATAATTTTAAATTTGTGGGGGAGGGGCAGGATTCTTCAGTACTTTCAATATGCCAACATACATCATCATAAATCTTCAAGGGAGAATGGTGTATCCAACTTTGACTAAATAAATTTGGTCACAAAACCTCTTTTATCTGGAGCAGTGCTATCTAATAGAAGAATATTGTGAGCCACATATGAAAAAAGAATTTTTTTGGTCATTTAATGTTTTTGCTATTGCACTATTTTCCAAATGGGTTTTATTTTTCACATATGAAATTATAATTTTTCTAATAGCCACATTAAAAAATAGAAATCAGGTGCAATTAATTTTAACAATGTGGTGGTAGTTTAGTTGCTTAGTCATGTCCAACTTTTTTGCAACCCCATGGATTGTACCCTGCCAGACGCCTCTGTTCAGGGGATTGATTTCCCAGGCAAGAATACTGGATGGGGTTGCCATTTCCTTCTCCAGGGAAATCTTCCCAACCCAGGGATCGAACCCTGGTCTCCTGCATTGCAGGCAGATTCTTCTGAGCCACCAGGGAAGCCCAATTTTAACAACATATTTTATTTAACCCAATATGTGAAAAATATTAACATTTTAACACATAATAGTATCTTTAAAAAACTGCTAATGAGATATGTTCCATTCTTTTTTTTTTCACACACTTTGAAACTCAGTATATATTTTACATTTACAAAAACACATCTCATTTCAGAGGAGCTAGATTTCAAGGACTCAACAGCTTTTTATGACTAGTGGCAACCATACTGGACAGCACAGCTCTACAGCACCTTGTGGACCAACATACAAAAATTCTCTGGGAAATAGTATACTAAGGAATCTTTGATGTTCCTTTTTATTCTTTAATACCATACATTCACATAACCGCCCCCAACCACAACCACAGAAGGCAGTTTCACTTAGGAATGTCTTGATAAAGCAAGAGAAAGTATTCATTTTATTACATCTCAGTCTTTGCCTACATCTTTAACATTCTGTGTGATAAAATGGGAAGCGTACCAAAAGGACTTCAACTGCTTATAAAGGATGGGTGTCTTGAGAAAAAGCTCTCATGTGATTAAGCTGTGAGTTGATGTCGTCTATTTCATGGAATACCATTTTTATTTGAAAGTAAAATCGACAAATTATTATAATTTTTCTGATTTGGGTATTTGGTAGATATTTTCTCAAAAATGAACCAAGCAAACTTGTCACATCAAAGAAAATAGCTGACAGTAGTTGTGCCAATGGTGAAATTCTGGAAAACCTGCATCTACTACTTTGAGCTTTATAGTTTCCTAGCAGACTTTCTGATTAATTTGGTGTTGATATTAATAAATATGACATTTTGATGTTATATAAGGTGTTAACATTGGAAGATGTACATAACTCAGTGAACCATTATTTTTCAAATGATCGATGCATGATGTTACAAAAATATGCATAAGTAGAAGATCCATTCAAAGTGTGCACTAGACCAATAGATTTTAAAGGAACTGAGTACAAAAAGTTGGTATGATTTCAGACTCATGATAGCTAATATTTAGGATACTACAACTTGTCAAGTTTTGGTATAATACAAGAGAATAATATTCATAAGTATTTTAAAAGGCTATCAATACACCCCTCCCTTTTCCAATAACATAATTTGTGTGAGGACAGGTGTTCTTCATATACTTCAACCACAGGAAAGGAGACTGACCACAGAAACACATTTAAGAATCCAGGTGACTTCTATTAAGCCCAACATGACAAAATTTTGCAAAAATGTAAAAGCAATGACATTCTTCTAAATGTTGAGGTGTTTTTTATTTTAAATGCAAGTTTTAAAAAAATATTATATTAAACAGATAATGGTTCATTACTGATTTTTACATTAATACATACTTTAATTTGTTCTCAGTTTTAATTTCTATTATAATACATTGATAGATACAATCCACTGAACAAAAGCTCTTAGGAGATCTCCAATAATTTTTAAGAATTCAAGTTCTAAAACCAAAAACTTTGAGAACTGCTGTACCAGGATATTTCTAATCTGCACAGGTAACAATTCTAATTCCTACAAATCTAGTTCACACATTATGGCAACATATGTCTATGACAGAGTGTATGTCTTGATAGATCATTCAAGTCTCCTGTGTGAGTGATACCTGAGTTTTTATTTTTTTTTTTCAGTTCTTCTCTGACTCTCAGTTTTTCTCTGGCTGTATTTTAATCTCTCCCAGAATGAATGTCTGCCTATGGTTTCTAAGAAGCAGCCACAGGGTTGTATTAAAAACAAGGGTTAAAAGCAAAAAGTTTCTGCATCTAAAAACTCATAATTTCCTAAAACATTTGCTGAATGTCTCACAACTTATTAAGTGAAGTCATCTATGAATGCAAATGCTGATTAGCAATTTGGCAATAGCCCAACATTCACAGAATTCACATAGCTTTTCTTTAAACCAGTAGTTCATACATGATTAATTAGAACATCTCATTTATGTAGTGTGCACTTTAGCTCATTACTCTAAGTAAAATTCGTTAAGTATTTACATTTAGATAATTAAAATATGGGTACACCCTTAAGAAAGATGCATATACTTTAGGCAAAGTGATTTTTTTCCTTTTTACCACTGAAAGTAAATTACAGCCTCATTTACAGCATCATCTGTACCAGTTGCAGAGCAGAGCACAGTACTGCCTCATCTCCTTTTCCTTAAAAGGTATACACTTTCTTAAACAAGAAAGTGCAGTAAGAATGATCAAATGGTTGCAGAGTTTTTTTGAAGGGCCACCAAACCACATACTAGCATCAATACTGTTTATAAGATGCTCACTTTATACATTTATCATATCCTCTGTCATACCTACAAGACTATATCATTAAAATAGACATTGGAAACTTTTTTCATTGTCTTCTTACTTTTCCAAGTGAAATTGTCTGTTAAGAATTTTCCAGTCAATGTCCACAGTACAAATATAGAAACACTTTGGTTAACTAGGAGATTTAGGAAGTGAGTTTTGATTCCTTGAATTTTCTAACTTACAAGTAATGGCAGAAACCTCTTTTTTCTTTTAATCCAGCTGTTGAAAATTATCTAGGATGCATTTTTGTTTACTATGAGACAAAATATATATTTTGCTTAAAACAGGCATTGTAATAACATACTTAAATCAACATAAACTGGAAGGCTTCATCTGATAAAAAATATTTTATTTATTTATTTATTTGGCTGCACAGGGTCTTAGTTGTGGCATGTGGGATCTAGTTCCCCAACCAGGGCCCCAGCATTGAGAGATCAGAGTCTTAGCCACTGGACCACCAGGGGAGTCCCTAAAAAGTATTTTCAATTAATTCTTATAATAGCCTTTCTCCTTGCCATTTGTTCCTTTCTCTTTAAAAATTCAAACTAAGTAATATAATTGAGGATTTGAAACATCTGGATTTTTTATAATGCTGTTAATATTATTTATTAAATATATTTGTTAAATATAATAGGAGATAGTAAAACTATCTTTTCCATATCCATATATATTTGGTTTACAGTCAAAATTAGTTTTCAGGGTTTTGTTTGTTTCATCATGGTGGTTTTTTGATGGTGAATTCAAGATTCAACCCCTTTCTTGCCTGTATGGTCCCATCACTGAAGAAAAAAATGTAAAATCAGACGGGGAGCAAGCATCTATTTTAGAGGAAGTATTAAAATGGTTCATGATCAAACCTAAAAACTGATTTGGCCTTTTGTAAACATCCAGACACGCTGACTGCAAACAGATCATAATACTCCCTATTTTAAAAAGTCACTCTTCAAAGAAAGAATAAATCTCTATTAAAAGTTTATGACTCCAAAATTTGCATGCATCCATTTTCTAGATACCTTTATAACCTTGCAAGTAATTCTAGTCAAATATTATAGATTTTGTATTTATGTAATGCTTATAAAATCAACAAATTCTTCTTGTTTCCAAATAAAAGTCAACATTCAAAGATACCTTTTATTTAAGCCAACCAGAACGAGATCAATATGCCTACGAAACAGCTGCAAAGATGAAATACCTATTGTTCTTCTTTCAATTGGAGCAAAAAAATTGGACACAACTTAGTGATTAAACAACAACAGTTGGTTTACAATGTTGTGTTAGTTTCTGCTGTACAGCAAAGTGAATCAGTTTTACATATACATACATCCACTCTTTTTTAAGATTCTTTCATACCTCAACACATCTTAACACATGGCTTGTGGACCTGTCTCATGAGGGTTTGTAAGGATTATACTATAAAACACATGTTAAGTTAATTGCAGAACCTGGAACATAATTAATGCTTAATAAATGGCAGTTATTATTGATAATGGAAATGGTAATTTTATGAAATTCATATTTTTTGTGTATATCATTCTGCAAGTAAGTTCCTACTCTGATTACCTAACATACTCTGCCTTCCCATTGCTCAAATAAATACTACAAACACTGCTTCCCAAAAAATGGGAAAAAAAGAGAGTATTCAAATATAAAACAATTCATTTCATCAATCAAGATTGTGGTCAAAGATACATTTGATACATAGAGTCAACAGACTAGAAACTTAAGGGAAAAAAGGGAACACTCAAACACTCCTTCCAGCCAAGGAAAAGATCCAGTTTGAAAGCTGACAGAGCAGTAAAACCCTTCTCTTGGAGCAATGAATGACAAAGCCTCACTTGGAAAACTGAAATATGAAGTTTACATCAGGTAGTATCCTTTTGTCTTTCCTGCTATATATTTTTGCTATTAAGAACAAACAGCAAAATGAGATTAGGAGTTTGTGGATTACACAATCTCACATGTAATAACATCACCATTTTAAAATCTGTTTCAAAAAATTCTTTACAAGCAAAGATCTTGCCATCAAATATAAACATACAATGTTGTTGAGAGCCTCCAAAAACATAAGGCCATGCTTTTACACAGGTTTAGGCTGCACATTAATTCTCCATTCCCCTACAATCCCCTGTAGTCTGGGAGTCCTCTATTAGCCAGACAGTGTCTAATTGGTCTTGAGCACATTGAGTGTACCTGCTCAGCTCCAATGTTTTACCTGATTTGAGGTAAATTCAAAAGACATCTGTGAACTCAGAAAGCAGGTTTCCAGATGCTTAGGGAGGGTTGAGACCCTTACAACACTTTTGCCTTCAGCAAAAATGTATTTCAATATAATTATAGTAGATAGCTTTCAATATATCATCTCTATTATAGCAACTGTAAATTATGAAGTGAATTACTTGTGTACAAGCATTTCTTCTGGTACAAGCAAAGTGGGAGAACTGTACAGGGCATGATATATATCTTTTCCTTTTTATCCCAGAACAAATCTCCAAGTTAAATTTCATTTGCAAAAACCAATGGTATCCATTTCCCTTTGGTAGAGAGGTAGAAGGATCAAGAAGGCCTTCAGTTTTTAAGAGCAGGCTTCCCAGGATGCTTGGCTCAAGTTCATTAGGAATTCACCTATTCTAATACTTGGGCCTTTAATCATAAGAGCATATTTGAAAGGTAGAGTAAAAAGATTTTCCAAAACTTGTAGCTAATCCCATCCCATAGCTTGGGATGGCATATAAACCTCCGTTGCCTGGCCATCTTTGAGTCTTATAAATATATGGGGATCTTGTACACACAAAATAAAAAATTTGTTTTTCCCCTCTTTAAAAAATATAAACAACCTTGTAGCTAATCAACAAGAAGACAAAGAGGCAACCAGGTTTTTCTCCCAGCTAAAGTGGAAGGCAGTGCACCCAAGATGAAAAGTATTACAACCCAATCTCTGCAAGCTTTGAAAAATTATCATATTCCTCTTGGGTGTCAGGATCAACAAGAGAAAAGTAAAATAAGTTTGGTTTTCCTTTTAGGGGGTAGTAATATTGAAGAACCTTACTCTAATATATATTCTATGTCTAATATTTCAAGAGCATTTATAAGTGAATTTAGATCATTATCACTAAAAATCATTACATCTGAGCCTATATAATGTAAACATATGATCAAAGGACATTTCCTGGAGGTAAAAAAAAAGACAGGATTTTAAACACAGTACTATTCCTAAAACATACACATAAAGCTGAGCCTTGCAGCTTGGATTTAATTTTGCTCTAACTGTAGCTCTAGTCTGCTTAGCTTTGTAAATGTGGCTGTGTTTATAAGGTACTTTAATTTACTGCAGTGGTGGTGTTTGTTAATTTTATGGCAATCTAAATCTAAACAGGCTTCAGATACATTTTCATTACAGCTTCATTGCAAAACACAGTGGAGTAAATAGCTCTGAGATTCCAGTGCAGTTTATTTCTTTTAGCAAAAGACTCAACACCATTTTCTGACAAAGCCTCTGCCTTAACATATATGTTCTTCCTACTTACTAATAAGGTTTCTGTCACTCAAGTACCCATGTTCATGTAATTTTAGGAGGAAAAATATAATTTCTAAGGGATTTTAATAGTTAAGGGATTCACTGTAATTAAATGTAAAGGGATTAAAATAGTTGGGTTTTGCCCATCTCTACTCTGATTCCATCCCAAATGTAATCCAACATGAGCAAATCAGAGAAAAACTGGGATGTATCTGAATTATTTACAAATCCTAATTGTTAAAAACATGATAAGAGACCCAAAATGGAGTCACTTATGCTATGCTCCAAACCACCCAACCAAGACTACGTAATTACAGCTTCAGCCTCTCCTAGGAATGTAATCTTAAACCAATCCGGAATTACTGGGTCAGCATGAGTGAGGTAATCTGCCTGATAGAAACCTACCATGCCTTAAAGAAAGGTGAACTTGCCACAGTCAGTTCTTTCATTGGTAGTCTAACTTCCTTGTCGTGTTCCTGTCTGCCTACAGGCACCTTTCATTTTGTATAGCTCCTACTATTTGCTAGATGAGATGCTGACCGGCTCAGGAATCACTGAATAAAGTCAGTAAGATCTTTAAAATCTACTCTGTTGAGTTTTGTTCTTTTATATACACAAGTAGCAGTATAATTCAATGGGAAAGGAAGGCATATTGTCAGAAACTGATTTCAAAACCCAATTCTGACACTAACTAGATGCGTGACACCAGACAAATTACTTGAGTTTCATTTTCTCATCTGTAAAATGGAAACTATAATACCATCATCTATTTTAGAAATATCATGCTTTCATCTGAACTGATGCCTTCATCTCATTTAGTTCTTCACAGCTCTTCTAGTAACTCCAAACTAGATCCTTGAAAGTTCTCTCTCAGATAATGTCCCCATATCCCAAAAGTTTGAAAAGAAAAGTCTATCTTAGGTCAACTCACTGATCCTAACAAACTTAGGAACCACAAACAGGAGAGCAATAAAAACCAGCCCCAAAGACCACTCAAGAGAACTAAATGCTAATGTTATTTCTAAACCAATTCAGAACCTACAGGAGAAAATTTGTAAACTAAATTTCTGTTGAATCAGTCAACTAGTCATCTTGTTTTATTTGTCCATAATACTGCATGTGTGTGTATGTGAAGTCGCTCAGTTGTGTCCGACTCTGTGCGACCCTGTGGACTGTAGCCCAGCAGGCTCCTCTGTCCATGGGATTCTCCAGGCAAGAATACTGGAGTGGGTTGCCATTTCCTTCTCCAGGGGATCTTCCCAACCCAGGGATCGAACCCGGGTCTCCTGCTTTGCAGGCAGACGCTTTATCCTCTGATATATGTTACGGCACCTGTTTGGGTCCTAAACAGGTGCCATAACAATATATCCATTATTTCTTGTGTTAAAAATGAGACAGGAAATAGGCTATTGAACCTATCTAGAAATAAGATTCATGATTAAATTTTAAAATTCATTATTTCCCAGTCTGATGTTTAAAACAAAAATACAAACAGTAGATTAGTACATGAAGATATTGTGTGTACATGTGTGTTTTTAAAAGAAACAAAACAAAAACCTTGATGACAATGACTGATGCCAGTTT
This sequence comes from Cephalophus harveyi, assembly GCA_006410635.1. Classification (NCBI taxonomy): domain Eukaryota; kingdom Metazoa; phylum Chordata; class Mammalia; order Artiodactyla; family Bovidae; genus Cephalophus; species Cephalophus harveyi. The sequence continues at coordinate 777,709 of SJYT01035277.1, read as the reverse complement.
CACCCAACTTCCAACAGGGCTAAAGGGAGAAAATAAGGAGGCTGGTGTGAAGGAATATGGCAGAAGATAGTAAGGAACCACCTTAATTCCTCAGCTATAAGTACTGGCCAGTTGACCCCTAATTCTACAGATCTTTCCATGCAAAGTGACTAGTATTTATTTGATAAGTATGTACAGATGTATTTAACATAAAGTTATGCAATTAGGGTTATCCTACAAATTAGAGCCGTTTTCTACTGTTGATGCTCAGGGCAACCTTTTCAACCATGACTTACTTTGTTTACTCTCAATTATTCATATGTCAAATCAGAAAGCTCAATTTTTTAATATACATACACAGGCTATTTTTCCAAAATTCTCATTTGCACATCTTCCACAAAAAATTATTCCTGCAAATGAGACTAGAGATACAGTATGAGATCCCAGAAAGCCTATTCAGAAAAAAAGACATCTTATAATATTAATTTATATTGCATATTAACATAAAGCTACATAAATCTTTCTACCATTCCTCAAAACACACTCACCTCTGGGACAGAATCCAGCATTTGCTTATTAATACCATATCCAGAATATTGGAGAAGGCAATGAAAAAAATAACATATACAACTAAAACTACACAGGGAACTTAGAAGAAAAATCAATATTAAAACTAACACTAAGGTCTTTGAACTTTAATAAATGCCTGACTACATAGTGAAGTATCTATGGATGAAACGATATGATGTCTAGGACTTATTTTAAAATACCCCCTCCCAAAAAAGAGGGGGGCGAGGGGAGATAAACAAAATAAGATTGACATTGACTTTTACTATTCATCTGGATGATGGGTATCTAGGAGGTATCTTATTTTAGGGTGAACTCTATAACCAATATACAACTATTTATGACCTAAAAACCTGACAGCTTCATAGGATTCAGCTTAATATTCTCTTTACTAAAAGTACACTTAAACATTTCCATAGTAATTTTTTAAAATTACCTTTCAGTGAGAATTCCTCAAACTAAGCAGGTTTTTAGCCTTTAATGAACAACTAAAATATATTTAAAATGAACCACCAACATTTTACCTTATTTCACTGAATCTAAGACTACCCATATTTTTGCATCTCTGGGAAGCATTTTACTATCAACGGCATGTTATACTTCAATGGGGCAATTAACTTTTTCTTGGTGGTGGTACCATATACAATGATACAGCTTAAAATCAAACATACCTTAGATTCAATGAAGTATGGTTAATATAATTGCTGAGAACAGCATTTTTAATCCATACTTTCTTTCTAATCAGGAATTTAGCACACAATGCCTTGTGTTCTCTGCCCCAGGAAACCTATAATTATCTTGGGAGGTCTCCTCAGAGAGAAAGGCCAGAACCTGCTTACTTTGTTAAGTTAGCTCCCTCCTCTCAGTTGAGCATAATCCTTAAGAATTAACTCCTAGGAGGATTCTGGAGTTCACGGCATAGCAGGCAGAGCTCGCTAGGCAAGGTTTCCCCTTAAAATGTGTTGTAATAGCTATGAACAAGGCCAGTGCATAAATGTTAATGATCCAGAGCTTTGACGAGCACCAAGCAGTGGGGTTACAGGGGAAGGATGGCTGCAGGTGTGGCCGTAAGGGCATGTAATGTGGGAAATGAGTAAAACTAAAGCAAGTAGATGGGATAAAATAGGCTTAGCGTCACCTCTAAAATCTCAAAGGGACTTCATTTCATGAATTCAACAGTTCACTTGGATTTCTGATTGACCTTATTTATTTTGCTCTTTCTATTAACACCTACCCCTCGCAGCCCTCAGAATTAGTTAGCGCGGTCTATTAGAAGAGCAATAGAGGGTTTGTGCAGGACTATGAGAGTGGCGGCTGCTGACCTGTTCATATTTCTCCAGTTCTGTGTGATAGATTTGTCTGATCTGGGTCAATTTGGCTCTGTAATCTGAGTGTTCAATAGAGTTATCTGAAGAACCTCCAGAGGCTGCCGCGGCTGCAGCTGCTGCCGCCGATCCCCCACCTTTCTCAGGACCTGAAACCCCTTCTGCCAAAAGCATATTGTCCAGTCTCATTAGCTGGGGATCGGGAGGGTCCTCCTCCTGGGCTCCTCTGATGCTGAGACCTTCAAGGAAAGAGAGAGAGAGACAGAGAGAGAAGAAGCGAGAAACAGGACAAATAGTGTGAGTATTTTATTTATTTGAGTAAATGATCAAACAACATCAGTGCACTACAATTCATGCTGAGAATTTCATTGTTTGCGTTTTATCAATAAGTACCAGTATGTATGAAAATTCTTTCTTCTATGAAATGTCTAATATCACTCTCTCTCAATATATTCTGATTATATCCTTGGAAAAAGGTAACCCTGGCTTCTCAGAATACTCTAACACCCAATCTTCCCAGGTTTAGATGATTTAAGCAAAAATGGGAAAGGGGTAAAATTTTCAAGAATTTTGACAAAGAAAAAAATAATTCCAAGGATACAAAACAAACCTATCAAAAGGCAGTTATTCTGTTTCTCCATACTGTTGGAAGAACAGAATTTAAAATCCCATAATATATTCACAAGCTATATCCAAAAATTAGAAAATAAACAGGATTGGATGGGCTTTTCCATCATTTAATTTCAGGGAGAGAAGAGAAATACATACATTATGAGGTAATTAGCTATGCTTTTAAAATATATATTATTAAATGAATTTGTTAAGCAATCACCATCAAACCAGGACACTAAATACAGGATTAAAAATATACCATCAACATGGCAATGCAGTGCTGGCTGGGCACAGTAGTCTCAATCTAATTTTGCTTTTAAATCAAGAACTTCCTAAGTGATGCCCAGTCAGCAACCTCATCTGAGTATTATAGATCACAGCTGACAATTCATAGGTTTAATCAGGTCACATAGGCTTTCTGCCAAGACATTTTCAACAACACAGAAGACAGAAGTTTTAAAATAATTATCACAGTATAAAAAGCAATGGAGCCATGACAGCTCAAAATCAGCACTTTCATTAATGTGTAACATAATCTAAAATATCTCAGCCCAATTAACCTCTGTAAATCTGTTTAAAAGCAGGATCCCCAGATTAGTTACAAAGCATCTTGGGGAAGGAGGGGATGGAAGTTGGCATCTTGCATGTCTGCATTTGGATTCTGTCTTTTGCGTCTGTGCCTGTTGTTGTTTATCCACAGTGGTGCACACTCTGTGTCGAGTGTAACTTACATGACAGTAACATCTATAAGCTGCCAAGTACTCAACTGAGCACCAGCTCTGCGATTTTATATGCTAACCTAAAACCACCATCAATCCTCTTTAAGAACAGATTTCATTCCTAGATGCCCTGAATTATACCCACAGCATGACTGAGCCCTTGGTTGTCTTAACTCAAACGCACAACTTTAATTTCCTCCCTCAAAACACTTTAAAGCTGTCACTTTCATTTAAAAATATACTTCAGAATAATTTCAACTGAGTAATAAAACTAACTCACAATAATTTAAAATTATATCTGTTGCCTGTTCTGAGGTAAATAAATAAGGGTTGAAAACTACAATATACTAAGACAATAAATTCATTTAGGGAACCAAAAAGTTAGATAATTCTCTTAAATAAGGTAAAAATCAGTATCGACACATTGCTGATAATTAAGGATAGACTAACAGGGATTTGCTATTTCTTCTAGATCTAAGAGAAACTGCTAAATACTGGCTACATTAATATTTCTAATTCAGCACCTTTGATTTTCTTCCCTTCACTTTGTTAAAGTTTCATGGCCTAGAAGTCTTATAGTTCCACATACCAGTGTTTTGTGCATTTGGCATGATGTAAGGACTCACTGAGTAACCTCTTATTTGGGGCTCTGTTTCATTATTATACCATTTGTTTGGGAGTTCCTTAAGTTTCTCCTTTTTAAATTAAATTTTTGCTCATATATTTGTATTCGTTATTTCCTTTTTATATTTATAGCTACTGATGTTTCTCCTGGAAATGTGGATTTTAATCTACCTTTAAGGTTCTTCCAGGTTTCTAGTTTTCCCCTGTAGTTATACACCATGGATATTGGTGAGGCTCTTAATAGTAAATCAACATACAGACTCAAGCTATTACACTCCCCTGAACAGTGTAGCAAACAAGAGAAGATGCTCAATGACTAATACACAAGGAAATAGACTATATGGGAGATAGAAGAAGGAAATCTATCAGGAAGAAATGCAAAGGACAGAAGGTAATCACCTATGTATGGCATTTATATATACATACCTAATATGTATGTAAAACCACCATAACAATAGGAAGCAACCCTTACACTCAGTAACAGTGGACACATATAAAAATAAGTATGTACTTTCAGCTAGCATAACATTCTCCCCTTGCAATGAATAATAACTCTTCTAAAATCATAAGTAAATCAACACAAAGTTCATACTCCTTTGGATCAAAAGTACTAGAGCACTTCACAGTATGGCAATATTGAGGCTATTTATCAACACTGAAATCATTTTTGTAACTATAGTTGGAAAAGTGAATGGATTTTTTTTCTATTAATCAAAGTCATGATTACAAATTTTAAAATAGCAATAATACAGTTTCCAAAATTATTTTTAATTTGAATATTTCTATTTATTTTCTTACTTTATGTTCAAATTACTATTTTATTTTTCATCCTACCTCCCTCACTGTTACTTAGCTTACCAACCTGCCAAAGTCACACCTTCTGATATGATGTATCAGAACACCCATGTATTGTAACACCCATTCCTCTACACGCCTATAAATATCATAATAAATCTAAATTTGCCAGAGCCAGATGAATCAAACACTGTGATGATCAAAAGATCTTGATACCTTCACAGTGAAACTTGGGAAAACAATAAATTAAAAATTGATCCACGTTGTCTTTAATCCAAAACATACACAGGGACAGTGGTTTTCAGAGGTTTACAAAAGTCTTACATCTGGACTCCTTGGTTATCATAGCATTATAAAGTTAAAACAACAACCACCCCATTTGGAATCTACTTAGAACCATAACATTCATTTCAGTATCTCTAAGATTTAGACAAATCATACAAACAAAGTAAAACATTGTTTAACAATGAACTTGGCTTTGTTATAAGCCCTTGGTTTTTGCATATCTTTCAGCAAATCCTAATTAGCTGTCTTTCAACATGCTGTGCACCTGCCCCACAGATAATGGGAGAGAGCATCTGCATAGACGACTGCATTCGGAGGGCAATAAATAAATTACAGGTCAAAATTATTACAAAGCTTTCTCCGAATAAACGCATACCCTTCACAATACTAAGCTGCAGATGTGAGAAGTACCTAAAGCCCACTCAAATGGTATGATTACGGGGCTGTTTGAGTTTAATAATCTGACTGTAATTCAGGCATTTTCAACAGCTCATTAAGAGTTCATTAATATATAGGCGAGCTTTTGAATTATAAATAAGCAGATGAGAAATCAGTGGTGGCTGGATTGCACAGTAGTAGCCTCTCTAACAGAACAACACTGTAACACAATGAAGGCTTGACCTAAAAGGATGAGGAACGAACACAGGGCATCAACTAAGCTCCGTGGCTCCGTCACTTTAGGGACCAAGCCTACTAGACCATAACTAACCTCCATTCACCCAGGACTGAGAATAGCTTCAGACCACGGCCACTTCAAATGTGTTCTACACATGCTCGTGAATTAAGCATAACTAAGATCTAACTTGACTATTTCCACAAAGAAGACATACACTATCCATAGTAATGATAAAATTATCAGATCATTTTTATTTTGTTAAGAGTATATTTTTCAGACTTGCTGAGAAACAACAATCTATTATGGAAACTTGAGTTGTTTGATTATACCCATCCCTCCCCCAATGAGCATATTGTAAAAGTAGATCCCAAATTATTCATAAGCTTAGGCCCATGAAATCTGTATAATTTTGTTCTCAGATGGACTTGTTCTTGATTCATTCAACTACCACACCACAGTCTTAGCTCAGAGGAAAATGTTTTAGCAAGAGTATTGTGTAAAACAAAGCCAGATTAGATATTTTTAGCAGGCCCTGAGTTCTTGACTGCTTTGAAACCAATGACAATTTAAAAGTAAGAAGCAGGATTGTGGTCTGCAGTTACAAAGATGATTAAAGAAAATACCAACTTTATTTTCTGTTTCTGTTTAAAATACTTTCTTCATTTTAGAATCAAGTTAGCCACAGTGTGAGAAACATAACCGAATTGCAGATAAAGAAGAGAGATTAATATAGACGTGTTGCCACTTTTCTTCCCGAACATAAAAAGGTAAAATAATTTTCCACCTGAAATCCTTAAGTAAGAAGCAGTTTAAGTATGAAACAGAAGATCTGGAAATGAAATGAAGGTCACAAGCCCTGAAGTTATAAGACCTCATTTGAAACAATTACTTTTTGGTTGTGAAAACTGAAATATAATTTGGAAACAAAGTAAAGAAAGATACTGAAAAACAATCCCTCAAGGCTCCATTATCTGAACTAGATGCAGTATGGGGGTGTGGAGGAAGGTCAGAGCTCTCAGACAAAAAGCAGGTGGACTAGAGATAGGGCTAATAGCCAAGCCCAAGTCCAGGGAAGGCAGACCCTTGTATGAGGTCTGACTAGCTAAGAGACATCAACATTAACGACGACAACAAAAAAGCCTATGGAATTGTATCAGCATCTCCTAAAGAAAGGTCTGGAATAACATTTGAA